>JABTXL010005037.1:23637080-23739289 GCA_025134845.1 Neodon shergylaensis
TAGATAGATAGATAGATAGATAGATAGATAGATAGATAGATAGATGAAAGATAGATAAGTAATTACATCATCAATAAAGTTCTAGTTTCACAAACTTGCTTTCAAGGGTGTGATATGAGAGATTTAGCAAGACTTAAAATTAGTTCTGGGCTTATGAGAGTTATTGCTCTTTATGGGAGGCAGGGAAGACTTATATAGTTAGCCTTTGAAAGATATTAGCCTAAGTGAAACAAAACCAAATACTTAGTGACCATGCCTAAAGATATGCATATAGAAAACTTCACAAAAAATCCTCACTATAGCAAAAAGTAATTTAATAATAATAATACATTTCTTTGCCCCTTTTTGTAAAGGCTCTTATTATGTATCCTGACACATGTGTCCATTACCAAGGCTGGCCTTGAATTTGTGCTCCTTCTGCCTCAGCCTCTTGAGGGCTGGGATGTCAGACCTGTATCACCATGCCTTGTAAAACTCCCTTCTAATCAGCATTTCTAAACACTAGATGTCATTCACATGGTTTCCAAAGACACATAAATATATGGTTTCAAGAAGAAAAACAAAGGATAAAATTGTTGTTATCAGGTTTTTACCATTTTTATTTGTGTGGATTTTTAGGATTAATGTGGGGCATAAGCAGTCATTGAAATTACAGTATTTCAGCAGTGCATCTTTCTCACACTGAGAAATAAGCCTGTTAACTTCCTCTGGACAACACCAGGTGTCAGAAGCTTGAGATGGGTAAGTTTCTTATTGACAGCCTTAAGTGGTGCCTGTAGTGTCTAGTTTAGTTTAGTGTTCTTGCAATGCTGAGGCTCAAACCCAAAACCTTGAACACACTGGACACTTGCCCTAAGTCAAAATCCCAGCCCTGTTAGCAGTACTTTCACTGCAGAGCAGATGCCTTTCAGTCACGGCAACCTCCTGAGAAGTTCTGCATGCAAGTGCCATTGGTTTACTTTTAACATCGTCAGTCAACATTAAAAACAACACTCAAAAAGGAAAACCCTAAAGATTGCTTAGTTAGCTTTCTATGGCTACGATTAATATATCTGGCAGAACAAATGAAACAAAACAAAATGAAACCTGTGTATTTTGACTCACGATTTAAGGATCTTCAGGCCATGGTTATATCAATCTATTACTTTGGGTCTGGTGAAAGGCTGAATATCATGGTTGTAGGAGCTTGTGATAGAAGCTGCTGCCTATAGCATTATGGAAGCAGATGGAGAGAATGCCTATGATTCAAGCATTATTCTTTTCTCCCTTTTATTTCATTCACCCCAGCCTAAGGATGATGTTGCCCACATTCCAGTGTGATATTTAGCCCTGGCTTAATTCCCTCTAGAAACACCATTGAAAACACCCAACAGTGTGCAGTAACAATTTTCAAGGTGCTTCTCAATCCAGTCATGCTGTCAGTCAAAATTAAATATCAAAGTAGTTCATGAATAAGGAATTAAGACTAAAAGTAAGTGAGTTAAGCAAGGTTACCCAATATAAATTCATCACATAAAAATCAAGCCTGTCTATACATCAGAAATGAATAACCCAAGTATCAAATTAAGAAAACCATTGTATCTACAGTGGCATAAAAATTAAAACGTTTGTGGATTAATTTAACAGAAGAGGTAAAAGACATATACACAGAGAACTACAAAATACTGTTGTGAACATTAGAGACATAAATCAACAGGAGGTCCATATGCATTAATCAAAAGATTTAACATTAAGATGACATTGTTTTCCTGATTTATCTTGGGATTCAAAGCATTCTTTGTCAAAATCTCAGATATTTTTTAATAGAAATTAACAGGACATTTTAAAATCTATGTTAATTCAAGAGATCCAAACTAATCAAAGCAACCCTTGAAAATAACAAATTTGGAATCCTAATACTTCATAGTTAAAGACATCAAGTCCATTTTGACACTTGAATAAGAATAAACTGGGAGAAGAACTGGACAAAATAGAAAAGCTAGAAAAGAAATCACAGTGCCAATTCATTTTGACAAGACGACCATTGCTATCCAGTGTGTGCTAGTCTTTTCAACCATAGGTTCATTGATGTGGGAATGAATGACATCCACATGGGAAAAAAATGAAATTGATTCATTGCTTATACTCCCAACCATTTGTTACAACAAACTAAAACGAGACATAGTTATAAATATAAGTGGCAGCCCTTGGAAAGCGGATATAGTTCCCTCAGATTAGATAAAATATTCCTACTGAATACATAAAATGTGGCAAACCCACAAAGTGTAAATTAGCGTTTTCCAAAATAAAATAAGATATTTTTGAAAACATGCTAACAAGAAGATAAGGAAGCAACCAAGAATGTATTTGCAAATCTTATAAGGATATTTTCCATAGGTAGATTGCACAAAATAGTCTAATGATTCAATAATAAAAATAAACTCAATTTAAAACTGGTCAAAGATATGCAGACACTTCTCTGAACATAGAAATAGCCGATGAGTGCATGAAAAGATGCTCTACATAGTTAGTCATCAGAGAAATGCAAATCAAATCACAAAGGCATTCCACCTCACAGCAAGCCGACAGTAAACAAGAGAATAGAGAGTAACAAGTGCTTGTAAAACGGCAGGAAATGTGGGACATTCAAAAACTACAGGTTGGGATGTGGAATGGCCAGGCCACTTTGGAAATCAGGCAAAATTTGAGAAAGTTAAATACTGAGTTAGCATATGACCTAGTAACTCCGCAGTGAGACTTCGCCAAGAGAAATGAAAATGTATGTATACCAAGAATGTAAGCATGAATATTCAGCAGAGACTTATTCATCACCGTCAAAGAATAGAAGCACCCAAATGTTGCTCACACGATGAATGAATAAGTCAAATGTGGTGAATTCATAGAGTGGAATTTCATGCAGCAAGAGAAGTGAATGAGGTACTGATACACGCAGCAAGTGGATGAACCCTGAAAACAAAGGGTAAGTAGAAGGCACAAAAATTCACATATTGTACTCTATGCCAACTGGCCAGAACAGGTGAGTTCATACAGAGAGAAAATTAACAACTGCCTCACTGTATATACAGGGCACTTAAGGAAGATTGAGATCATTTTTCAGATTGCAAAAATATTCTGAAAATATTTTTCCAATCTGAGAAATGATCTAAGTGGACTATGCATAGCTTGGTCTACTTGTGGGACTCCTAACAGTGGGAGCAGGGCCTGTCCCTGATGCTTTAGCAGGTTTGGGGGACCTATTCCACATATTGGGTTGCCTTACCAAGCCTTAGTACGAGGGAAGGAGCTTAGTCCCACCTCAACTTGATATTCTATGCTTTGTTGACACCCATGGGAGGCCTGTCCCTTTCTGAACAGAAATAGAGGAGTGGGTTTGGAGTGAGATTAGGGCAGAAGTAGGGGGAGGAAATGTTCCATGCTTTGTTGACACCCATGGAAGGCCTGTCTCTTTCTGAACAGAAATAGAGGAGTGGGTTTGGAGTGAGATTAGGGCAGAAGTAGGGGCAGGAAATGTGAGGAGAGGAAGAAGGGGTTGTAAAAATAAATTAATAAATTTAATTAATAAAAAAGCATTGTATACATTGGGTGGATGACCAGCATAATATATGTATTATATGTAAGTTTGTAATTGTCTCTTGCAGCATCTACTCCTCCCTTCTAATAGAAAAGAAATAAAAATAGAACTGTTGAATTTTAAAGTTATATAGGTTATTCTATTAAAACTAATTTTAGCTTTATCAATAAAATGCTAGACTCTTGAGCTCCTTTAGTGCTGTATCCTAGAGCACAAAATAATCTCAGCAAGTATGTAAATGCACACACATCCATGTACATGTAGACAGAGAGATATACATGGTATAGACGTAAATACAGAATACATAGAAATACTAATACAACACACACTTATGTCCATAATGATTTCTATGTGATGAAAAAAATATAAAATTCATGAGATATTTGAATATACTCAAAGCTAAAGTATATTTTATTTGAATCAAAACTACAAAGTAAACACATGTGTTTATATGTATTAATTGGAAATATCTCCTTGGTCTGGCTTATACTTCAGTTGTAGAACACTTGCTTATGATGCTACAACTTGAGCTCAATCCCCAGTATTGAAAATGTATCCTTAATTTCAAAAAGTTCATAAAAGTGTATTACATGGCAATAACATAAAATATACTCCTATAACAAACACTATTAAGATACATATATATTCATGTATAATATGTGACTGTATTACATATGTGTGTAATATATAGACATATAAAGAAGGTTTACATTCATTTATGAGCTACTAATATAATACACAACATAAGATACAAAATATTTGTATAGAAATTTATTCCTAGATAAAAGATCCCATCTTACAGGGAATCTTATTATGCTCAGAAAGTAAACAATTCAACCAATTCAGAAAGTCCCTGAAACTAACCAGATTTACTAGACTTTCCCACTGCAAGCATACATAAGTTGTAAGGACTGCTGAGAGACACTGTCAGAGAAGTTAAGCTGTCTGGAAGAAACAAAGACAGTCTGGTTGCCTAGAAATACACACACACACCAGAACATCAAGCTCCCTGAAAGTTGTGCAGTGCACTCCAGGTTGCCAGTTTTCATAAACTGCCAACCATACTGCACTGGGCGTTAGTGATGCGCTGCTTCTGAGTCATTTTTACCCCTGTAAATAACCCCTCACCCAAACTCTTGCAGGTAACCCAAATAATGCCATCGGTGCTCTGGGTTGGACTTCGGTGGCATTCTTTCTTTGTCTGTCGTTGGACTCCTAACTGGACTGAATAGATATTTGGCTCACTTCTCATAAGGTAAAGTGACATACAACATAATTGCACCAAGACCAAGCAGGGATCAACAGAGGCAAAAGTGAATGTGAAAGCACTGGTTTAATGGCCCTGGCTCTGAGTTGAAGGCATGCAGCTGAGCCCAGGCATTCTGAGGACAGAATAGTCATCAGAGGAATCCTAGTATGGCTACCTTTTTTATAAGGGATAGTATATATTTTTGGTATGTCAGTGATTGCATAAATGTTTAAATATGTTGATCAACATTTCTCTATGCAGAAAGAAAGTCTGGATGGAGATTTGATAAAGAAATTTAGAAGAGGATATATTCCTCTGTGAGGTGGAATGCCTATTTAGTAAGTGGAGTATCTGAATACAAGGTCACCAGTGGTTCTCAACCTCTGGGTCATGACCCCTTCGGCGAACTTCTATCTCCAAGAATATTTACATTATGATTCATAGCAACAGCAAGATTACACTTATAAAGTAGCAAAGAAAATAATTTATGGTCGGGGTCACTGCAACATGAAGAACTGTATTAAAGGGGCACAGCGTTATGGAAGATGAGAACCACTAATCTAGAGAGTGAGCAATAAGTGGTAAGATACCAGATCTTGTATCCCACTGAGGTTAGAAGAGAAAAGCCAGACTTCTATGTTGTCCCCTGCAAAGCTCAAGGAGCATTTGGAAGAAGGGTCAGAAAGAATGTTAAGAGCCAGAAGAGATGGAATTTTGTGAATCAAATTTCATCTTGGAGGGAAGCACTTAAGACACAGGATGTTCTAAGGAGAGGTGAGATGTTCCATTCTGTGGTGAAGGGTCTTATGCCTAGGAAGTAAACTGCTCAAAGGCTTCAGGAAGTTCCTAAAACTGACAAGATACATGAGGGCCCTCCCTCTTTCAGCATATATACACAGTAGGGACAGCTGAGAAACACTCTCAGATGAGACAAGCTGTTTGGTGGAGGCAGAAACGAACCAACTCTCCTAGAGGAAGCAGAGATCAGTAAAATTGTCTGAAAGATGCTAAGCCACACTGCCTGGAAAAGAAACTGTATCAAGCTTTTGCGAGCCTCAACCATAGTGAGGTAGGCTTTGGTGATGCCTCTGTCTTTCAGCCATTTCTGCTTCTGTAAGAGAGCCTTCTCCTGCTGGGCAGTGTTGGCACAAGCCTTTAATCCCAGCACTTGGGAGGCAGAGGCAGGTGGATCTCTTTGAGTTTGAGGTCAGCCTGGTCTACAAGAGCTAGTTCCAGGACAACCTCCAAAGCAACATAGAGAAACCCTGTCTCAAGAAGAAGGAGAAAGACAGAGGGGGGGGGGGAGGGAGGGAGGGAGGTCCTCTCCCACACTCCTGCAAGGCTGCAAGGATCCCCAATAAAAGCCATTGCTTCACCAAGATGGAGCTTGGTAGAGTACCTACTGCTGACTGTCCTTTATTCTTTATCTGCAGTAAATAGACGTTTGGTCACATCGCCACACAAATATGTGTCACAAAATGTAACAGAACAACACAATGCAAATGGATTCAATCTTCCTAAGTGTAGGGGGTGATAATAATATAAACAAAATATCAACAGGATTTATTAGGTCTGACTATCGAGATCACAGCTATGATTTACTTTTTCATAAGCTTTCTATGTGATCTGAGGTTTAATGATGAGGTAGATCTTTATAAAACAGGTCATTCAATCTATCCTAAACCTACTGGAGTTATGATCTAAAAATATTCGTTCTTTTCAAGTCGTCTGTGTGGTTCTGATACAGCTAGTCTGGCACAGCTGTGGTATTTATTATTTTATTAAATATAATTTATGATCTAATTAGAAAATTATCTCCACAGCATCTCAAATGTATGACAGTTCAGCCTAGGAATAGACACTGAAGGAGAGCTCCAAGCTCAGACTATATACTATGGCATTATTAGGGAGTACCATCTGTCACCCTGTTCCCTTTATTTATCCACATCTATGAAAAGCTATTGCTTTCATGCTAGCTCTGTATTCTTAATGACTCATTTGCAACACAAAAGTAGTATAGGAACTTACTACTTTTTTCATAGCAACAGCAAGATTACACTTATAAAGTAGCAAAGAAAATAATTTATGGTCTGGTGTCACTTCAACATGAAGAACTGTATTAAAGGGGCACAGCGTTATCTAGAGAGTGGGCAATAAGTGGCAAGACCACAGGATCTAATACCCCATTGAGACTAGAAGAGAAAAGTCAGTCTTCTATGTTGCTTGCCCCCTGCAAGGCTCAAGAAGCATTTGGAAGAGGGGTCAGAAAGAATGTTAAGAGCCAGAAGAGAAGTGTAAGAAAGAGTGTGAAATATCCTGTGGAAAGACACATTTGTGATAATTCCTACTACTATCAACACACACACATGCACAACACACACACACACACATACATCCCAATACCAACAATCCATGATCATACATATGTGCCAATATACAGATGGAAAGAACAGGCATCGGGAGGAGTGGAAGGTAGTAATCTTTCAGCATGGCATGTCCCATGGGTTGTACTAACAGGAAATCATTCTACACAGCATGACACGAAATGATGAATGGCTTACTTCTTTATACAGAGGACTTAAAAGACAAGCTGTTCTAGGCTTTGGTCTAAGGCAATGTTGGGGGAGGGGGTCTAGAAATAACATAAGCAGAGAAGAACATAGAGTCTATAGCATTGCCCCTTCTAGTTCAGGCACTATAGTACACGCACACACAGGCACACAGACACACACACACACGAGAAAGAGAGAGAGAGATGGAGAGACACAGAGAATATGAGAGAGACAAAGTTTCTTTCCTCCAGGTGACACCTTTATTCTCTAGCTTAGGAGCTGGCAAGTTACAGCCTGTTCAGAAGTAAACCTGACAACATGCATTCATTTATAGTCTGTGGCTATAACAACTACAAAAACAGGACTGAGTCACTGTCACAGATGTCACACAGTCCTCAAAGCCTTAAAACAGCACTGCTCTGGATGATAGAATTATCCAGAATGACTAAAGGCTTGCTTCTCATGTTCTGAACTATCAGAGAAGCAGAACAATATACTTACGGCATCTGGCCACCAAGTGAAAATTATTAAGACAAAGTAGAATTAATTTCCTTTTTGCGGCTAAAGAGATCTGATAGTAATAAAATATGGGAGTAAAAAAAACATCAAATTAGATATTAGCAATAATTTTCTCTGAGGTTTACTAAAGGGTAATTTCTACTTCCTGACAGCTAATCCCCTTCCTGAGGAAAAAGAAACCTCAAGAATTTAAGATTCATAAGAAACGTGCCTTTGAAATTACTGTTTTGTTGTTGCTGTATTTCCAGCATCTGAAACAAAACACTGTTGCCCATATCATGACACTAAGTGGTTGATGAACTGTTGAGCTCATCTCTACACTTACTGCAAATTCTGAAGATCTGGACATTGAGAACAGTAAAGCTACTGGCTCAAAGGCTACCGTTAAATTAACTAAGTTGGTATTTGTAGATTGTTTAAAGAAGTGTCTGGAATAATGTAAAAATCTACTGTTATTACTTCTTAATTTTTCAATTATACTACAAACAAAAACATTAAATGTTATTAGAAATTTTGAAAGTTTCACCTTAGGTTGTTTTTATAGGGAGTAAGCTGTACAAGCTATATGCCTTTAGACTAGATAACAAGACACATTAGCCATCCTTGTGAAGTCATTTTGACCCAATACCATACTATAAAATTTTATTATCCTATCAAGCAATGTAAAACATATGTACACCAAAATGATTGCTTTCTCATTTAAGAAAATATATATTTGTTCAGGATATTTCTAATAACATGTCTTCATGTTCCTTAAAGCCAAAATATGCCTTGAGTAAGAGAGATTCTTTATTATTTTGTAATTCTTGAAAATTATTTTGTATAAACAAATATTTGCATATGCAAATCTGTATTATCTTATATATTATGATGCATATGGGTTTGGTTTCTGTTTTGAGACTGTAAGACTCCTGTAGCCTAGGCTGTACTTGAATACATTATGAAGTGAAGGATGACCTCGAACTCTGGATCTTCCTGCCTTGGGTTCCTAAGCATTCAATTACTTGAGTGCATTGTAACTCAAGAAGTCTACCAACTGAGTAGCCCCAGTGACTGACATTCTGAAGCATATAGTCCCTAACAGCACACACAAGCACATATGCCTTTAATTAATTAGCATTACCCTGCCACCATCAAGCTGTTCATCATGGGTGCCCAGTGTTTACAGGCAAGGACAGTTGACGCCTTGTTTTTCCTTTGAGTTCTATGATCTCATATCTTGTGAGAAGGCCTGACAGTTCAAGGGTGCTTTACTTTCCTCAGCAGAAATTTGCTATTTTATTGTTGCTGTCCTACCACAGCTGAGCTTAACCACAACACTGACAATGATATATTTGTCACAGACATATTGTTTAAAAGCAAGCACTAAAATATTAAATCTATTAATTGATATCCTTTCATCAGTGATATGAGGCAGTAAAGGTTTTCCTTTGAACACATGTTGGAAAGAGAAAGAAGGGAAAAACACTTCAAATTATTAAAGAAATTGTTGGGGTTTAGAACAAGGAAAAATATAGTTTTTCTATTTATTTCCCATCCTTCTTATAATGAAAAATTCTCTCAAGGCCTTTCTGTTAGTTGTCATGAAATGAGGATTTTAACTGAAGACAAATTATGGAAATGCGATTGATTGGATAACTTGAAATGAAATTGCTAGCTAAATGGAGCCAGCATACATGGCACAGATGCTCTGCCTGGCAGAATCTTTCAGACTCGTCTATTTGTAAGAATTTTTAAACTCTGAATGTTCTACAGAATAGTCACCAAGTATAAAACAAAAAAAAAATTAGTAGTAACTACATCTTGTAGACATATTTAATTGGTAGTAAGCATATTGCATTAGCTGTTGAAATTGAATCAAGTAAAAAAAGAAAAAAAACAAAGCCATTAGAGCTCTTAAAGAAAAGCGTTATGATTTTTGTTGGTAAACCAGGCAGTGGTAGCACATGTCTTTAATCCCAGCACTGGGGAGGCAGGAGCAGGTGATCTCTGTGAGTTTGAGGCCAACCTGGTCTACAAGAGCTAGTTCCAGGACAGTAAACTATAAAACAGAGAGACATTGAAAAAAACAAAAAGAAAAAAATGATTTTTGTTGGTGCTATGATTGCAAATCACACACAGGGTCTAAGCCATTCTAATGACAAAAAGGCAGTGTCTACAACTGTCAATATATCCTAAACTAATGAAAAAAACATACGACTAATCCTGCTTATATTTTTATTACCAGGGTAAATTATCTCATAGTATATTTTTATAAAGACTTTTTTTCTTTCTTCAGCTTATGTTTTATTTTAATTTTTAGGTAGTTATTCTGGAGGATTACTTGACACCACAGATAAAGGAATTCTCTTCAGAATGAGAATCTAACACTTCTAAGAAATGCTAATTGAATGTCTATTAGGTACTACTTACTCAAGGATAAGACACAAGGATGATAAATCTAAGTGTTTAGGTATACAAACATAACAAAGTAACTGGGAATGATTAGTGATAAATATTTAATTAAATGAGTATAAGAAAATTTATGTTAGAAGAAATGGAATTAAGCAAAGGTAGAAAAGTCTTCAGAGATGAGCCAGCCATCGTGTCCAGCCATATATTGATTTTTATGGATGTTATAACAAACCTTCCATCCTGCATATTGAACCCCAAATTTAGTGCATTAAAGCAATACAAATAATGCCAAAATTTCTACAGATTTGAACCAACATGGATTTCCTAAGACTGAAAGCAAGAATTGGACGTACTGTGATCTGTGCTGAATGAAGAGGTGTAGGGAATTGAGCTGTGTACTTTAAAAAGAAAACAAAAATCTGAACCCATAACACCTGTGAATGAGATCATATTTAAGATATGTGATATTTGTAGAAACAACCTACTTAAGATGAGGCGACTAAGATATGACCTAATTCAATATGATTTTTCACCTTGTACAGAGAGGGATGAGACACAAAGACAGACACACACACAGGGAGAGAGACTATTACAGAGACAGCAACTGGAGAGATGCACTAGCAAATGAAGGACCACGTACTGTAGCCACCACCCAAAGCTGGGTAGAAGCAGACACAATCTCTGCAGAGTCTCAGAGCAAAGGCAATACTTGCCATGTCAGGGTTTTTAAACCATGTCTGTTCTTGAGCTATCCAGCTACTGAGAGAGGCCAATGACACCATGGGAAATCCCACAGAATCAACTATCCTGGGCTCTTAGGGGGCTATGAGAGAGTGAACTGTCAACCATAGAGCTTGCGTGGGACTGATGTGGGCCTTCTGCTCGTATATTGTATGTTGCAGTTGTGTGGCTTAATCTTCTAGTGGGAGTCCTGACAGTGGGAGCAGGGGCTCTCTCTGACTCTGTTGCCTGCTTTTGGGTTCATTTCTCCTGCTAGGTTGCCTTGTACAGCCTTGATAGGAGGGGAGGTAGGTGCCTAGTTTTGTTGCAACTTGATGTGTCATGTCTGGCTGGTATACATGGGAGGCCTGCCCTTTTCTGAGGAGAGGGGAGGGATAATGGATTGGGGTGAAGAGGGATTGTTGGGGGGAGAAACTTGAAGGAGGGCAGGGAGGGAAAACTGTGATCAGGCTGAGAAAAATATTAATTAATTAATAAAAAATAAATTAAAATAACTTGTCTTAGTGTTCTATTGTTATGAAGAGACAGCATGACAACAGTAACTCTTGCAAAGGAAAGCATTTAATTGAGGCTAGCTTACAGTTTCAGAGGTTTAATCCATTATCATCTGATGATCAAACCAAGTGATGAACGGACGCTTGAAAGAAATCCCACACTAGCTCAGAAATGAGAAACAGATAGTTATTTATTTAGGGGTAAGCTCACAAATCAGAATTCTCCGCTTGAACGGTGGACATAGATCAAATCCAGCAATCCAACAATCCAAACAAGCAGCCGGCGAAAAGGAGCGAAAAAAGGGCCAGATGCAGGCTCTGCATCCGCGTATATAGTATAAGAGGCCACACCACAGTAGGTGGGTAACCACTGGCTGTAAGACTTCCTAAAGCACCTCCCCCTCTTGTTTAAATAAGAGAGTTCTAAGCCTAATACAAAATTATATACAATAAGAACAAATATATTTAATAATTATCCTATCCTAACTAGTATAATAAATAACTTGGCCAAGTCAAGAGAGGAAAGTAACTACAACTATCTAGTCTTCAACCCCATTGAAGATACGAGAAGGGAAATAATATTACTCGAGTAAGCAGGAAGTGCAATCAAGCAACTTCCAAAATGTGCAATAAATGAGAGACAACTGGCTGCCTGGGCAATCACCCAAAGTCTCATTTGCAACATTGAAGTGACGAACTTTGGCTAAGGCCTAGAATAACTAACAGACCATATTTGGAGGCAGGAAATTTTTTAAAACTGTCTTACCCTGTTTTGGCAAGATTTGAAAGTCCTGCTTATCCATTTTTGGATACTATGTATCTTATCAGTGGTTGAGGCATGGGCATTTCTTTGCCCAAAGGCCAGTTTTGCCAAAAAGAAAACAAGCTCCAAGTGGAGTGTCTTTGGTGCTCAACATTCTCTGGGGAATAGATGGGTGCTGCCAGGAGCAACTGTGTCTCACTTCAACAGAACCCTAGGTTATTTAAATGCCATATTTTACAGCTCTTTGAAGTGGCTGAAGATTACCTATCAATACAGAATACAATATCTAGGTTCCAAAAGAACCTGATTAGTCTAACTATAAGTATAACAAACATAGATCTATAATTCTTAGTACCTATGAAGAAGACTTCATATTAGAATATTATGCAATAAACAAATGTGTAACAAGTGAGGACAATAACCTCAAACTGCAAACAATGTGTAAGTATTTTGAACAGAGGTAAAAATGTACATCGCAATATGATAAATATATATCAATATATAAAAATGTTTTAAGCATGCATACATAAAATATTTAATGTAATTTAACTTGTGCCAGGGATTCTAAAAAAAACACTTAGGTAAAAACAAGCCAAGCAGGCAGGGTTGGGAGACTGTCTGGGCCATGGACCAACTAGGCCATTAGGCCATCCACTCAGTAGGAATGGAATCCTAATCCACACGGACGCCAAATATGGAAGGACACTTAGAAGAAATCCCATACTAGCTCAGAATTGAGAAATAGATGGTTATTTATTTAGGGGTAAACTCACAAATCAGAATCCTCTGCTTGAATGGAGAACAGAAACCAAACCCATCAACCAGAAAAAGTGTGGACACATGCTCTACATCGGCTTATATAGTATAAGAGGCCACGCCCCAATGGGCGGGTAACCACTGTAAGACTTCCTACAGCAACTCCCCAAACATTACAGTAATTGCTGCTGCCTTTGGTTGCTCCCAGAGGGAAAGGGTAAGTCTCTATTGTTGAAGACACCATGCATTTAAGACATTCCAAGGCCCAGAGGTCTCTGAGCTAGAACTGACCTAAAAGTATCCCTGAGGATTAGCTTTCACGGTTTCAGAATATACCATGGAAACTTCCAAAGGAGAAAAGCAAAATATGCTAAGTGTGCAGTAGTGGCATGAATATCTTGGCAGTAACCAACTGTTCTCTAATTGGACGTAAGACTCAGTCAGCAAGAAGAATATCATCCCTGGTACTCGAAACCTAGTCTATTTGATTTTTATTAGTGTTTTTACTTCTGAAAAGTCTAGTGACTCTAAGTGACACACTCAGATGATGCTGGATAATCTCCAACATTTATAGGTTAATTTATTACAAGCTTTATACCACCAGAAACCATAACATCTCTTTACTACTTAAACAGCACAGCCATAAGATTCTAAAATAAGGGCAGAAAAGGAAATATTTGGGAGAACATTCTTCTGTGGACTCTCATCTATAAAAGAGAAGATCTCACTATGTGGGTGACAAAGATGTTTTATCAGAATTACTGACTCAGTTTAAAAGGTGAATGCCTAGAACTCACTTTTCTATGTTCTAAACAGAGAATCCACATTTTCTTAAAAGTTGAGACCATTTTTGACTGGTGTTCTCGAAAGGAAGAATACCTTTACGAGGAGGAACAGTTAGAATACACATGTAGAAAGGGACTAAATGATGTAACCATAGCGATGGAAATTAAGTAGTTTAACATCTGGGAAGAGTTGCAAATATAAATTGATTTGGACATGAGAGCAGGGTCAGATCCCAAAGAACTGGGCTTCTTCGTCTGTGTTGTGGTGTTAGAGTACCTAACATGTAGTTGGCTGAGAAGAATAAAAGTTTATTGGCTCATATATCAGGGGCTGAGAAAGGATAAGAGCCATAGTGCAGGAAAACAAACCTCCAGGTTTAGCCATTTTTATACTCATGACACAGTTTATATGCTTGTCTCTTCCAACTCATGCTGAAAGGAGACGTTTAAAGGTTAATAGGTCATAAGGGCTGTCACATCATGAAGGGGCCAGTGTCATTCTTGTGGTACTGGCTTTATCACCTTGGGAGTGGAGTGGGCTCCTTATAAAGGTTTCCCAATCTCAATAAAATTAGCATCACTCAGAAGGTCAGGAAACCAAACACACTAGAGAAATAGTCACACTCACTTTCTCTCAAAAAGAAATACGTGCCCGAAGTAAAACAAAAATGTGCTGTAGTCTTTGAGAATATAATATTGAAATAATACAACTTTGTATTACTCAGTTATACAGCCATGAAAAATTGCTATTCCTATCTTAATCTTTTTCTGTTCAAGAATAAATCACTCTCTAGAACTGAAAAGATAGATTGTTAATCAAAATGTTTCAGTCACTTGACATGGAATGTAACTAGAGCACAGCATCTTTTCTCTCACTGCTAATGAACATAGACTTGGAGGACTGCATGGGGAATGCAAAGATTAAATGGGAGAGTTGTAATAAATGTTGCCCCTTTCTTTCAACATGATGTTAAATACTAGTTAACAAGCTTCAAGCTCTCACTGTTGCTTAAAGGTTAACTATAAAATTGAGAAAATTTTCATATTCTTGTAGCTGTTTCTAGGAGCTAGAAAATCCCCCACTGAAAAGAAACTATTTCCACTGATAAAATTTAATATAATATGAGAGATGAACAACAGCTTCAGAAAATTTAAAAACAATTGTTTCAGGATGAGAGACAATGAATCATTGGCGCTCTGAAAAAGACACTAGCCTCTTTATAACAATAAATCTATGTCAATATTAGGGAATAAAGGTGGACATACATATCTATCTCCTCTGTACCATAAAATATTTGGCATTCTGGTTTACACAACATTTCTATTTAATAGAGTACTTCAGTGTATACGCATCACAGCTTTTACAAAAATATCCTAAAGCAATGGAGATTTTAAAACTCATAATCGAACTGCCATTACTGCCATAAATGAGTCGAAGAAAACTCAAGTATATAACAAGAAATAACTTATAGGTTTTCTGAAATTTTTCTACTTTCCTCATTGTTCAGAAACAGCAGAAGTTAATCAATCAAACTAAGTGACCAAAAAATATCACAGTGTGGCAGATTGCATGTTCTAAAACTGCCCACAGCAATCTTTCTCATTGCCCGAGATCTTGCACACCATGATTTTCCTGTTTCTCTCCTCCACAAACCTGAATTAGCTGCAGAGGCATGGTCCCCAGAAGAATGAAGTCAAACAAATGCAGTGTACAGCAGAGACCTATCTGCTAGGAACTTGTAGACCCTGCCTTAGTCTCATCTAAAGTCCTTGCTCTTCACCTTACTAGTTTGCTTTTCTGGTGCTATGCTAAAATAGTGACCAAAACCATTTTGTGGGGGTAGGGGTTGGGATTGACCTACATTTCTCTGCATCACAACCAAGGAGAACTCAAGGCAGGAACCTAGAGTCAGGAACGGAAGCAGAGACCATGGAGCAGCGATGCTTACCAACTTGTTTTAAGGCTCTTATTCAGCTCCTTTCTTATACAACCAAGAACTACCCCCTAAAGGATGGCACAACACACAGTAGGTAATCCCTCTTCATCACTGGACAATCAAGAAAATGATCATCAGTCATCCACAAACCAATATGATGGTGGTAATTTCTCAATCAAGGTTCCTTTCTTCCAGAAGTTTCTGATTTGGGTCAAGTTGACAAAAACTAGCACAATCCTGTCTCAGGCCATTACAGCTCATCATCAGTCACCATAGTCTGAGGCATATGACAAGGCCTTCTTCGTCATCAGTCACAGTTCCTAGTGACCAAGCTTCCGGCTATATGGATACAGAAACTTTAAGTGATGACTCTCCCATCTGAGAGTCATTTCCACACTGAAGATTTCCCAAAGCCTCAGACCAGATACAAATCTCACAATAAAATGAACATTTAAAAAAAAAAGTTTGTGGGAGCCTAGTCTGTTTAGATGCTCATCTTCCTAGACCTGGATGGAGGGGGGAGGACCTTGGACTTCCCACAGGGCAGGGAACCCTGACTGCTCTTTGGACTGGAGAGGGAGGGGGAGGAGGATGGGGGTGAGGGGGGGAATGGGAGGAGGGGAGGAGGTGGAAATTTTTAATTAAAATAAATAAAGAAAAGAATTGATGGAGAAAAAAAAAAACAAAAAAAAAACAAAAACAAAAAAATGTTTCAGGGTGCCAGAAAGATGGCTGAACAGATAAGTGTGCATGCCTGCAAGGATGGAACCTAAGTTTGAATCCTATGAAGCCCTGTAAAAATTAGGCCATAGCTGCACTTGCCTGTTACCCTAATATTGGGAAGCCAGCCAATATTGAGGTCACATGAACCCACTAGTCAGTCTGCAAGCCTAGTGGAAACAGAGAGATACCAACTCAGCCAGTTCAGTGAGAGATCCTATCTCAAACTAATAGGGTGCAAAGGGTTAGAAGAAATTGCTGCCTGACATTGGTCTCCATACGAACTCACAGGCTCATATACACACACATTCATGTGTATGTAACACACACACACACACACACACACACACAGAGAGAGAGAGAGAGAGAGAGAGAGAGAGAGAGTTGATTATGATACCATTAACTCACAGTTGATGCCTCATGCAATATCAAATAACTGGAAAGTCACCTTGGTTCTTAGTGACAGCAACTAGTCTATTCTAATGTTAGCTAATAAAAAGATGAATCCAGTCCACAGGAACTACCCTTGGATGGCAGCATCATGCTATAATAACTAGAACTCTATCACCTACAGGTTCAGAATCATATCCAGGCTTTAGATCAAACTTTATCACCTAGGATAAGCATAGGGCAGATTTTCCCACTAAAGACTGAGGTCCATTTGCCACATTTGATATTACAAAGGCAATAGAAATCTCAGTATGTGTTAAATGACCTTCAGGATTCCTCTGTACCTTCTCTGAGACCAGCCTGAGTAATCGATCCTATGTCCTCATCTCTGAAGGAAATGAATCCAGTTTTTTTTTTAAAAAAAAAAAAAAAACATGGCACTACAGATTTGCCTAAGAGAATTAGTGCAGCTTCCAGGGAGTTACCCAGACTTCTCTATCTATGTAACTTAATATCACTTCTAGAGCAAAGAATCATGGATGCTATCTTATAATCCTATCATACAGACACACTGAGTGATACTGACTCAGATCAGAAAAGCCCTAAATCCCCTTGAAGTTGCCGATGTAAACAGCTTACACTTAACACCGAGGCAGTCTTTCTTTCCCCGAGATTGCTTTCTTGGTTCCTTGCATTTGTCCCGTTAAAACAGGAATCACTGCCAAGATGCAGAACCAAGAACACAGACATGAGTAGGCTAGACTGTCAAAGCTCTAAGTGAGCAGTCGTTAACTACAGTCAACTTAATGTCAGGGCTAACCCTAGAGATATAAGGTGGGGTGTGCATCGAGAGCTGGGGTCAAGCTGTACCAGCTGGAGGGTGGAGGAGGAAAAGGCACTGCTCACTAGAGGTGACTGCCCCTATAAGCTTCATGGTGTCACTCTCAGAAACAACAGTGTGGTAGAACTGTATCTTGTCCCTATGTATTTCTTGGACATTGAGAAATGAGATACTTTTCTATTTTCCTATTTTCCAGGATTATTCAAAGATCACACATAAAAATTCAACAGATCCCTTTGCATCTCACTGAGATACATACAGTTCATAGGGTGGATACATGAGATAGCATGTATTTGTTAGAGTGGCCACAGTTTACTAGGTAACACATGCCACCTCTCTCCTGTAATCTACTAACTTCTAGGAGGTAGATTTATTTTTTTTTCCTAATCACTAAGGGTGATAGTTAATTTTATGTGTCAAGTTGATTGGCTCATGAATGTCCAGATGTCTGGCTAAGCATTATTTCTCTGTATGCGTAGGTGTTTCTAGAAGATATTAGCATTTACAGTGGAAATTGGCATCATCTGTCTCTTTCTGTCCCACTCTCTTCTGTCTTTTCCTCTACCCCACTATGACCACAAAAGCTAGCATATAAATAAACTTTTATACTCTGTCTTCTGAATTTTCAGGCCTTCACACTGTTAGACTGGAACTGGCGCCATCAGTTAAGAAGCTTTGTCAATATACACCTAGCCATCCTCAGTTCCCATCTATGGAAGTCTGAATGAGAACCCCCTATAGGCTCATATTTTGGCATGCTTAGTGCCCATCAGGTAGACTAGGAGGTATATTAAGGTATATCTTTTATGCATCACTGGGTGTGGGCTTTGAGGTTTCAAAAATCTACACCAGGCCCAGTCACACCCTCTTTCTGCCACCATCTTTCCAGTAAGATGTAAGTTCTCAGCTTTTTGCCAGTACCATGCCTTCCTGCAGCAACACTCCCCTCCATAATGGTCATGAGCTAAGCCCCTGGAACTCTACACAAGCTCCCAATTAAATGTTCCCTTTTATAGTGTCTCAACACAGCAACAGAAGACCAACTACAACACCATCTTACAAGGGGCAGACCAAAAGACTTCTCAGGCTCTCCAATCTCATAAGTCAATACATTTTTTTCAGAAACAGAATTAATACAAGTTTCTTATATTTCTGGAGATAAACCTAATCCACCAGGTGAGGACACAGAAACACAGAAAGATATAATGTCTCACACAAAGTCGAAAGCAAGAAATGTCAAAGCCCAGATTTCAACCTCCATGTGGCTATTTACAAAGCTCGGGTACCTTCTATCATGACCCATGGCCATCAAGCTTAATTCTATCTGGAATAACTAATTGCCTACTGTAGCCTCTCAAAACCTGAAGCTGCTCTTTTTACTTATAAATATTTCTCTTTGTGGCTGCGAGAGTTCTTTTTTCCTTTCTATCTATTTTAAATAAAACACCTACACCCATTCTTTTACTGGTAAAAAAAAATAGATTACTATGATTTTTATCCTTCAAAATAATCTTCACCTAATTCTGTGTCTTGTATTTATAATCCAGTTCATACAGGTAGATAACCCTCTTGTACAACAGTGTATGGCCTTGGGCAGCATGCTTGCCTTCTATGAAGTTCAATTGTCTTGTCTCCAAGCTGGTAAAAACAAAGAAGAGTATCTGGGGCTGGAATATAGCTCATGATTTGACTCTCCAAACTTCTTAGCAAATATCATACGCTGCTCCCATGGTCACCCCTAACCCTCCATCTCTCTCACCACCCTTGTGTCCACATCCTTCACATCTTTAAAGGCTCATCCATGAACTTCCTAAACAGACATCCTGATTTCTTTAAACATATATTAGAAGGTTAAAGTCTAACTAGGAGTCATTTTCTGTATCTGTATACTCCTCCTTAAGTCTTAAATCAAAACAATATTTTTTCTTTAAGAAATTTGATTATCTATCTGACATATATCTCTCTGTATATCTAGAAAACCTAACTAACATGCTACAAGTTTGATTATTTTAAATGACTATCTATTAATCTGTAATTTTTGATTATACATTTCATTTTTAAATGAGTTGTATAAACAAAATACCTTAAAGAAGAGTAAAAATATACATATAACAAAATTGACCTGAATTTTTTGTCAATAAACCAAAGTCCATGCCAATGTAAAGTATTTATTTCTATATTATAATTCAATTTTTTTCTTTAGAAAGATCTTGACTCTGATCACTAACTATTTATTATCAACTTCTTTTAAATAAAAACAAACATTTATAAGCAAAAAAAGAAAAGAAATTTGAATTGTGATGTGCTTACACAGATCCTCTCTGAGTAGCTCTTAGGTGACATGTCTGTTTTGTCCTAGGTTTATATCCCTTTTTTTCATTTCATGATTTGGCATATTTCTTTTTTTTTAACCGATTAATTCAATTTATTAAAACAGTTGACCATCTGCAATGGTTTCTGTCTCCTCCCTGTTTCCCATTTCCCTCCCCCTCCTCCCACACATCGCCCCCTCCCCCCACTCCTATAATTCTGGCCAGATTTGTCAAAATAGTAAGACTTCTACATAGTCTATCTCTCAAAAATGAACTGTCTCTCATTATCATTATCTGTAAGTTTCCTTGATAACTTTTTAAAAAGCACCAGATCCTACTCTATAGGCTTCTCTTCTTTAGCATCAACATTCACAGGGCACAGCAATGCTTTTCAACGGCAAAAACAAAAGACATAGTTCTATTATCGACTTGATCTCTGACTTAGCACAGGGTTCGAACAATGAAGCCTCTGAAATACTGCAACAATAATGTTTTCCAATTATGGGTGTGAGGATTAATGAGACGGTGCTTGTGAAGCACCTGAGATGAAAGTTGCTCGATTACTGCCTTCATTTGGCCTCAAAAGATAGAGAAATCAATTCATCATTCTCAATGGAATGTCTTTTGAAAATCCATTTTACTAACTTTTTATGACTGAGGACAAAGAAATTGATATAGAAAACAGGTTCAGTTATTTTATAGTGTTTTTTGTCATCAGAAATGAAATCATATTAAATGTATTTGTATAAAAAATAGTAACTTCTAAATATTTTAGGCATGCATTTACCTTGCAAAGCAAATATGCATTATTCTCCTATGCATCACATGTTCCTCAATGATCCATGAAAATATTTACCTTCTATTCTGCCACTAAAATGCAATTTAGAAAGAAAAACCTTAAAGTAATGGAGACTTGAGTTATGACCAAATAAATATGGAAATTAAAAATTACAACTGAAAACCATTCCGAACTTGTATTTGTATAATTCAAAAATTGAACAAAATAATGAGAATCGTTTTTGAAAGTATGACTCAGTACAAACAGGAATTATTTTATTTAAATATATTTAGTAGTAGTAGTAGTAGTAGTAGTAGTGGTATATGCACATGAGTATTACCTGCATGTATGCCTGTGCTTCATGTGCAGTGCCTTAAGAGAATGGAAGAGGGCCCGGGGTCCCTTGGGACTGGAGTTACAGAGTGAGTTGCCATGCTGGTGCTGGGGATGGAACACAGGTCCTCTAGAAGAGCATTCAGCGCTCTTAACCACTGAACCATTGTTCCAACCCTTTATTTTATCATATTTTGTTAAAGAAATTTATATAGGAGTACTAGATTTACATTTCTATTTATCTCTCTTCCATTCAACTCCTTCTATGTCTCCCTCAACTCCTTTTCTAATCCATAACTTCTTTGTTATTATTATACATAACTTCTCCTATTTGTATATAAATATAATCTGCTAAGCCATTGTGGGTTGCTCATATCTCTGTGTGTTTAAAACTGACCACTTGGGATTGGATAACCCCATCAGGGGGCTCATCTCTGTATAAAACTGTTTTTTTTTCTCTCAATGGTTATTAATTACTTATAGCTAATCATCTGTGGTTAAATCCTTGCAAGAGTTCCCAGTCCATGTTGACATGTTTACTGATGTCACTATACTAGTCTGGTTTAAGCAACTACACTGCTGAGATTTCATGCATGTAGCTTCCCTGTCATAGACAGAAGCTATTACAACACCCAGGCCCTCTGTTTCTTACAGTATTTCCAATCCCTCTCCCACAATGCTCCCAAACATAATTTGTGTGTGCCTTTTTGTTGATATATCATTTGGAGCTGATTACTCCATATCTGTTGTTCTCTGGGTTTTGAGCAGTTTTTTCTTCTCTCTCTGAGATGAAAGGAAGCTTCTTTATATAAGGACAAGTATTGAAAATGCAGTTAGACATTATACTGGTTTAGGATGGAACAGTAATAGATTCTCATCTAGGAACCATGACCATGCATTGGTAGTTGACCATAATCCATTCATAGGTATTTAGTTATGTGCAGAGTAATGGGCATGAGTTACCTTATATTGAGCAAATCTTAAGTACAATTAGCTGTTAATTATTGCCAAAATAAAAGTTCCGCTACTGTAACTTTGGGGATATCTTGCCATGTTGGCCACTTTTGTAATTTACAGGTTTTACAGACAGGTAGGACAATTGATTACATTTCTGCTCTGGCAGCTTGCATAGCACTTCCAGATGCTTTCTCCTCAAGGAGAAAGTTTCCTCCAAGTCCTCTGTCTGAAGTGTATGGCATATTCATCAATAGGGTCTTACCTTCAAGTTCTTGGAGTCGAGCAAAGTCAACACACAATAGCCTATGTTGTTTGGGAAGTCTATTAGACTCCTCTTACAAACAGCTAGACCTTGAGTTTCCTATACCTGACACTGGAGTAGTTATTAGGTAATCTACAGCTCTCAAAGAAGAATGATCTGAGACTTACACTTTATAATAAGTCCTGAAATATCTATAATAGTAATGCTTAATATATCTGAAGACATATAACGTCCTAGTTGAGTTTATGTTTCTACCTCTGATAGGGGTAGTACCTATTCTATATGAATATGTTTGTACTTTGTTCGATAGAAAGTAATCTATATGCACACAATACTAACTGTTTGTGTCCTCTTGAGTTAGCCTTTAGTCTGAATGTCATTCAAATGACTGACTGAGGAGGAACGCAAGAATCAGTGACCTTGAGTGCATAAAGGCCACCGTCACCACTATCCCTGCTGATGCTCGTTACAGAGAGAAGACAATGTAGGGATAAAAACATCAACACCATAAGACTAAACTTTGAAACGATTGATTGCCTTTCCCTATATATATTTTCTACTGTCTAAAAAGTAATATGTAAGACAAACTTTAAGACCCTAAGTCTACTATCTTCATGGATTCCTGAATCTCTGACTAGAGCACAGCTAAAAAATTCAATTCCTAGGTTTTGCCCATGTGATGGGCAGCATCACTTCCAGGCAATTTGTACATGTAAAATACATACTTTCCTTCTAAATTTGATAAATAATTAACATATGAATATAATTTGAATTTGGCATTGAAAAATATTAATGCCTCCCCAACAAGCTTAAAAGAAATAAAATATATCATTAATATTTATGGGTTCTGTCTCTAGGTCTATCTAATCGTTTCCAATGATCTAAAGTCATACAAGCCTAAATTAGGTGATTATATGCCAGAAAATTTGGGTTATCTAATGAATTTGGGAATCAAAGCAGGAAAACCGTATAAAACACACATGCTAAATTAAAAAGAAGCTACATCACAGTGCGTTTTAGGAAACAACTATGAAAATCTATCACAGAAAGGCAATATAAATAAAATACAGTGATGAACATGACTGAAGTCCTCCCCTCTAATGCAAAATAATCATTATTATATAGGAAATTTGTAGAATCAGTTTCTCACATTAACCCCAACATGCAAGGCACAGTTTCTTTGCAGAGATTCAGAAATATCTTAATTTGACCTAGATGCACAGAACATAAAAGAAAACCAGAGAGATCAAATATACCAAAGTTAATGTGAAATTATATACAATATAATCATTTGTCTTCAGCAAGGCTGAACTCCCACCAATTCCCATTACATGACTGTTGAGAAAACACACTTGAAACTCAAAGGCTATCAAAATCATTTTCCAGCTTCATTGTGGCTATCCCATCTGTTAGTTATAGGTTAGTGGCAAACCTAAAACAAATTAACAACTAAATAATAAGTTAATGAGCTATAGCAATGTGTTCACAAGAAAGAAGATGGGCATGGTGAGGCAGGACCGGATCACATATAGGAATCTTGTTTGTATATTGTGCTATGAAAGAATGAAAATCTCCACCATGAAAATACATAAAACACAGACTCAGAAATAACAAGCAACCTGAGTCCTGCAACAGAGGCAGCTGCACACCCTTAGACCAGAGAAACACAACTAAATTCAAATCTTTATTCACAACCTTTCCAACTGTGTGACTTTAGACAACTGATGTGAATTGTCCTAGTCTGTCTCTACATTAAAAACAAATGTATATGAATTCTGCCTTCACAGGCTGTTATAATGATGAAGTGTTTTAATGTATATAAAGAGATCAGTAGAGAGTAGTACATGAATAAATTATGTGCTCCCTCCCCCAATCTTTATCCCAGAAGATGCTAGATGGAGATTAAGAAATACATTCTTATTTCCCTACCAAAATGAACCACTATATATTAAGGCTTAAGGGAGAACAGTTGAACACCTAGCCATTCCTAGTAGGTTAGCATACTGATTAACTGTCTTATTGCCAAGATATTGGTCCCTATTGTTTACATAACTGCAAATTAAGTCACTTTATTTGTGACCTCAACAAATTACCATACCCCTCTCTTAACTGTAGGAAACAGAATGATTATTGAGAAACTCTTTGCTTTTTAAAATGTACTGCTTGAAAGTAAAATCTATGTCTATCTTTATAACCTTTATTTCTATTTCCTTCTAATTCTATGCAGAAAGAGCACATCAGTAGCTAATAACTAATACTGGATTATTACTAATGCACATGGATACTATTGTCTTCCTCCATTAGTCTTTCAAATTTATCCAGAAGTGTGTCTGTCAGCTTTATTACTAACTACATTAAAAGAAAATCCTGAGTTTGTGTGTTAGCTCTGATTTGTTATAATCCTAATAGAAACTATATAATCATTCATGTCTGCCTGTAAAAACCACATAAAGCAACACACCACAATGTACAAATTACCACACCAAGCAGCATAATCATGTGTGTTATAGGAGATTGTTTGTTCCCGGATGCTCAGCCCCAAAATAACCACACAGAAATTATATTTACAATACTGTTTGACCAATGGCTTAAGCATATTTCTGGCTACCTCTTATATCCTAAACTAGCCCATCTCTTTTAATCTGCGTATCACCACATGGCTGTGGCTTACCAGTAAAGTTCTGTCTTGAGCAACTGTCTGGCATGGTGGGGGGGGGGGGGAGACTAAATGGTGTCTCTACACTTCGCCTTCCTTCACCCCGCATTCAGTTTAGTTTTCCCTTCTAACTCTACTCTTTTGCCCTATAACAGGCCAAGACAGTTTTCTTTTTTAACCAATGGTATTCACAGCATACAGAAGAGAATCCCACATCACATGTGAAAGAACAGAGTTCCTCTCCAGGTCACACAGCTTGAACAACCTCTCACTATCTTTGTCAAAGGTTGCTGCCTCATTCAACCAGGTAGTTAACAAAGTCATTGTCTTCTGAGTTCCAAATACACATATTTTATACTATGGTTTTTGAATTTTGCACCAAACACTTTAAAAAATATCACACTTTCTTTCTGCCACCCCAGGTCTACCTACAGCAACTTGAAAGATTTTGATGAGCCAGACAGAATCATGTCACCTCTGAGCAGCAGCAACAGTGCATCTTGTTTTCAATATTCATAACTTTGTCTCCTTGCCTGCTTTATTGCTCTATCTAAGCTGTCTGAGATGTTGAATGGCTGTGGCAGACACCAGTCAGTATCACTACATCATGGATTCTCAATCAAAAGAGAATCGTTCAATGTTTAACCTTAAGACGGAGTTCTAGTGCACAGCTGGAAATAATTTTTTCCTATTAAAGGTGCTTTATCTTTATTAAGATATCTATATGAACTGGATGTTAGTTTCAACCAAATATTTCTTACACATATTGAAAGGATGTTTTCCCTTGTCTCGTTTGCATATTAATGGTGGTTTGACTGATCTTCAATACCTAACTAATCTCATAACTTTGTTATGAACAATTTTTCAGTGTATTTTATAATTTCTGCATTTGCAAAATTAGTTTCCTCACATCCAAGTTCATGACTATTGCTGAATTTTCACCTTTTCTAGCTTCCATATAATAATTTAAAAGTTATTCTGACATGTAGAAAAATTGGAAAATTCTCCTTCTTTTCTATTCTCATTGAAAAATTTGTGCTAATGTCCTTCAAAGTTTGGTAGATATAATAGAATTAACAATGAAGCTACATTTATAGTTTCCTTTGTAAAAATTGATGTATTCAATTTTTTGATAATATAACCAGGTAAAGAATTTTTCTCTATAAATCTGTGAGTTGTTTTATAATCTCTATTATTTCAGAATTTCATGAATTCATATAATTTTGGCTTTGTCAACATTATGCAATTGTGTTTTAGAAATGTGTGCACTCTGCTAGCATGTCTAAAGAACTGACATAAAATATTAATGAAGTTCCCACACTTATCTCACATTGGAAATGCAGTGACTTTTTAAAAATCCGTTATTGTTTACTTGTTATTATTTCAAATGATATTAATGAATTTTATTGCTTTTTCCTAAAAACCAGCTTTCAGCTTTGTTGCTATTTTTGGCTGTCATATAGTTCTTAAGCCTCTTTCTCTAAAATTCTAGGACTTTCTAATGCTTCATCTCAACTGTCTTCCTCCATGTGGGCATTATCATACTATTTACTGCTTATTAATTTCCACATAGCTTTAAAGAGCTAATGTATTCTGGGTATTTGTTTTCTCTCACCACAATATTGACATCATCTTTGGACTCTATTGTGACTACAAAGATTTTTTTTTTATCCGCAAGCATCTTTTAACTTCCTAATTTGCATTGTGGTTTAACTATAATAAATTCAGATAGCTTCTTGGTACTAACCAGGATTTGTTGGGCACCTTGAATCCATACTGCTTTGCTTTGTGAACCTAAAGTTTTTCATCTTGGTGTGTTCTGCAATGTTTACCTAACTTCTCTCTCTTATTGTTTTGAAATTCCAATTAGGCATGTAAAAACATATATTAGGGTTGAGGCCTCCTGTACTTTCCTTCATGAACTTTGCAGTGTCTAACATTATTGTTCTGCAGTTCATATTTAGGCAGGCTTGTAGGTGAGACTTTATGGGTGTCACTTCTAAAGCTACTAGGAAACACAATCTCACAGCAAACTACCTGATCTTACAATGGCTCTTACAATCATTCTGTTTCCTCCTTGACAGTGTTTTATAAACCTTAAGCATGTGAGTTGTTTTGTAAATGTATCCTCAATAATAGACACAGAACTACAGGTAATTGATGTGACCTCAGAGGGAAAAAAATGGTCTTCTCCAAGAAAGGGCTCCTCAGATTGGTTACCTAGTACTGAGTGGGTGAACTTGAGATCATAAAAAAAAATGATGCTATGTGTACTGAACAGATATATTTCTATACTTGGGAATATTGTATTTATGTAGTTAGGAACACACACAATACATACATACATATATACACACATACATATACACATACATACATTTTAACGAGTTGTGAGTCTTTTTGCCATTTTGGGCGAGGGAAGTATGTATGTATATGTATGTGTGTGTTTTCTTAACTACATAAATATATATTTATAAATATCTAAGAGTATATAATGAATATAGAGAGATCAGGAATTTAAGAGAGAGGACAGAGTACATGGGAGAGGTTTTAGAGGGAGAGAGAGAAGGGAAAGTGATATAATTATATTATAATTTAAAAAGTATATTTACCTGTTATGTAACATTTTTAGATGCTTTGCTCCAATGTGAAACTTGATCTGAGTAAGAATAACAATATGCAATCTCTAAGAGTGATGATTCAACAGATCCCCAGAGGAGTCTCCATCTGTTCTCGCCTGTGTAGACCATGCCCAATAGTTGGAAAAGGCTCTTCGTCCCTAGGCTTTTCCCAGCTTCAGCATCACCAGCCAGGCGACAGATTTCAGTCTAATGCCTGCCTTGACTTTCTCACACATGCGTCCTCTCTGGTTTCCCACTATAGAAAACACAGTTTAAAATGTAAGGTATCTCTCTGAAACCATTTCTACCTGGCTTTGAGGGGAGATAAGAGAACATCTCTCTCCAAAAAATCTTAAACGAAGACTCACAACTCGTCAAAATCTCTCTGAAGAGCAACTGCCCTGCAACTCATCCTCCCACTTCTTCCCAAGGCCTTGATCATGATGAAGGGTCAAAAAGCCACGGGATAGCTTGGGATTCTGTAAATTCTGAGACACATCTGTCCTATCCTGCCCTTTGATTGATTGTTTGATGCCTTATTCAAGGAAAAGCTTTTTCTGTACCCTTTGATGACACTTGTCATATTCAAACAAATTAGGAAAGTTTTGTTAAACCATAACCCCTCCTTTATCATTAGTATGTATATGGCAAGAAAGTTTTAACCTACTTACACAATTGCATTAACAGAAAGTATTTAAAGATGCAGGCAAAATTGTATGTTATAAATGCCAGCCTTTACAACATCCAAATTCTAGAAGTAAAATAAAGACAATAATTACGTTGCTCGCAAAGAAATGCAGGTAGGAGGAGATTTATAAAGCTTCCTCAAAGATTAATATGTATCTCAACGATGCAACAAGAGGTTTCTATGAGAAGCAGGAAATACTCTCACCAAGAACATGTGATTATACCTTCAACCAATCCCTAGTCAGGTAACTACCATCTACGAGAAAAGCCCTATTCCTCTAAAAGCCTTGCTCTTTTTACATGGGGAGAAGGCCAAATGTCTTCTTTGACCTCTTTTTAGAAGCAATGATACATCAAGCTCAGAGATTTCTCACTAGACCTTGCTGAACTGCCACAGGGAGTCTCCAGGGAAAGAATAATCTACTGATATTACGCAGAGGGCTATACAACATGCGCAGAGACCCTAATTCTCATAAATCAAAAGTTCTACTTGAGTGCAGCTGATCTATTTTAGAGAAGCCCAATCCTGCCCAGAATCAGATTTGTCACGGCACACTCCCTTAATCCTTAGCAGTATGAGCTCTGTAAACACGGTATTTGAAGTAATAACACATTATTTTATATAAAAGCCCCAGGGTCCTGCATCCCTGCGCGCGTTCTAGTATAACAGCCAAGTTATTTAAGCTGCTGTTTCAGCTGTTGCTTTTCGGTGAAGCCAGGTTGGGGGTGTACAGGAGGTCAGTGGCAAAGGGTTAGTTCATATTAAAAGGCATTAGTGACTCAGAGAAAGAGCCCTTTTAATTCGCAAGTCCTACAAAGCCAGGGAAGAGTGGCATGGTCTGAAACAGACACTGGCCAACTAGTCGACGCTCGCACCCCGGAACCTTGTGCTCTGGGACGGCTCTGGACATGTAACACCGCCAGCTTGTCTGTGAATCTAATCCACACAAAACGCTGTGTTTTCCTTTACACCAACCAAGCATTCAACCTTCCCAAACCATCACAGAGAACTTTATGTGGGGTGTTAAACCGATCTCCCTAAAAATCATTTTTGAATGATCCAAGTGGTAATTTATTTGTTTCCAATTTCACTTCTGTGATCAAAGCACGTTGGGAACAGGCATTAAAGGGGCTTTGGAGAGAAGAGGAGAGGTTAACAGGCTGGCAATGAGATGTATTTAACATACGTGACAGCTTTGCCAAAAAGTATAATTAGGCATTAGCCAAGTATTGGAGACCAGAGGCTCTAAAGTACACCAAACAAATTCATTCAAATCACAGCGTAGAACCACTGGAGAGCCTTGAGGCATGTCATACATAGTCACCAGATCAACGTAAGGTAACAATCATGATGTGATAAATAATATTCTATAACATAATAGATAAATATAACTATTATCCCCTCCTTGAAGACTTTTACAATCTAAACCACACCCATTGCAATGGAATGTTTTTATTTTCTTTGGATGGTTCTCTACAAGCTATACACATAAATCATTTTCCCTATCACTGTAGTAAGGAGGCCGCTTGTTCATTTCCCAGCTGCCCAGACTCCCAAAATAACCACACAGAAACTGTATTAATTAAATCACTGCTTGGCCAATTACTTAAGCATATTTCTAGCTAACTCTTACATCTATTTATTATTACTGTTTATGCATGACATATGTGTGGCTGTATGGGCCATCACCTGTGTAGGTCTGAAGACAACCTTGTGAGGTTGTTTCTCTCTCTATTATTATATGGGTTTCAGAAATGGGACTCATTTTAGCAAGCTTGTGTGGCGTAACATCTTGTCAGCCCTTCTTATGTTTTGAAAATAGAGCTAGAACTAATGCAGTGATTAAATGAGCGTGCTGCTAAAAGCCACTTTCACATGTATTAGGCATAATGAGTGCTAAATGATTATTATGATTATTCTATATTTTTCACTTGCACCTATATCCTTCATTATAATCTCCTTGAAGAATTTGTCATCACCAATCAAAACTATTAACTACTCTGAATTGAAAAGTTACTATTCACTACCATGGTGGTTAAAATCAGATGTTAACTGATTGTAGAATCACCGATCGCCTTGAAGAAGATTAAGGTACACCTCACGTGTGTCTGTAAGGGCAGAAATTCATCTTAAAAGTGAACTGTACCACACCAAGGCCTGGCACTGGGGAATGAATAAAAATGGGGAAAGTAAAAAAAGGGAAGTGTTGGCTTCCCCTTCCTGTCTGATTCCTGGCTCACCAGAAATGACCAGAGTCGCTTTGCCATGACCTTGCTGCTGTGAAATAAACGCTCCATAACTGGATAGAAATAAATGCCTCCTGCCTTCTATTGTTTCTGTCAGGTATGCTCATAGCAGGAAGAAAGCTACTGATTCAGACTGATTGCTAGTGTGTAGTTTTATTTGTAGGCCCTGTTGGACTTTTCATTTTAAACACAAGGACATAGAGATATTGGAAAATCAAAGATTCTGATGGTCACATAACTAGGAAGTGGCAAACCTAAGACTTTTAATCAGTTAGTATCTTCAAACTACAACCAGCTGAGTAAAGTATAGAAACACACATACATACACAAATATCTTGTGTGGTTTCTGGTTACTTATGAAGAGTCAAGATCAATCCAAGTCAAATTCCTTTCCCTTGGATTTTCCTTTCTTTCCATAGTTGGAATCAGAAACACCTGCTGGAATAATATTGAACTGTGACTTACCTGACATGCCCCATACCAAGCACTCAGATCCTGTCTGTCAACTATTCTCTACCCTGATGAACCCTTCTTTTCTTACTCTCTACATCATGTAGGAGTTTGACTGGACCCCTAACTGCATTTTAATGCCAGCTTCATTTCAGGTATTGGGTTAACCTCTAGGTTCAAATTCTGCTGCCTTTGGTCTACCTCTACCCTTGTATCTAATCAGGGCCCTTGGTTAGCAACTCTAGACCCTTATTTTGGAATCCATCTGTCACCCAGGGGATGTATGTATGTTGATAGTCAGTCCAACTAGATTGTAAACCAGAAACCCCTGATAAATTTTAATTTTTCAGATCGTGTTTCCTCTTTGAAAATACATGGAAAACATTACAAGTTGACTCAATGGGTTGCCATGAGACAAAAATAAAATGATAAAAGTAAAATTCAGAAAATAGTGCTTGGTACACAACAAAACTGCAGGATATTATAGATGCTGTGAAGATAAAAAAGGATAATTCAGTCTGCTAATGTTTTGTCTCCCTCGGTGCCCTCTGCATTCTTAATTTCACCTGTATTTTGTGAGACAATGCTCAATCATCATCTCTTCTTGGAATTTTCCTTTGTTCACTCCCAACAATCTAACAGGCTGGTCAGGCCACATTCTACATCATCAGACTGCCGCTTCCTGAAGGAAGACTGTTGTGTTCACGCATGTACACAGTGAGACGGAGGTCACTAGATGATATTCACTTCTGTCTTCCCAGTGCCTATCATGAACTAGATGTTTCTGGAGGAATGGTATATGATCTTTTCACAAAACCATCTAATGAGAGAGTGACAAGTGCTTATTTAACGAAACTGGATAAGGCATATGGAGATTAGTGACAAAGTATTTATTAGCTTATAACTGGTTCGAATCCGCAAGAGAGTTAAAGCATCCCACCTGCACCCTGAAGGCAGAGTCGAACCACTTCCTTACCATGACTGAACTTTTACCTTAAGATGTACAGGATACAGATGCTGTGAAGTAGGCATGATGGAAAATATTTATAAGATTATCATCTAAACAGCACAGCATCAATGAGACTAAAATGGAATGTTCCTATGAATTGAATTGTGGGCTTTAAAACAGATGATGAAGTTCTACCCTCTAGTACCTATCAATGTGACTTTTCCCATACACAGCATTTAAGCATATTAGATTATATATGTATGTGTGCTTATGAAAAGGGGAAATGGGAGCCCAACACCAACTTTGAATTAAGACACGTGCATCAGGAGTATCATATAGAGATAATAGCAGAGATTAGAGTATTCTTCAACCCAAGAGACAGCAAAAATTTTAGAAACCATGAAAGAAGTATAGAGCAAATTCTACCTCACAACCCCCAAAATAAATAAATAAATAGATAAATAAATAAAGCAAAATCTACCAAAATGTGGTACTGAATTTGGTCTCCAGACCTATGAGGTATCGCTGCTGTTTAAACAACCTTGTCTACAATAGTTCATTGCAGCTCTCATAGCTAATTATAAGCAATAGAAAAAAGTACCCAGGGAATGCATTTTGGAAGGAGATCGTTTAGGACTTGTTCATGCACTACAAAATAAAAAATGGGGTAAAGATGGAAATAATCAAAGCTGGTTCTAGTTTAACTTGCGACACCTGGATTCTGGAGTTGTCACTTGCTAAAATGTTGCATGCTGTGAATTTGAATTTGTGTGGACTAGTGAACTCATGGACCAGAGAGGTGAACCTACCCCCATAGTATTACTAGACCAGGAGAAAAGAACACCCAATAAAGGTGGAAGACGTGTGTGTCACCTGAAAGAAACGCCAGATGATGAAGCATGTAGTGAAAGGCAATGAATCAAATGGTAAAGAACACTATAAAGAAATTTGAAATAAACAGAAATGGAGAACTCTGAATTACTACAGGGCCCATGGAAATTATAAAGTATCGTCTGCTTGAGATAAAATATGTTAAGACTGCTTTGTTTAAAATGTGTAAGTTATGGGATTAAAAATTGATGATTTGCAACGTGGGATAATTTTTCAAATGAAGCCCAAAAAGCAGCCAGAGGAATTAAATCAAAAGCAGTTCTGGAGGCGCTGGGCTCATACAGCTGTACAAAAGCTTTACTGTGCATCATTGATACATTGACGCAATGTATCATGTATCAGTGTGAGGCATGAGGTATGTGAGTATAGTGCAAGGGGAAGAGAGAAGGAAATTCAGTATTGCTTATTTAACATGCAGTAATGGTCCACTGTTTGAGAATAGCAAAGATGTGAGATTACAGTTTTAGAGAATAAGAAGGCAAAATGATTGATTACAGACATGTCAAATGATTGCTTATTAAGGACCTCACAGAACTGTGTGGTCATAATGTTAAAATGAACACCATGTTCATCCACCATGATCAAGTTGATTTCATTCCAGAGATGCAAGGATGGTTCAACATATGAAAATCTGTCATATGTAATCCACCATATAAACAAATTGAAAGAAAAAAAAAACACATGATCATCTACTTAGATGCTGAAAAAGCCTTCAACAAAATACAATATCCCTTTATGACAAAGGTCTTGGAGACAGCAGGGATACAAAAACATAATAAAGGCAATATAGAGCAAGCCAACAGACAACACCAAACTAAACGGACAGAAACTCAAAGTAATCCCACTGAAATAAGGAAAAATCCAAGGTTGTCCACTCTCTCCATATCTATTCAAAATAGTACTTGAAGTTCTAGCAAGAGAAATAAGACAACAAAAGGAGATCAAAGGGATACAATTCAGAAAAGAAGAAGTCAAACTTTCACTATTTGCTAATGACATGATAGTTTACATAAGTGACCCCAAAAGTTCTATCAGGGAACTCCTACAACTCATAAACACCTTCAGTAATGTAGCAGAATACAAGATTAACTCAAAAAAAAATCAGTACCCCTCCCTTACACAGATAATAAACTGGCTAAGAAAGAAATAAGAGAGATATCACCCTTCACAATAGCCACAAATAACATAAAATATCTTGGTTTAACTCTAGCACGTAAAAGATTTGTATGACAAGAACTTTAAGTCTTTGAAGAAAGAAATTGAAGAAGATACCAGAAAATCAAAAGGACTCCCATTCTCTTGGGTATGTAGAATAAACATAGTAAAACTGGCAATCTCACCAAAAAACAGTCTACAGATTCAATGCAATGCCTAGCAAAATTCTTCACACACTGAACATCATAGAAGAGAAAATTGGAAGCACACTTAAACAAATTGGTACAGTTGACTACTTCCTAAATATAACCCCAGTAGCATAGACACTGAGAGCAACAATTAATAAATGGGACCCCCTGAAACTTAAAAGCTTCTGTAAAGCAAAGGACACGGTCAACATGAAAAAATGACAGCCTACAGAATGGGAAAAGATCTTCACCAACCCACACTGGACAGAGGATTAATCTCAAAAATATACAAAGAACTCAAAAAATTGGTCATCAAAAAAACAAATAATCCAATAAAAATGGGGTACAGACCTAAACAGAGAACTCCCAACAGATGCATCTAAAATGCATGAACGATACTTAAGGAAACGTCCAACATCCTTAATCATCAGAGAAATGCAAGTCAAAACAATTCTGAGAGTCCATCTTATACTTGTCAGAATGGCTAAGATCAAAAACATGGGATAAAGGGAACACTTCTGCATTGTTAATGGGAATGAAAACTTACACAGCCACTTTGGAAATCAGTATGGCAATTTCTCAGAAAATTAGGAAGCAATCTACCTCAAGATCCAGTAATACCACTTTTGGGTATATAACCAAAGGAAGGTCAATCATACCACAAGGACATGTGCTCAGCTACGTTCATAGCAGCATTATTCATAACAGCCAGAACCTGGAAACAACCTAGATGCCCATCAACCAAAGAATGGATGAAGAAAATATGGTACATTTATGCAATGGAGTACTACTCAGTGTTAAAAATAATGATATTTTGAAATTTGTAGGCAAATGGATAGATCTAAGAAAAAACATATTGAGTAAGGTAACTGAGATCCAGAAAGACAAATATAGTCACTTATATGTGACAAATGTGCTAACTTATAAGTGGATTTTAGACATAAAGCAAAAAAAAACCAGCCTACAATCTACAACCCCAGAGAGAGAACATAGACAACAAAGACAAATCTAAGAGAGACATACATGAATCTAAATAGGAAGGAGATAAAGACAAGATTTCCTGAGAAAACTGGGAGCATGGGGGTCACAGGAGAGGGTAGAAGGGAGGGGAGCAGAGAAAAATGTATTGTGCAATAAAAACAATAATGAACCATAATTAAAAGAGAGAGAGAGAGAGAGAGAGAGAGAGAGAGAGAGAGAGAAAGTCACTGAGAATAGTTTTGTGCTCTTATCCCAAAAGCTAAGAACATGGTTTATGTAAATTGGCTCAATTTGGTTATTCCATACATACTTCAAAATAGTGTTATGTACATGATTAATATATACATTTTGCCAACTGAACTTTAAACGTTGAGGAGATGTACTTGCCATGCAATGTGAAGACCAGAGTTCCAGGTCCTCAATATTCACATAAAGTGAGGGAGGTCTTGTGGTCTACCTGCAATCCAGACCTCAGGAGGCAGAGATGGGATCCCCAGGATACTGGCTAGTGAGTCTAACTGAATCAGCAAGCTCTAAAATTCAGAAAGAGGCATTGCCTCCGTAAATAAAAAGAAAAGCAATCAAGAAAGACAAGACACCCAATATCAATCTCTGACCTCCAAATACATGGTCACATATATACATGCCTCTGTGCACTTATATCTCTGTGTGTGTACGTGTGTGTGTGTATGTGTGTGTATACATATGCATACCATATATACATACACAAGCAAAAAACCTTTCTGAAATATTATTTGATGGCATGTGATACTTGGGAGGCAATAGCAGATCAATTCAACCACAGTGAGCAAACAGGAGCCTCATCTATTTGCATCCACTCAGGTAGGGAGGGTTTCAGAGGAGGAGACCACTTCCTACGGATAACCCCAGTAGCACAGACAATAAGGGCAACATTGAATAAATGGAACTTCCTAAAACTGAGAAGTTTCTGTAAAGCAAAGGACACTGTCATTAAGACAAAAAGGCAATCTACTGATTAAGAGAAGATCTTCACCAACCCCGCAACAGACAAAGGTCTGATCTCCAAAATATATTAAGAACTCAAGAAACTAGACTTTAAAAGGCTAACTAACCCAATTAAACAATGGGGCTCTGAACTGAACAGAGAATTCTCAACAGAAGAAGTTCAAATGGCCAAAAGACACTTAAGGTCATGCTCAACCTCCTTAGCGATCAGGGAAATGCAAATCAAAACAACTTTGAGATACCATCTTACACCTGTCAGAATGGCTAAAATCAAAAACACCAATGATAGCCTTTGCTGGAGAAGATGTGGAATAAGGGAAATACTCATCCATTGCTGGTGGGAATGCAAACTTGTGCAACCACTTTGGAAATCAGTGTGGCAGTTTCTCACAGAGAGAGTTTTAAACAAGGATGCATTCCATCTACTTCTAGGCTTATGGGTCTGTAGTGGGGCCCCATTGAGGCAACTATGGAGAAGGAAGTGTTTTCAAGGAATATCTAGGTTTTCTCACAGTTGAAAACAAAGCACAATATTTAGGAAGGAAACTAAGGGCATCAGAGTATTTGCTATTAATACAAAGAGAATCACAAAAGGTAGAATCAATGAATGAGCTTGCATTAGACTATGGATTATGTAGTGACATTTCATTTGTATTTTAATAAATAAAGCTTGCCTGAAGATCAGAAAAGTAAAACAGCCACACAGGCCAGCCTTATAGACCAAATAGCAACTACATACACCTTTAATCCAAGTAGCCACAATGACACACACCTTTAATCCCAGTAGCCACACTAGCTTGCCACAGAAACCAGGTGATAGTGGTGCACACTCTTAATCCCAGAACTAAAGAGAATTATAAAATGGGAGGAAAAGCTCTTAATCTAAGTCTCATTCTGAAGTTTTTTGGAGGCAGAATCACCACTTTTGTACTGAGGTCGAGGTAGAAGCCAGTAGCAGGTTGCTTTGCTTTTCTGGTATGCAGTTTGAACCCCAATATCTGTCTCTGAGTTTTTATTAATCGTGCATCAAGATGATGTGTGTACATAAATGTATACATTTCACTATATGTAGATATATACATTACTGCATACAGTAAAAATGAGTGTATGTACATGTATGTGTGCATCTATGTAATACATCTATGTGCACATGTGCATAAAAGTCTCTTAGTTAATGAGAGATGCCTTGAAAAGCTTGGGGTTGCAATGCTGAGCTGATAGAACTGAACAGAGTTTATCATCTCTTGGGAGAACACTAATAAGTATAATTATGACTTTCATCTCTGTGCTAATCTCTTAGGCAATTTTTTACTGTGTGGGGAGGTGAAGATAGTGCAAGCCATGCCAAGAATACTTGCTGTTTTCTGTATTTCCTTTAAATCCCACTGAAACTGGAATATTCAGAATCTGTTATCTAGACTACTAATCACGTTTCTCTGCATTTATAATTTGGGAACTCAGGAAAATTCACCTTGTCCAATTTATGAGACCCTGTTGACTATTATCAGATTTAAATCAAGCACGTTAATGTAATCCTGATGATAATGTATTTTAGGGTCTACAAATAAATGCAATTTATTGTCTAAACTACATTTCTTAAGCTATTTGCTGAGCCCAGTGAAGGAAGAAATACCTGAGCTAGGTTTGCACCCTTGCTAATTATAATTTGATTTTTTTCTCTCTTGACAAGACATTCTCGTAAGCAAATAATTATATAGATATATAGCCATTATTCCAGCAAAAAAGAATAAAAGACATGTTAATGGCAAACTTTAGCATGACCAGGAGACACAATAACGACTTTGTGGTGTTTTTAGCACACTTCACATCTGAGCTCAGCATGTTCAAGTTCCCTCGCTTCACTCGGTACAAAACAACGTGTCAACTCTAACACGGCTCTGAATCGATCAAAGAGCATCAACCTCCATCCAAGAATGAGCGTCAGCGGATTTTCTCTCATGTGATCATTTATTTGTGGGTTTTCTTCATCTCAGTTCTTGGGTGACTGGTATGTTTGACAAAAGAAACACAAAATCTGACACAGTAGAAACAGCCCTGCAATTTTGCCATTTGTGAGGTTTAAAACTATGACAGAGTTTGACATAAGCTGTGTGTTCTCTGAGACTGCTTACAGTTTTGTCTCCCCTCCCTTAAACTGTCTCCCCCACAGCTTCTCCACAGAGTGCTATCAGTTATACAGACCACTTTCCCAGGGCCCAGCTCTGATGTGGCCTATACATGGCCTTGGGGAACTCAGAATATGGAAGGGAAAAACAATGAATAAATAAAAATAATATCTATTATTACTAGATATTGATCTGAGGAGTGAGTCCGGTTGCCTGATTAAATGTCTTTATGAGAAGTCATTATTCTCTACTTCCTTCCTTCTTAGCTTTATACACCATTAGAGGCTGTAGATAAAATGGATGTGTTCATTATATCAGAAAAAAAATTAAGGTTTCAGACATTATTCAAGGAAGGTGAAAATGTAGAACAAATTATATGAGACAATCAAAATATAAGTCTTCATGTGGCTGTGTAATGTGGGAAGTGAGCATGTAATATAAAAAATAAATATGTGCTATCATATGCAAATGTTTCCATGTAAAAATACAATACATTATTATAAACTATAGGTATTAATAACTTGACATATTCATACATAGTATGTAAAATATGTTACTACTAAAAATATTAATTTTATGTTGTTTACCATGTGCAAATGAGTAGCTCCAATAAAAAGGAAAATGCAGCCATTACGTATGACACCCACTTCAGTTTACTTCTGAAGTAGATAGAAAATAAGTCAATAATGAGGCCTTTGAGGGATTTTAATTTTTGTACTGAACTGAACTTATGGAGTAATTCAGGGTTCAGTGAACTACAGCCCATGGGCCAGATCCAGCCAGCTGTCTGCTTTTGTAAATAAAATTTTATTGGAATACAGCCACACTGGTTCATTTATGTATTATCTGAGGCAGTTTCCTTGTTACAATAAACAGTTCAAGAGCTGGAACTGAGTTAGTACAGTCCCCAAAGCTGAGACTATTTCCTATCTGACCCTTTACAAAGGAAGTATAATGACTGCCACACTAATCTATGGAGTATTCTTTTGATGATTAAAAACCTCTCTAGTTATATGTTAATGACTTGAGAAGAAGGTTGGTACAAAGTAACCTATACTTAAGACGGTATGTCAATTTTTTTTCTTTAAATGATCAAAGTAATTGGGATAAAATAGAATTACATCACAAAGGCCTGAATAATTCGTGTGGTTGCTGCAGTACTTTGGCCGTATTCTCATTGAAACAAAACAAACAGTACAGAAAAAATGACCCAAGTTCAAACACGTGTGCAGTGGCTTGAGCTGCGAGAACAAAGCACTACTGAAGATGGGGTCAATTAACCAGACTGTATTTTCTCACAGTTCTGGAAGCTACAAGTCCGTACTGTTGACAGTATGGTGACATCTTTTCCTGGCTTAGGATAACCATTCCCTTATGTCTTCACATGTCAGAGAGGGAAAGAATGGCCCCTTATTGGTTCCTCTCTCCCTCACTGTTTTTACAAATCTACTAATCCTATCAGACTAGAAGCACACTAAGATTACCTTATTTAACCTAATTAACCCAATTGTCTTTAATCACTGTGCATGCTGATCACGGTTGCCCTGAGAGTTAGAACTCCAGAACACAAACTTTGTCGGGGACATTAGGTGGGAAATAAGAAATTATATATGTTTGCTATAGTATTGGTTTTGCCCACTAACAGAATTTGTCTCATCAAGTCTCATGCCAGTTACCAGGTAGCTTTATTAATATTAATAAAAATTGACAGGGTGTATCTTAAGCCAAATGATCCTAAAGATTACCAACTACCAATTATTTCACACTTCGGTGAACACTTTTCAGTTTGTAAAATAGAAAGAGTTACTAGACAATTTAAAATCTAAAAAAGCATTCTGTACTATTTAGGACATACTCTAGGTCACTCATGAATAGTCCCTTGTATGAAGACAGAACCTACAAGAGGAAAAAATAAAGGCAATAAAGAATGAATCTCAGTAATAAACCATTAAAATTCTTCCAACTGAAAAATGGCATTTGGGACTCTCCCTCTCACTCAAAATTACCCTTCGAAACACTTCTGGGATGTCCTGAAGGCTTCATTTATAGCCACCAAGTTGGATATGTTCTGCCTGTAGGTTAGAGCCTCTCTGACTGGCTAAGGTTTGTTTTATTCTTCGGTATGTTTTACATTTAAAAGTATGTAAGCAACACATGAAAGTTACCAAAGACAGCAATAAACATTTCTTGATACTAAAACATGAATCAAGAGTAGGACATTTCCAGTTTTATCCCAGGCTTTTTCAGACCCAGGCCAGCTGGCCTTGGTGAGTTCCCGATAGAACATCCCCATTGTCTCACTGTGTGGGTGCACCCCTCGCGGTCCTGAGTTCCTTGCTCGTGTGCTCTCTCTCCTTCTGCTCCTGATTTGGACCTTGAGATTTCAGTCCGGTGCTCCAGTGTGGGTCTCTGTCTCTGTCTCCTTTCATCGCCTGATGAAGGTTAATATTCAGGAGGATGCCTATATGATTTTCTTTGGGTTCTCCTTCTTATTTAGCTTCTCTTAGAACCTGAGTTATAGGCTCAATGTTCTTTATTTATGGCTGAACATAGCGGACAATGAGGACTACTGAGACCTCAAGAACAACGGCAATGGGTTTTTGATCCTACTGCACCTATTGGCTTTGTGGGAGCCTAGGCAGTTTGGATGATCACCTTACTAGACCTGGATGGAGGTGGGTGGTCCTTGGACTTCCCACAGGGCAGGCAACCCTGACTGCTCTTTGGGCTTACGAGGGAGGGGGACTTGATTGGGGGAGGGGAAGGAAAGGGGAGGCGGAGGTGGGAAAGAGACAGAAATCTTTAATAATAAAAAAAAAGAAGAGAAAAAAAAAGAGTAGGACATTTCCACTTGAACTCTCTCAGAAACTTTCTGCAGAACTCAATAGATCTGCTGCCATGGTGAATTGAGTCACAAGTTCAAAACTTTTAAAAGCAGCAGATTATATTTTTTAAAAAATTCATACTCAAAATGATCACAAAATATCAGAAAATGATATCATTTTTCAGCTGGAATTCTTCCAGATATGGGGTCTTTCTTTTTATTTCTGGCAGTCACTCACAAACCTATAGACAAGTTGAATATACATAGTTGGATGAGGATTCATCTTCTTCAGTAAACAAACGATAATATGAGCAGTTGTCATTCAGGATACCAAAGCTCCTCCCCTCTATGATTTTAAGCGTAAATTCTATCGTATAAACTGGGCACAGCCGTGTGTATCAGTAGTCCTGGCCCTCACATGACTAAACCTGGAGGATTGTAGGTTCCAGGACAGCTTAAACTACATAGTGAGCTCCTGTCTCAAAAATAACAGCAACAAAAAATACAACTAAACACACAAAAACAAAACTAAACCTTACTGAGCTTATAGCATAGTGCTACAGTATTTTTTTAATACACAAAATGTCCTCAATTTGGTCTCTAACAGGAGAAAGTAAAGAAACAAACAAATTAGTTAGTTAATTTCCCATCAACCTTTAATAAGATCATAAGATCTTAGTGCAAAAACTAAAGGGATGGTGTCCTGACTGTGATAAGCCCTGCAGCCCCTAAACCTGGAAAATCAGCAATCCCTGTGTTTGTTTACAATGAGAACATCTGTTATTATGGTCCTGCCACAACCACAGTGAGGAAAGGAACTGAAAAAAAAATGTATCTTGACTGTGTTTCTCTAACAGAGCATCTTGCTGTGATTGACTTTTTGACGTTTAACCCTAATTTACATAACAACCTCCCAGTCTCAGTCCCTTGAAATGAAACTAATTAGAAAAACCTCCTGATCTCAATATAAGCTGTTTTGGCTCTAAAGTTTATGGGAATGGTCACCTTCCTTTGAAAATCATCTGGCTGTCAGTGCCACTGTCAGCAATAATCCCCATCGAGACCTAATGAAACGCTTCTGCCTTTCTCCAGGGCTTCACATTCCAGTTTGACTATAATTGACTCCAGATTGACCAATGGGCAGTGAAGGAAGCAATTCACTTCAAGAAGAGGATTATTACAGCCATTATTTTGTTCCAAGTGTTTCTATTTAGAAAATACAGATTATAGGGGCTGAAGACATGGCTCAGCAGCTAAGAGCATGTGCTGCTCTCATGGAAGATGGTGTGTGATTCCTAGCACCTTAGTCCAATGGTCTACAATCAACTGGCATTCCAGTTCTCAGGGATTTGACACCTCCACCTCTGCAGGCACCCACACTCACATACCCACACACATACACATAATTTTAAAGATAAAATCAATCTTTCTAAAAACTGAAAGAAAATATTAGTTATTTATCTCACTATGCTCATTTCACAGAGCCAAGGAAGAGAAAGTGAAGAAGCATAAAAAGACATAGCCCTCCCTGTAACGTCATGGAAATTATATATACACATACATCTACACATCATTGTTGTTCAAGTAGCTTATCAAAGTCTTCAGAACGATAGTTTGGGAGGAACCAATATCAAGATCTCATCAGAAGTCCCATTCTAATACAGAAATTTGTGTTGGTTCTCCTTTCAAAATATATAGAGAATCTGCTTGCTTCTTACTACATATATAGCTGATAGTATGATTCAGACAGGGTTATTTCTTGGTTGAATACATCAGATTCACTCTGGCCTGGGCTTCCGTTGTTCTTACGACAGTCTTTTCTACATGGGGAAGTCAAGGTGAGCAGCAAGCAATGTTACACTGGATTATACCTAACAGACTGCCCTATCCTGGGTGTGTGTACATGCATCCCTATCACAACCCAATGTTGAATGCCTGAGCACATGTGATGGTATTAGGAAGTGGGTCCGAGGAGAGCATACCACTTAGATGAGATCTTGAAAGTAGGACCCACGTCATGACAGAATATTTGCTTTCTCTTGGCCATGTAAAAGCATCAAAAACAAGCGGGTCATCAGTGAGTCAGAGAGGAAGCCCCAAGCACTGCATAGCCACACAGGCTACCTGTTTTGAAAGTTTCATTTTATAGAAACACTTGAAAGTATATTTCTATTAATTGAGCCATCTAATCTATGTGTTTTGTTATGACCTCCCAAGGACAATACATTTGCTCAATATGAAAGTGCACATCTTCCAATGGTCATTCAACAAGATCCTTCATCTTCTTGATGGTTACCTCAAAGATTTCATCCTATGTTAGCTTTAGCCACTGTGATTCATTCACACTGGTCTTCTTGCTGCTTCTCTAGTAAACCAGGCTCCTCCCTTCTTAAGTTGTCTCTCTTTCATATCCTTACACAGCATTATTATTTCATCAAGATTTCCCTTGTCATCCTCCTACATAAAACTGAAAGCACTTCTCCAAAAACATCACTTTCTTTTCTTGTTTTTTTCCTCTATGACAGTTATTAATTTCTAGGCATAACTATAAAAATAAGTGTGTACACATCTGCTTTTATCCCCACTAATATGTAAGACCAATTAAAAACTGCTCTCTCCCACAATAACTACTAATAGTAACTTTCTTGTACCAAGTAGAATGGTGTTTATGATATAATAGGCACTCAATGAATATTTATCAAATTCATGGATAAGTACTATTTTCATTTGAAAGAACAATGAGGAAAAGTTGATGGATGAATAGATGGTTATGCTATTTTAGATGACAAAACATTCTCAACTCAAAGCTCAGCTTTCTAATAATCTCTCCATCAGAATATCATCATAAAAGCAAATGGTAATTACTTCTTCAGGAATGATCTCGCACATTTTGGGATAACAATTAATTTATTAGTATAGTTCCTTAATTTAGGAAACATGGCAACAACTATAACTAAGACATATTGCATCCTTTCTATTTTTATTTACAAAATGGGGATATTTATAGGGTATATTACTTATATCTCTGTTTAATAAGCTAAAAGTCATATCGCATTTACATTATGAGACAAAGAGTTCCCTTTTGTTTCCTCCTATTCTCTATGGCAAGGATGGTTAAAATGGAAAGAAGTTGGCATCCACACGTTCAATTATAAGCCTTGATTTGTTGCCTCCTTTAAACAAGGCATAATTCTATGCAAATAAATTAGATCAATTAATACACTAAAAAAAAAGTCTGTCCTCATAAAGACTATTCCAGGAGAAAGGGAAGAGATTAGATACAATAAGTAAAAAAAACAAATTATACACAAATAAAATACATGCTAGGTGAAGTTAGGATGTGTTAGTGAAAAGGATAAAGAGTAGAAGGGAGATGGGAAGGGGTCAGCACGGTTGTATTTAAGCAGAGGAACAGATCTCATGGCAAGAGAAGGTACTTTAGCTGTGAACATATCTGCAAGACAGATCTTCAAATCTGAAAGGAGAACCAGGACAAAAGCCTTTGGTTGAGAGTGTTTGGTGTGCTGAAGAACAAACCAGTAAAAACAGAAACAGTAAGCTACAGAGAAATAGGAGATGAAGCTTGAGCATCAGGGAGGGACCATAGGAGCCCTGGGTTCTACTCTTTGAGCAAGGCGAGTCATGAGGATGTTGATCAGTCAAGTGGCATTACCAGAAAACTCTAACACTCATTGTAGCACGTCTGCACAGATGCTCTCTTGTTTAAGATGGCAAAATAACCCAGTTAGCCTATCATAGATGGAAAGGGCATTGAATACTGCTAACCTACAAAACATGGGAACAGCAGCTGTTTGCTCTCATGACTACATGGCTGACCAGGCTGTGTCTCAAAGCTGCTTTCCAGACAATCAAGAAATCAAATCAACTGGGTGGTAGTGCACGCCTTTAATATCATTGCTTGGGAGACAGGGGCAGGCAGATTTCTGTGAGTTCAAGGCCAGCCTGGTCTATAGAGTGAGTTCCAGGTCAGGTTCCAAAGCTACACAGAGAAACCTTGTCTCAAAAAAAACAAACAATAATGACATCTCGGATTTTTAAGGAAATGGATGGAGCTAGAAAATATCATTTTGAGTGAGGTAACCCAGACACAGAAAGACAATTATCACATATACTCTCTCATAGGTGGTTTTCAAACATAAAGCAAAGAAAAACAACCTACAAACCACAATCCTAGAGAACTTAGACAACAACGAGGATATTAAGAAAGACTTATATAGATCTAAACTACATGGGAAGTAGAAAAAGACAAGATCTCCTGAGTAAAACGGGAGCATGAGGACCTTTGGGGAGGGTTGAAAGGGGGATGGGAGAGGAAGGGAGGGGAGCAGAGAAAAATGTAGAGCTCAATAAAAATCAATAAAAAAAAATAAAACAAAAACAATATCAAACAGGTTGGGAAAGTGGGAACAAAAGTTACCCATGTTGATCATCTGTGAAAGCAGAAGGAAAACAACACTTTACCTTGGCTCAGGTTTCTTCCTTGTGCCGTTTGGTGCAAATGCCAGGTAGAAAGTAAAGTTAAACTTGAGAGCAAGTCTGAGATGTAAATCTACAAGTCATCAACATCAGCAGATCATATTTGGTGTGTAGAAGACTGGATGGGAGCACAAAAGATATTCCACCAGTGTCAGTAATAAAGAAAAGAGATATCAAAATTGATTCCTGAAGCACATAAGCATTAAAGAACTAAAAAAAAATTAAAGGGGAAAGGAGTAGAAAGAGAAAAGAATAAAGAAAAATGTGCTGTCCTAAAAGTGAGACAAAATGAAAAAGTGAAGTTGCATCTCAAGGAGTTGGAAAGAACAATTGTGTCAGAAACTGCTGAAGATGGAGATTAAAAGCTGATGGTGGAATTTACAGTGTGGAAATATTAGTGAACTTGGGAAGTGTTAGCACAGGACTGAGGGCAAAAACTGATGCAGAGAACATTCAAGAAAGAAAACAAAAAGAGAAATCAGAGCCCATGCACACAGATAATCCTTTCAACGCAGTTTAGCTACAAAATAAAAGAAATGGATCTGAGCTGGAGTTAAGTGGACATGTAGTTAGTGGACTTGAGAAAAAAGCACCATACTTTTAGTGCTGATAGATAAGGAACCAGGAAAGAGGGCCGAACTTTGGGAAGAACTAAAGAACTGATGTCTTTGAGCAGGTGTCTTTGAGAATACAGAATGAGGCAGCAAGCAAGGCAGGCCCTTTGTTTACGGGCTACCCAAGCAGCACGGAGACCCAATCCGGAAACCAGGAGAGACATCATTGGGGTGAGTGAGTTTCTGACCGAGGCAGCAGCCCGGGAGAGGGAACTCAGACGTTTCTCATCCCTCCTACACTTCCTGGTCGTCCTGCAGAGGCTATACTGCCCAATACCTCCTCTCTATTCCTATCCCACCCAGCTTACATCCAGAACCCTCCCTCCCCTCTTTGGCCACATAACATCTCCCAGCTCAGCCTGTTCTGGCGCTGGGACCAATTCCGAATTGGGAGGGCAACCAGGAGGGTGGTAGTTCCTTTGTCTCAATAGCCTGCCTGCAGCAAGCAAGGCAGGCCCTTTGTTTACGAGCTACCCAGGCAGCACGGAGACCCAATCCGGGCACCAGGAGAGACATCATTGGGGCACTAGGAGAGCCATCACTGGGGAGTGACATCACTGGGAAGGTACATCAGTGGGTAAGGAGACCTGATCCTGTAAAAGAAGAGCCATAGGGAAGCATTCTAAGGAAGAGATGGGCAGGCGCCAATGCAAGAATTCACCCAGCAATCTGAAAAACAACATGAAACCAACAGAACCCAGCGACCTCACAACAGGAGGACAGGAACACCTTAACCAAGAAGAAGCAGAAAAATTTGACTTTATGAAAGTGATTGACGCCCTTAAACAGCATGTAAAAAATGCCCTTGTAGAAATGGATGAGAAGTATAACAGAAAGTTTGAAGAATTGAATAAATCAGTGAATGATACCCTAGGAAACCAAGGAAAAACAATCAAACAGATAATGGAAACAGTTCAAGACTTGAAAACTGAAATGGAGGCAAAGAAGAAAACACAAACAGAGGGCTGGCTGGACATGGAAAATCTAGGTAAACGAATAGAGACTACAGAAACAAGCATAACCAGCAGAATACAAGAGATAGAAGAAAGAATCTCAGATGCTGAAGATAACATAGAGAAAATAAACGCACTGATCAAAGAAAACAGCAAGTCCAACAAGTTCTCATCACAAAACATTCAGGAAATATGGGACACAATAAAAAGACCAAACCTAAGAATAATTGGAGTAGAAGAAGGAGAAGAAGTGCAACTCAACGGTCCAAAAAATATATTTAATAAAATTATAGAAGAAAACTTTCTCAACCTAAAGAAGGATGTACCTATGAAGGTTCAAGAAGCATACAGAACACCGAATAGGCTGGATCAAAAAAAAGCATCACCTCACCATATAATAATCAAAACACAAAGCATACAGAATAAAGAAAGAATATTAAGAGCCGCAAAGGAAAAAGGCCAAGTTACTTATAAAGGCAAACCTATCAGACTTACACCTGACTTCTCTATGGAAACCATGAAAGCCAGAAGGTCCTGGATAGATGTACTGCAAAAACTAAGAGAACATGGATGCAAGCCCAGACTACTATACCCAGCCAAGCTTTCATTCACTATAAATGGAGAAAACAAAATTTTCCAGGATAAAAACAAATTTAAACAATACGTAGCCACAAATCCAGCCTTACAGAAAGTAATAGAAGGAAAATCACTAACCAAGGAGTCCAACAATGACCACAATAACTCAGACATCTAGAAACCCTTCACCAGCGCAACTCAAAGAAAGGAAACACACAAACTCTACTACTAAAAAAGTGATCGGAGTTAACAACCACTGGTCATTAATATCACTTAATGTCAATGGGCTCAACTCACCTATAAAAAGGCACAGGCTAAGAGATTGGATACGAAAACAGGATCCAACATTCTGCTGTTTACAAGAAACACATATCAAACACAAAGACAGGCACCTACTCAGAGTAAAGGGCTGGGAAAAGGCTTATCAAGCAGATGGACCTAAGAAACAAGCAGGTGTGGCCATATTAATTTCTAACAAAGTTGACTTCAAACTTAAATCAATCAGAAGAGATGGAGAGGGACATTTTATACTCATAACAGGAACAATTCATCAGGATGAAGTCTCAATCCTAAATATCTATGCCCCTAATATAAAAGCACCCACGTCCGTAAAAGAAACCTTACTAAAATTCAAAGCAGCCATCAAACCGCACACACTAATAGTAGGAGACTTCAACACTCCTCTCTCACCAATGGACAGGTCAATCAGACAGAAACCTAACAGAGAAATTAGAGAATTAAAGGAGGTAATGAATCAATTGGACTTAACAGACATCTATAGAATATTCCACCCAAATAGGAAAGAATATACCTTCTTCTCTGCAGCTCATGGAACCTTCTCGAAAATTGACCACATACTCGGTAACAAAGCAAACTTCCACAGTTACAAAAAAAATTAGTAACCACATGTGTCTTATCAGATCACCATGGATTAAAGTTAGAATTCAACAACAAGGCTACCCTCAGAAAGCCTACAAACTCATGGAAACTGAACAGTCAACTACTGAAAAACACCTGGATCAAGGAAGAAATAAAGAGAGAAATTAAAGTCTTCCTTGAATTCAATGAAAATAAAGAAACAACATACTCAAATTTATGGGACACTATGAAAGCAGTCCTGAGAGGAAAGTTCATAGCACTAAGTGCCCACTTAAAGAAAACAGAGAAAGCACACATTGGAGACTTAACAGCCCACCTGAAAGCTCTAGAAAAAAAAGAAGCAGACTCACCTAGGAGGAGTAGAAGACTGGAAATAATCAAACTGAGGGCTGAAATCAACAAAATAGAAATGCAGAAAACAATCCAAAGAATCAATGAAACAAAAAGCTGGTTCCTGGAGAAAATCAGCAAGATTGATAAACCCCTATCCAAACTAATTAAACGGCAGAGAGAGAATATGCAAATTAATAAGATCAGAAATGAAAAGGGGGACATAACCACAGACACAGAGGAAATTCAGAGAATCATTAGATCTGACTACAAAAGCCTGTATGCCACAAAACTGGAAAATGTAAAAGAAATGGACACTTTTTTAGATAAATACCATATACCAAAGTTAAACCAGGACCAGGTGAACAATCTAAATAGACCTGTTAGTCGCGAAGAATTAGAATTTGTTATCAAAAACCTCCCTACCAAAAAGAGCCCAGGACCAGATGGCTTCAATGCGGAATTCTACCAGAACTTCCAAGAAGACCTAATACCTATACTCCTTAATGAATTTCACAATATAGAAACAGAAGAGTCATTACCAAATTCCTTTTATGAAGCTACAGTTACTCTGATACCAAAACCACACAAAGACTCTACCAGGAAAGAGAATTACAGGCCAATCTCACTCATGAACATTGACGCAAAAATCCTCAACAAAATACTGGCAAATCGAATCCAAGAACACATTAGAAAAATTATCCATTATGATCAAGTAGGCCTCATCCCAGAGATGCAGGGCTGGTTCAACATATGAAAATCTATCAATGTAATTCATCATATAAATAAACTGAAAGAAAAAAACCATATGATCATTTCATTAGATGCTGAAAAAGCATTTGACAAAATTCAACATCCCTTTATGATAAAAATCTTGGAGAGATTAGGGATACAAGAGTCATACCTAAATATAATAAAAGCTATATACAGCAAGCCGACAGCTAACATCAAATTAAACGGAGAGAAACTCAAAGCCATCCCACTAAACTCAGGAACACGACAAGGCTGTCCACTCTCACCATATCTCTTCAATATAGTGCTTGAAGTTCTAGCAATAGCAGTAAGACAACATAAGGGGATCAAGGGGATTCAAATTGGAAAAGAAGAAGTTAAACTTTCGTTATTTGCAGATGATATGATAGTGTACATAAGCGACCCCCTAAACTCCACCAAAGAACTCCTACAGCTGATAAACACCTTTAGTAATGTGGCAGGATACAAGATCGACTCCAAAAAATCAGTCGCCCTCTTATACACAAAGGATATGGAAGCAGAGAGGGAAATCAGAGAAGCTTCACCTTTCACGATAGCCACAAACAGCATAAAATATCTTGGGATAACTCTAACCAAGGAAGTGAAAGATCTATTTGACAAGAACTTTAAGGCATTGAAGAAAGAAATTGAAGAGAATACCAGAAAATGGAAGGACCTCCCTTGCTCTTGGATTGGGAGGATCAACATAGTAAAAATGGCAATTCTACCAAAGGCAATTTATAGATTCAATGCAATCCCCATCAAGATCCCAGCAAAATTCTTCACAGATCTTGAAAGGACAATAATCAACTTTATATGGAAAAACAAAAAACCCAGGATAGCCAAAACAATCCTATACAATAAAGGATCTTCTGGAGGCATTACCATCCCCGACTTCAAACTCTATTACAGAGCTACAGTAATGAAAACAGTGTGGTACTGGCATAAAAACAGAGAAGTCGATCAATGGAATCGCATAGAAGACCCAAATTTTAACCCACAAACCTATGATCACCTCATTTTTGATAAAGGAGCTAAAAGTATACAATGGAAGAAAGAAAGCATCTTCAACAAATGGTGCTGGCACAACTGGATATCAACCTGTAGAAGAATGAAAACAGACCCATATCTATCACCTTGCACAAAACTCAAGTCCAAATGGATCAAAGACCTCAATATCAGTCCGAACACACTGAACCTGATAGAAGAGAAAGTGGGAAGCACCCTACAACAAATGGGCACAGGAGATCGCTTTCTATGTATAACCTCAGCAGCACAGACATTAAGGGCAACATTGAATAAATGGGACCTACTAAAACTGAGAAGCTTCTGTAAAGCAAAGGACACTGTCACTAAGACAAAAAGGCAACCTACTGACTTGGAGAAGATCTTCACCAACCCTGCAACAGACAAAGGTCTGATCTCCAAAATCTATAGAGAACTCAAGAAACTAGACTTCAAAATGCTAATTAACCCAATTAAAAAATGGGGCACTGAACTGAACAGAGAATTCTCAACAGAAGAAGTTCAAATGGCCAAAAGACACTTAAGGTCATGCTCAACCTCCTTAGCGATTAAGGAAATGCAAATCAAAACAACTTTGAGATATCATCTTACACCTGTCAGAATGGCTAAAATCAAAAACACCAATGACAGCCTTTGCTGGAGAGGTTGTGGAGGAAGGGGTACCCTCATCCATTGCTGGTGGGAATGCAATCTTGTGCAACCACTTTGGAAATCAGTGTTTCGGTTTCTCAGGAAATTCGGGATCAACCTACCCCTGGACCCAGCAATACCACTCTTGGGAATATACCCAAGAGATGCCCTATCACATGACAAAAGCATTTGTTCAACTATGTTCATAGCAGTATTATTTGTAATAGCCAGAACCTGGAAACAGCCTAGATGCCCTTCAATGGAAGAATGGATGAAGAAAGTGTGGAATATATACACATTAGAGTACTACGCTGCGGTAAAAAAACAATGACTTCTCGAATTTTGCATGCAAATGGATGGAAATAGAAAACACTATCCTGAGTGAGGTAACCCAGACCCAAAAAGATGAACATGGGATGTACTCACTCATAATTGGTTTCTAGCCATAAATAATGGTCACGGAGTATATAATTGGTGAACCTAAAGAAGCTAAATAAGAAGGTGGACCCAAGGAAAAACATATAATTATCCTCTTGGCTATGGGAAGTAGACAAAATTGCCGGGGAGAAAATTTGGGATCTTGGGGGTGGGGTGGGATGGGGGTAACGGGGAATGGGGAGAGAAAAGTGAGAAGGGGAGGATGAGGGAAACTTGGGGAAACAGGATGATTGGGATAAAGGAAGGTTGGATAGGGGAGCACGGAAGCACAATTCTTAGTTAAGGGAGCCACCTTAGGGTTGGCAAGAGACTTGAACCTAGAGTGGCTCCCAGGAGCCCAAGGCGAGGTCCCCAGTTAGTTCCTTGGGCAGCTGAGGATAGGGAACCTGAAATGACCCTATCCTATAGCAATTCTGACGAATATCTTGCATATCACCATAGAACCTTCATCTGGTGATGGATGGAGAGAGTCACAGAGACCCACACTGGAGCACCGGACTGAGCTCCCAAGTTCCCAATGAGGAGCGGAAGGAGGGAGAACATGAGCAAGGAAGTCAGGACCACGAGGGGTGCACCCAACCACTGAGACAGTGTGGCTGATCTATTGGGAGCTCACCAAGGCCAGCTGGACTGTGACTGAAAAAGCATGGGATAAAACCAGACTCTCTGAACATGGCGAACAATGAGGGCTGATGAGAAGCCAAGGACAATGGCCCTGGGTTTTGATCCTACTTCATGTTCTGGCTTTGTAGGAGCCTAGCCAGTTTGGATGTTCACCTTCCTAGACATGGACGGAGGAGGGAGGACCTTGGACTTTCCACAGGGCAGGGAACCCTGACTGCTCTTTGGACTGGAGAGGGAGGGGGAGAGGAGTGGGGGAAGGGGGAGAAGGGTGGGAGGAGGGGGAGGGAAATGGGAGGCTGGGAGGAGGTGGAAACTTTTTTTTCTTTTTCTCAATAAAAAAATTTAAAAAAAAGAGAGAATACAGAATGATACAGATACACAAAAGGAAGGCCCATCTCTTCCTGACCAATGCCTGGTACTCTTGGTCATCAGGGTGAGAGAGTAGAGTATAAGGCAGAAGTCTCATGTAATAATCAAATTTGTAACCACTGGATAGTCATCTCCTAACCTAAAAGCCAAACATCTCTGCTCAGATAAGTAAAACAATGTGTTGGAGGCCTTGTCATAAATACACCTTAAGTTAGACTCTGGTTGAGTTAGTAAAAACATGTTTAGAAAAAAATCTCAATGTTGTGAATGTCTGAAATTCTTAAAACTAAGGAAGACGTGGAGAAGACATTGAGAAAATATGTATATTCAGCAAAATAATGTTGAGAACTTTGAAAATCTAGACTTGTTGTGTTTAGTGGAAGATGTGCCAACTTGTTACCATTGTGGAGAACAATGCTTATAGTAACTACTCAGTAAATGCCTACAGTTAGTTTGCATTGCATTAAATCCTCCTACTACTATTATGGTTTGCTTGTTTATAGTGTAACGGTCTTATGCATCATTCCCACCGAAATTCATTGATTTCTTTCATCTTCAGTTTTTCATTTATTTTTTATTGGTGGCTAAATATCATAAATAGTGAATATCACATATAAGTTCTGTTTGTTAGTGTAGCCCTGAAAGTACAGCATGTAATAGCTACAAAATAGCTTAACAAGAGCAGTTAAATGGCCATATTATAGAATAATTAATGAAGGAATAAAATGCCTTGTTAAATTGTGCTAAAGTAACTGTTAAATGTTAGAATAACTGTGTCTATTTTAATAGAATTTGGTGTGCTTTCACACAAATGGTTGTCAGAATGGGGCTTAGGAACCTATAAAACATTTCTTAATGAAAGAAATTATAACTATCCTTTTGGTTTATAAGAAAAAAATCATTAGATCAAGGGCTTTTCCAAAATAAACTACCTTCATAAAATATAGACTATATTTCTCATGTTTAAAAGAGGGTGGCTGCTGGAAGACTTAGTTCCCAGTAGGACTTGGTAGAGTAAAAACCAAGGCTCTGTTATACCACAGTCCCTAAGAGGGCACTAATCACCATATTCCACAATAGATCCCACCCAGATAACGGAACTGAGCAGCTACAATACACCATCTATCCCAATGTAGAAAAACTATTGATTCCACCAATGTAATGCACAGAGTCCTAGGCATATGTAGAGCTCCTTTCCTACACAATTCTCAAAATAATTTCTCTTTCCCACCTTTAATTAAACTCCTATCTCTTTTGACAGAATTCTTTGAGAAACTGTGACTGAAGGAAGCTTTTTTAGAGTAAATTCATGTTCCACACAAAGAAGCCTAAGATTTCATCTAAAAAGCAATATTACATAAGGGCTTCAACCAAATATACATGTCCTACTAATTATTTACTTTCTTAAAAAGTAAGGAAAGAAAAGTCATGCTTTAAAAAAAATCAAACATAAATCTTATTTAACTATTTGACTTATAGTTAGAGTGAAATGGTATTATAGTGTTATAATATCAAATTAAACACAACTATATTCATCACTTACAAATGACACATGAGGTAAAACGCTTGGTAGCCCATACAAATAATGAAAATTTAATAACATACTGTTAACATATCTCAAATTATCTAAGTGTATATATGTGTTTCAGTATATCATGAAATATTTCATGAGGTTTTATTCTTTGCAAGAAGCAAATAATCATTGAAGCACTCATCCACACTGTAATAAAAAAGATATTTCAGGGCTGGAGAGGTGACTCAGTGGGTAAAATAACGGCTGTTGTCAAACACCAAGATCTAAACAAGAAACCTAGAAGCCTTGAAAGCCAACTGTGGTAATGACTTTGTGCTCAGAGTGCTGGAGAGGTGGAGATCCCTGGAGCTCACTGAATGGCCTAGCTGAACTGGTGAGCCTCAAGCTCCTGATTGAACAAAACACTAGGGATGAAATAAATTAATAAAAACAAAGTTTTAATAGGAATGAACAATTAGGTTAGCCCTGTGTCTTAAAATCAAAGTGCACAGTTACTGAGAAATAATATTTGAGCTTGATCTCTGTGTATTACCACAGTGTGCGTGCACACACACACAACACAAGCACACACATGCACACATACATACTCATACACATACATAGAAAAGCCAGATATGTCCATTATTGCTTAAACGAAATCTATCATCCAGACCAACATCGTTTATTCCCAAATTCTAATATGAAAATTTATCCTTCTACTTATCTATTCCATTCTATAAAAACACAGACTCGTTCATGTGGTTCATAGAGTCCCAGGTATGCATGGGTTCCTGCCTTACGCAATCCTCAGGATGCGCTCTCCCCCTTCTTTCCTGCCACTCTTCTTGGGATTCAGGAAAAGATGAGGGTTCTCTGTAAGTATGTCTCATGTCTATACTGCAGAACTCACACTCCGTTTAATGTGGTATTCAACATTACCCTATAAGACTAAAGTGTCTGGCTTTTATAGCTTGTGGGTATCAGACTCATTCATCCCTGTAAATACTGTATTCTTTCCTCAACATACCCACAATCTCCTAGAGGACAGAAATTCCTGTGACATAACACCTGTGCCCCCTCTACGATCGCAGTACCATGCCAGGCGGGTAATGAATTCCCCATAAAAGCAAACGCGCTGAGTCTTGAAAAGAAGCAATCAAGCAAACTCTTTTACAAAACATCGATTTACAAATTACAGTGCAGCAGGAAAAAGAAACTGAAAACTATATTCCATAATTAATTGAAACCTAAAAGGGATGAGTAACAAAGTGTTGTATCCATCATTGTATCTGTCACCTCATTAACTTATAAACATTGATGGTGAAAACACATGGGCAAGAGTTAGGTATGTTTTCACAACGATGCCGTTGTGATTTCTCAGATTTGTTTCTTCTTAACTTTCCTTTCCACTTGTTCTACAATGACCCTTGGTATTATTACTTTTAACTAGTAAGAAACTAACAAAAATAGCTAATCTGTTATTCCACTAAGTCAGAGAATCACCTTTATTAAAGTGACACATGCTTTTGTTGATGAGTTGTCAAAATTTTTAAAATGGTTTTTAACAAAACTCTAAATTTGAATCCCTAAGTCATTATTTATATATCTATGACCTACTCATATTATTTGCTTCCCAAATCCCTAGATTTCTTCATTTGGAAAATTAGAAAGTGGTGGACCCTACTTCAAAAGACTGTGGTGATTAATAAATGGGTAAAGATGTACAAAGTTGTAAGAATCACTTACATTTCATTAACAAACACAGTTGCCGTTTTGCTTCTGTCAATGTGTTTTGTTTTTAATATGAAAGGTAACTCAATTCTATATATGTCTACAATGTGCTTTATAGAACATATAGCACAGCACTGCAAGTGCTCACGGAACTACGATGCTTTGACATAGAATGTCTTGTTGTATTATCACAGCATACTCTATTCTATTGTATCGTTTAATACCAAGAAGTAGAAACTCTGCACATTATACAAATGGTTTTTTGCCCAATTTAGAGATCTTAAAATAAATCATGCTGTGTACACTTTCAGCTTATGTAGTCTTAAAATGATAAAGAAATAGCTGTGTTGATCAAGCATAGTAAATTTGTCATCTAACCTAATAAGAATCACTAGAATTCCTCTCAAAAAAAACTCTTGCCATAAGCTACGTGGCGTGAAAACTTAGCTATAAGCTAGCATGAGACGAGCCACAGTCATTGAAGCTAAGCTGTTCAGTATCATAAATAAAATGAACCTTAAGAGGAAAGTTCAGAAGTAATATATTCAGAGAAGTCAAACAGAGAAAAATGGCTTCTTATCAAAGAAGATCCAAACCTGCTGTGGTAACCTATGCCTGCATCCCTAGGGCTTAGGATATTGAGGAAGAGGATAGCTATGAGTTTGGGGACTAATCTCCTGGGTACATGATGTGTTCTCGGTCTGCTTGGACTCTCAGAGAGCAGGGGGTGTGACCTTCTGGTTCTGCATATTATATTTGTCTTCCTTATACCCATCCCAGAGTGCCCACCCCTTTACTCCTTCTCTTCCAGGCATGTTTGCCTCTTTGCCATTCTTCAAACACACCATTAAGATCTGTGTTCAAACTCCAGGCACTTTGATCTCTGATAATAACTCACGCCCCATGCTTTCAACTGGGCTCATTTCTTTTCATTTTCTTGAGTTGATATCTAAACTCTTCCAAATAAACACTTCCATGTTAAAAACTATAATTAATGAACTAATTAATTAAAAAATGTTTCATCCTCTCACACTTGCCACATCTAGCCCTCACATACTTCCTAGCCCGCTATTATAGTTACTTGTTAATATTGATTGATCAGTTAATTAAATCAGGTCTCACAACAGAGCCCAGCTGACCTCAAACTTGCCATCCTCCTGCTTCAACCCCTTTAGTGCTAGAATCACTGCCACAACTATTTAAATAATGGTCTCCAACTGATAAACTGTATCTGTTACTAATTGGCTTACTGTCTGTCTTCACCTGGTAGAATGAAATCTCTAGGAAAGAAAGGATTTTTCCCTATTTTAGTCACTAAACTCTTTTCCTCATATGAAAAAAAAAGGACTATGGCGGACTCTTAATAAATGCTCATAGAATGGATAGAGGAAGGAAAGAAGGGTAGAATGAGCCTTGGAAACAATTTTTGCTAAACCTGAAGAATCAAAGCCGTCTCGATTTAAATCTAGAGTAGATCTACAGGCATCATTAACAAAGGCTAAGCTACTGAATATAAAGTTTATTTAAAGTGTAATTCATAATATATGACGGAAGGTGAGGATTTATCAAAAAAATGATTCTGCGATTAGGAATTTTTATGCAAGGTATATTTAGAGAGCATACTTACAAATCCATTAGCATACACATCTACAGACATATGGAATAAGTAGACCTTTACAAGAAATTTCAGAAAGCCCCCTGAGCTCTGGTAACTCCCCTAGATATAGAAAGAGGAGTGTGCTGGGGGAAGTCAAATCATACAATTATATACACCATAAGGTAGCTTAACAAGTCATAGTAACAGTGAATGAAGCTTTTCTTCCTGCAGATGAAAGCCTGCATGGTTCAATTGTGAGTGAAACAGAGGAGCGGGAATGGATCCTGTTGCAAGCTGACAGTTACACAGAACCCCCTGAAGTTATAAATTGAGTTCCTCTGCTAATTACTGGTCTGAAGGGGACAGGAAAAAAAGATCCACATTTTACTTCTCTTGCTGAACATGCAACGTAAGCACTTCTGAATTTTACATTAGGGTCAAGCTGGGAAGTTCCCAGGTACCTGGTATAGATAACAGCAGCAGCACCCACGCAAATAAGGTCAAGCAGTCTTTTCTGCCTTGGGTGACCACCAGGGACATGTCAATGAAATGGATTCTACAAATGAAGTAGGTGTAACAAGGAAGGGGCACAGTGCCGATGTAACATAAAATTTTGTTTATAAATGCTGGGTGAATATTTCCAAAAGACCTTACAGGGCTGGAGAGATGGCTCAGTGGTTAAGAGCATTGCCTGCTCTTCCAATGGTCATGAGTTCAATTCCCAGCAACCACATGGTGGCTCACAACCATCTGTAATGAGGTCTGCTGCCATCTTCTGGTCTGCAGACATACACACAGACAGAATATTGTATACATAATAAATAAATAAATATTTAAAAAAAAAGACCTTACAGTTTGGGAATACAATTCATTAAAATGGAATGCCATGCCCATAGATGACAATGTCAGCTATTCTATCTACTTTCTGAATGACTCATTCATTGTATGACCAATAAAGCTACACAGCGGGCAGGTACTTTAATAAAATAGGCCCAGTTCTCCAGGGAGGTGAACCTGTGGTTCAAACTAACATTTTTGATCAAATAAACACTTTATTCTTCCCAACCAAAAAAAAAAAAAGCATCGTATGTGACTTCTGACAAAAGGAAAATACACTTGGGGAGAAAATTGACAAGAGAGGGGTGAGAGGGGAACAAAGGACTGTGGCGATGTCGCGTCTAAAACAACAGCTCTGTAAAGGGAAAGTAACTTCTACATTTCCAACGCATATATGCGCCCTTTAGAATATCCTGGAATATTCAAGCTCACTTCCTGCCAAAAGCACAGCCTCATTCAAATTAGAATAATACATTAATGCAGCTATCCACAGGACCCACAATTACCGAACACATTCGCTCTGTAAAAGGAATATGTACAAGAACATTCCATTATTATAACAATTTCCATTATTACCAAGTTTCTCTTCTGTCACTTCTTTATTAGCTTAACTGTGTACTGCAAATACAGTCTTACAAAATCATCTAGCAGAAAGTCAATCCATTAAGATCTGACATAGAGCAATTTGGAGAGAGCACAGCTATCTATGTCAGGTCTGTGTGCAATATTGACTAGCATGGAGAGTCATAACGACTTGCCTGTCTCGATACTAAGAAACACCCTCATTTCCCTTATATGGAAGATGCTCAAATTGCATCTATCCGCATGGTCGTTGTAGTGATTAAGCTTGAATTTTAGCAAGCTCCCTTCCATAGGATGTATTTAACAAACTGTAGCTATTTCGGTGATTTTTTGAGATTCTGACTCACATAATGCCTTCCCTAATTCACATAAGCACTTACTGGCAAGACTCCAGGACATTAATCATATTTTACCTCTTCAGAAGAAATTATGTTTGTGTTCCCCATCTCTAAAAATATAAACGATTGAATTCTTATGCTGCTGGATGCTTCAACTAATGATGAAGAAGAAATTCCATCTTCCAGGAGTCCTTCCAATAAAATAACCAAGAAATCTTACCTAGTTTTGGCAAAGAATAGGGCACTTTAAAGTAGTCTTCATAAAATTCTATTAATCTCTTTGTAATGTGGAGAGCATAGTCCCCGGATCCTCTTCTGATAGCATCGGGTCTTGCATATAATCGGACCTAATTAAAAATATATATAAAAGTTACTTTAGCCTTTTGGTACTTGAACTTTATTTTCTCTGCACATATGAATCTGCACAAATCACTTTCGATAGTAGAGAAATTAAAAAAAGGTTCTTGTTTACATATCCAAACACACTGTGGAGAAAAAGCCAAATTTAAACAGATGAAGTAGCCAAGTTAAGCAAGTCACAATTCCCTCACTATCCAGGATGACATAGAGAGGATTTATACACCGTGTGTCAAAATAAATATTCTAAGTTATCACTTACATGTGCCTGCCAGAGATATGAAGGCATGGTGGATTAGTATAATGGATCCCTTGCACGGCAAGAGGGAAAACTCGTGGTCTGTTAAGACATGCTGCATCAAGCTTTGAAAGAATTACCAGATTGGAAAAGTATGTGTTTGTGTGTGTATGTGTGTGTGTGTGTGTGTGTACTTATATCTTACTTGTGCTTCCTTTTTCTCATTTTTCATTCTTTTGAAATCAACTGGTTATTCCAAATACACAGCATAAGAACAGAAAACTTTTCTTATACATAAGCAACCACCATTCTGAAAAGCTGTCTGCACCTGCTCCTAGATTCAAAACTAGCTGATGCGATTCATATTTTTAAGACTATCTAGGCATTTATTATTGATTCTTAAAACAAGCATCATAAATTATCTAGTCCTTGGCCAAAACACACAAAAAAAGAGTCCCAAAGTGAGAAACATAAAACTGAACAAAGCTAACAATCGCACAGAAAAGGTTCAAATGAGGTTAGTTTTCATAAAGCTCCCCAGCATCTTTCCTTCCAAAGGCTAAATCTATTTTTCACAGATGTGGTCCCTAATCCTCACATCAATTCTGTGAATAAGAAGCATGCATTTCATTCAGAAGTAGAAAGGATGGCAGCAGGGGAGTTGAATTTTAGTCCTGCTCTGCCACTAACCAAGCTGGGGGGGATACTGAACAAATCATTTAACCTCTTTGGGTCTAATTTAGAAAGTGATGGTGTCGGCCACCAGCTAGTTGCTGGAGTTCTTTTCAGTTCTAAAACACATTACTCCCAATTCCATTTTACAAATAAGGGAGTCTGTGTCCCTTTTAAATCACTACAAAAAATAAGTGGTTTACTCAATATACCAAAGTGGATATTTGTTTCAACATGAAAACAAAAGAAGCTGTATTCCGTTAAAGTGTAAAAAATGATTATACAATTAACTCTTTCTTATCCCTACCTAAGAGGGAACAGAGATATATACTTAGAAAGTATAGGGTTGATACAAAGAAAATACAACATCCCGGCTTCATGGTAGAAAGACATCTTATTCAATAAGATATCTGCTAAATTCAATAACAACTGTTTACTCAAACTGTAAACTACTTCCTCCCTGACAGCAAAATCAAATGAAAAATTTAATTGATCATCATAAACAGTTTTGACCGGAATGGTATAAAACCAAAAGCTATCAGGACAGACCATCTACAAACAGCGGCAGTAGAACCAGCCACTCTGAGAGGCAATAATTATTACCAAGCATACAAATACGCAATTCCTTATATAAAGTTCTCAAAAATGAAAAGTCCTCAGAGAGGATGAGTAAGCATTTGACTTAGAGATAAAGCCCCTCCCCCCTAAAGAGAATCAATGTCCGTATGACTTCGCAGAAGTTATGGGTGCTTATACAAGATTAAACCAAGCAACATTCCAGCATGGAATGTGAAAAGGTTCATGAGGAGCTATGGACAGATGGGTTGTTAAATTGAGAAAAAAAAGGGACATGAAGTTGCAGGGATATAGAAATGGGGTTAGGTAATGGGGAATTTCAGGAAGGAGTTTGGGTGCATACAATCAAAATATGTTATAAGGAACTCTCAAAAACTACTAAGGCAACAATAAATTTGAAAACTAAATAAATAAATGCATCCTAACTTTAAAGGCACACATAGGCAGAGATGCAAGGGAAGCAGGATAAGAAGATAAAAGGGAAGCAAAGAAAGAGATAGGCACAGAACACATCCAATGAGAAAGAAGATGCAGCCTGTGCACTGGCCACGACCACCAGAGACCACTGGTAATCAAATAGCCTGCAATAATTCAACTACAAATCTGTTTATTTGGTACTTTTTAAGCACCAGATCTAAGATCGAGCATTTTTCATTTCATACTTTGGAACACATGCTGTCTACCTTACCAGAGCCACAAAATATAAGATAAAAGCAATGCATGTGTAATGACCATCCTCAAAGAACTTCTCAGGAATTTGGCGAAGTGAATGACAGCTAGTGATATGTGCTGTATGAACAATAAACTGCAAAGAGCAGATGGACACCGAGGAAAGATGAGGTTTTCAGAAGGTCCCTGGTACGTAAGTGGTAAATTGATACTAAATCTATACCAGCGCAACTGTAATGTGACATAACAAGGGTCACTGACTTAACATTTAGGAAGCACAGCTGATTTGGGTAGAAGCACAATCATGCCTGTCAATCAACTTTTCCAGTTATTCGAGCATTCTGTAGAGACAAGCAAGAAAAACACAATTAAATCAATCTGGTTGTCAAGATTTGATGGCAATAATCCGACTTGGATGAGACGACAAAACGGACACATGCTTAACACAGTGTCTTTATTTTCTAGTTCAGACATTTATATTGCACGCCTGCTGTGTGTCAGACATTGTACAAGGGAATAGAAATAGAACAATAAAACCCCTACTACAAAATGAACAAGACATTTATACTTACTGCTCTTAAGAGGTTCACAGTGTGTGGAAAACAAACAAATAAATCACCCACAAAAATACCACCCAAGAAACAGCGCCCTGCACATTCTGCCTCTCCACCCCACAGATACACAAAGCTAACTCCTCTGTATCTTATCCCTTCATCTTTTCAAAGGCATCATTCCCAAATACCCCTTTTATTTCCATATCATCAACTTTTGCTTGCACAGTGCAAACAAAATACTCTGTAGTCTTTCTTATACTATTTGTGGCTGTTATTTGTTTGGCTTTATTTTCTTTTTTCAGATAAGGAATCTATGTGGGAAAGGCTGGCTCTAGCACCTGGTCTTTCCTGCCCGAGTCTCCGAAGTGGTGGGATCGAATATATGCGCCACCATGCTTGCTTGGTTGGTTTTGAATTTTGGATAGATCTTTCAGATAGAATTCTCATAGGGAGGATAGGTGAGTTAACATCCAAGTAATAACACCTTCAAGAATAAGGAGCACACCACTGCCCAAGATGCAATGCGTTTAAGCAAGGCATTTGCTTTCTTCATTCCCTGTTTCTTCCTCATACTCAGGGGGGAAAAAAACAGTTTTTGTCCATGTTTTTTCTAATCTAGAACTAATCTCAACAAGATCAGTAATAACACATGGTGGCAAGTCGAACCTCCAACACAATGCTCAACCCACCAGCAGAACTCACGTTTTGCTGATTATTTAATGTCAAACAGTTTCTTCCTATGGATCAGTAACTTCTCAGTGTTGAGGGGTTCCTTCTTGGAATCACGGAGCTCTTTTCTTCTCCGTTTACACTCAGTCCTTTAATTATAACATTTTGCTGTGTGGTGTTAAGTATGACTTCCAAATTGAAGACTTGCCAAATAACTTTCAACTTCCAGAATCATTAACCAGCTATCCATCTGACATCTCCACTTGGAATCTCAGACTTCAGATTCTCTAAGGAAACTCCTGCTGATCCAAGCCCACAGGTGCTTCTCCCAAAACCTTCCTCATCTCGGCTAATCGCACTTCTTTCTACCCAGCTGCCTGGCATATAGGGTCATCCTCGTTTTCCTCTCTCCCTCACCTCCCAGCATACCCTCTTGCCCCTGACTTAAAAGGACATGCAGAACCCAGCTGTTCTTGCCACTCCCCTGCTACCACTCTAGTCCCAGTTATTTCTTTCTTATCGTTCTCCACACAATAATCAAAATCTCTTGGATAATCAAATCATGTTATCCATCTGCCTTTCACCAACTTTCCAACTCATTCACGGTAATCCCAATGGTTCGGTTTTTCCTTTGTTGGCTTTGTTTTGTTTTGTTTTGTTTTGTTTTTAAGATCTAAAAACCCTACACACATTTGATTTTTTTTTTAGCTCTCTGGCTTTTATTTCTACTGCTTTGATGCTGCTCATACCAAACTCCAGGCTTTTGAGTTCTCCCTTCTTATTGCCACAACTCATCCCTTTGCCATCTTCAGACAGCTACCCCAGTATTTCACTCTCCGAGAAACCCTGCTGCCCTAGGACTGTCTAACCCTTTCTAAGATTTATTAATCCTGAGATACTACCATTCAACAGAGCATATGTTTGGATTATCCATTTTACTTCTCTTCCTGCTTTCTTTTTATGAATATAACTTGAATGGGGCAAAGAATTTGGTCTACTATATCTAATCATGTGAAAGTGTTATGTTTTTAGATAAAAGTCTTGCATATGAAGTGTAAGATATGTAAGCTTTGATAAATGAGTGAACCAAAGAATTTAATTTTATAGGTATATACAGATTCTAGGAGATAGGACCTATGTCTCAGAAGAGCAAATGTTTTAACCGAATCTTAAAAAATAAATCTGGGACATTAGAGAGATGAATAAACAGATGCTGTTCATACAGAAGACCCAGGTTTGTTTTCCAGGATATATATGGAAACTTATAATCATCTATAACTCCGGTCCCAGGAATTTCAATGCCTTCTTCCGCCCTTCCTAGGTATCAGGAACAGACATGGTGCACATGCATCCCTGAAGATAAACATTCATACACTCAAAGTAAAGCAAATAAATCTTTTATTTAAAAGAGAAAAAACATTAAAACGAGATGCAGTGAGAGCCCTTACCCACTGAGTCATGTTAAAAATATGAACAGAAGCTCAGGCAACCATGTTCTCCTGGGGCTGATATATCATTCCATAAGTGTGGCTCTATTTGATTATCTTTGGTTCTATTTGATCTTCTATAGCAGGCAGGATAATTCCCCAGGTAACAGTGTTTGAGTCCTAATCCTTGCCTGCAAAACTGACTTTGCAGGTGTAATTTATTAATACATGAATTTGTGGATTAAAAAAAGCAAGATGTAGGAAGCTACAAAATGGGTTTGTGTGTAATATCCCAGACCAAAGTATAGTTTATTTTTCTGTTTACTTACTTATTGATTGGGACAGCACCTGGTCACAATATATGTGTGGATTTGAGAGGATTTCTGCTGAGAGTCTGTTCTCTCCACTATACAGGTCCTGGGGACCGAGTTCAAGTCATCAGACCTAGGGGCAACCTCCTTCATCCACTGGACCATCTTGTGAACCCACAAGACCAAAGCATCATAAGACAATAACAGTGATCTCAAAGGGACTTCTAAATACAGTTGTTTTATTATACCAGGCAAGGAGATACACAGGAGAATATTAAGCAAGGAAGTGAAAAATCTAGTTCTGAAAAAAAGATCACAAGGCGAATAGACTGAGTTATCATATAGCAGACTACTTAATACTGCCTGTAAAGAGGCAGGTTTAAAAAGTGAAGAGATGTACAATGATAAATTGGACAAGAGAAATTGCAAGCCTTGTTACAGAAGTGCCTGTAAGCCATGTTGCAAACTAAGAATGCAGTACTGTGGATGCAGGCCAGTCATTTGAATATTTGAGCCCTGGAATGCCATGACCAGAATTAGCTTTGAGAGTAACTGCATCGACATCAGCGAAGGCGATAGATCAGAAGAGAATGGAAGTGTAAGGAAATATGTTACAGTACTGTACAGTCCAGGAGAAAGACGGTAGAAGTTAGAAGTGAAAAGAGGCAGTGGTGGTGCAAAGAGATGGATGGATGCATTCAATTGATCCTAATGCCGTTGAACAAGTCCTTTAGTTACCAAGTAAAGCCAATTGTAGTCACTTTCTCACTTAAAAGCAATTATTCACCTAATCTGTATTCTGGTCGCTCACTCCAGGGCCCTGCAGGAACCAGTGAGATCCAGCTGAAGGATCAGGGGAAACAGCCAGAGTAGTTCATGAACTGAGTGATTCCTGTGTGGTTAATGAAGTGAATTTGGAGATAATTCCCTTCGTACTAGGGAGAGAAGATCATATTTGTTTGCCTCTTTAAAAGGGACTAGATTCAACCTAACCATGACATAAAAACGAAATCTTCATGAAAACACAGTTATCACGTAAAAGCAATAAAATATAATTTGATTACACCTGCATATTTGCATTTTCTGACATTCTCTGATAAGAGTCTGGCTCTGGAAATATAAATTGCTTTCCAAGCTTTATCTGTCCACTCTAGAGCTTCTACCCACAACAAATTTGAGATCCCAAGGAAGGACATGATGCTAAGATTGACACAGGAGAGTTAGAGCTTCCGGTTTATCACTGTCAACTTCTGCCAACTTGGGAGAGTCAGTGGGTCTCTGTTCAAAGAGCCTGGCCGAGGGAACAGTTTATCATAACCTGTTTATTATAGTATGCCTGAGAGATTGCTGTGTCATATTAATTTGCCTGAATTTGTCACATCTAGTCCTCATTTAATTTGTGAAAAATGAAAGAGTGATTTTCTCTGTACAATCTTATTCCTTTACATTTTTCTTGTCCTTGGAAAATACGTCCTAACTGTTCAGTAACGTTCCTCTATGATTTACTCTTGAACACTGCTCTATTACTCTCTAAACTGTCTGTGAACTTAGTAGTGATTTACAAAAATCACTGGGGTTACCAGGACAAAGAAGAAAAATACACTGATTCCAGAAATTTATTCTGATAGCCCTGCCCTTATGACCATGTTCCGGAACTGTGAATAAAAGCGAAGCGATGCACAAACATGCATTTTGTCATTAAAAATAAAACGATGATACCCAATGGACCCAGTGGCCTTCATATAGGTTTATGGACTATCAGTATTTAAAATGCTTGTTTGGGATCTTTTTTTTGGGCTCTTTATAATAGTTTAAATATTTTAATCATCAGAAACAACAAAAAATCTATAGGCAAATCTCTTCCATCTCTTTCATGCATCATTATCTCATACACACAAACAAAAAAAACAGGAGTGGTAATGAAATATCAGCTGTCCTGAAAACTAGATTGTCTGCTTAGCATGTTGGGGAGGATGTTGCCATGACATGTGGATTTGACAGGAAAGAATGTTATCTAGTTAAAAATGGCACTAGCAATAGACAGATAACAATATGAGGGTGGCTATTCTTTGGAGCAGAACCACATGGTTAGTACTTCAGACATAGTGTTCAAATTGTGCCCCTGCTAGTTGTGCAGTTTAGAATAAGCAATGGAGCCTGTTTAAGGACATCATGGTAGGGCTATTCAAATATTACTCAAATATTTGAATAATATTTAATAAGTACCCAGGCAACTCTTCAGGTGATGAGTGCCAATATGTAAGTAAACAAGACAAGGCCTCTCTTCTCAGGGAACTTGTGTCACAGTGGGGAGACATGGCAATGAGGTCTGATAGCATCAGGTCACAATGGGCTTCTGATTTACACCGGCTCATCAGAGAAACCCTCTTCAAAGAACAGGTGATTCAGTTAACCTCAGACAATGCAGCACAGAAGTGAAGATGGGCAGTCAATTATTTAGACACTTACATAGAAAATTCTACATTTTATTATATTAGAGAGGTCCTAAGAAAGTAAATATATGCCCACAACAGAAATATACAGCAAAAAAAATGTAAGAAAGCACAGATAGTTGTCAGAAACACTCTGACATCTTCCACAAAATAAATTTAGACACTGTCTCCTGATAATTTACAAAACTTTCCTGACTTTTTTAAAATTTATCTTCACAAAGTTCACCTGTGGAATGAGTACAGTGTTAGCAATAAATTCCGACTTTGTAGGTAAAGAATTTGGAAGGGTGTTGTGTTGCTGAGTTGTTTTAGAAGACAGTGAAACTAAATCTCTGTCTACAGATTGTTTTTTTTAGCCTGTTTAATTATTTGTTGTATTAAAAAGTTGAATCGTGGTACTTGCTGTATAATTATGAAGATTTCTGTATCATTACATCCAACAGCCAAGAGAAAGAAATCCCATTCTTAATAGTACTGCACCTCTTTAAGAACTAAATAGCATTTTCTCTGATTTGACATTTGTAATTTGGTATTTTAAGTTAAATAAAGCTTCTGGCTCACCACATTTATTTGCAATACATATGTGTACTGCAAGAGTACACTGGGAATTTTGCAAGGCCTGGCAATTATTTCACAGCCTTAAAGCAGCGTGTTAATAAAAAACAAATTTACTTTCTTTCACTTAACAAAAGAAACAGTACCTTTCACTAGTAATTACAAAACAATGATATGTTGTTGCTAAATTCCTAGCCAATAAAGCTGAACGCATTCATGTATATGAATTAAGTTTCACATGGTGGTTCTTCCTATGAATCAGTAAAATAGAGCCAACCCAAGGGAAATGTCAGTAATTGGGCTCTAAGAATATATGTATATATATATATTGATACAAAGAGAAAAGGGATGCGGTAAACAAAAAAAATTAAATGTCAGTAACCTTAGTGCTACTTAAAATTCAAAAGATAATGTTTATTTCTAAGGAAAGGGAGAAAATACACACAGAACTCTGCCAAAAGTGGAAAACCAGTGCAAAGACGTGAAGGCCAGCAAACATGAAGTTGAGGGTGTGAAGAAGAGAGAATAAGAACCCACCGGAGTGCAGAAGGTCCTTGAGGCTCTGGGAATAGAAAACTGAGTCCGTCCATAACATGAAGTATAGCGTCAGAACTGGCCTGCTTTGGGAAGCTGAAAGTTACTTTAGAATCTTAGCTAGCACCGTGATGGGAAACCACTAGAGGAGATTATTCCACCAATGGAATAATTAGGGTTCCTCAGATGCAGAGGCCATTGAACAGAAATTTTAATATTACAGGAGAATTTTTATTCTGTGGCATTTATAGTGAGAAGGACAGAGCTGGCAGCATCCTGCCTCCATCGCTGAGTCCCCTCCCTAGGCATGGAACATATTATGAGAACAGGGAGAATTTGGAAATCAGGATTGATAAGGAGTAAAATCACAATACTTAGAAAGAGATACATGCTACTATCAAAATCACAACTGCCTTAAGCCTATTAATTGAGAGGGAAAAATTAGAAGAAAAAAAAAACAAGAATCTCTCAGTGAGTGTCTGTCATCCATGCCACAGAGTCATAGAGTACAAAAATAATCACAAAAAAACATCTTTGATAAAATTGAAGCGCATCCTCATACTAAATTGCACCACAGACCAAATGTAGTTTTAAAAGGAACCAAGGGTATTATGGCTGATCATATGGTACTAGTAACTTATTCCTACCTATATTTCTTAGTTTTTTCTTTTGTAGAATTTTATTAAAGATTTGGAAGGAAAACACTTGCTGAGAATCCCGACACTGGCTTGTTACCCACCGTGGGGCTCCTTTTCGGTCCAGTGGCCCTATAGACTGTAGGTGAATATAGGTGAATAGGCTATCTATATTTAACGCATGTCACTTTGTCCTTCTGTCAGACGTTAAGCTTTATAAGCCTCTGGCCGATGCTTTCACTCCTTTCTGTGTCTGCCACAATACTGTGCCCCGCGTAGGGAGTGGAGGCATATTGCTGATTGACACGGTATGGCAAAAAGCTCCGGAGGTCCTTGTCCATTTTTGTGCTAAAACACAGCTATAACAAAGTCATTGCACTTCCCAACTACACTTTGCTTCAGGCAAGATTAGCACTGTACTGTGGCGAGCTCTAGTCTCTGCTTGTAACTCACTTTGCATTTATCGACTAAGGATGGTATCTTCCAGTTGACTGTGGAACTTAAGTCACTTATGGGTACTTCAAGGAAAGAGCAGTGTTTTCCTTTTAATAGTTATACTTCTCTTGGCATTCACTTCTAAATATATGTGGTAGACTGAAAACAACTCCCAGAGCTAGCAACATCCTATGGAACTTTAGAGAAATACCTTATGCGGGAAAGGTCTTGCAGATGTGATTAATTTATGAATCCATAAAATGAATTATGATCTAGGTTACCCATGCAGGTTCCTAAGAGGGAGTAAAAGGATGCTGAGCAGGTAACATGCAACAAAGTAGAAAAGAAATGTAAACATTCAAAGACAGACAAAAGAGTCATGAACACTGTGTGCCAGGAATGCAGCTGGGAAGACAGGAGATCAGATCACCCTCAAAGCCTCCAAAGAAACCAGTTCTTTGGATTACTTTGGGATTACTAGCCTACAGAAGAGGGAGAGAATCCATTGGTGTTACATGGAAGCCACTGAATTTGTGGCAATTTGTGACAGCTGCAATAGGACACTAATCTATTATATCGTTTTGTCTTCCTGGCAGTTAATACGCCACCATGTATTGAATTTTCTGCATCTTCTGGGAGTACACTTTATGTTTATGTGCTTCTGTCCCATAGACATAATTCTTCACAGCTTTCAATCTGCTAACTTTGACACACCTGTGTTATTTAGCTCTGTGGCTGCCAAGCATATTGTTCCACAAAACTGGTACACACATGAATGGAAAGACAAGTGAAGAGAAGAGAATGTTATCTACACGGCTTTTACCCGAAGTGTTGTTTCACCATATACGACCCAGAACTGTATGGGATATTTGCTGAAATTTAGAGCCCTTCTAAGCACATATATACCAGTTCTGGCTCTGAAAGACATGTGTGTGTGTGCATGTATGTACGAATATATGCAGACATATGCATACATATATAATATAATAAAAATAAAATATTAAAGACACACATATATGTTTATGTGTAGTACTACTATTTTTTACACATTTTGATATGTATTATATATCATGTGATAACATTGTAATAAAAGCCTGAGACACTAGAAAAATCTCTGACTAATACAGTTATTTCTTAAATCTCTTCGAACGTCAGTCTGCAATAAAAACACATTCAACTAGACTGTTTTTATTTTTAGCTTTCAGCACTGGTCTTTCTTTCCCCTGAGCAGTAAACAAACACCAACAAGAGTCAGATCCAATATTTGGGAATCAGAAAAAGTCATTTGCTTCTGTCACATTCCATAGATAGCACAGAAGTGTTTAATCCCTTCCTGAGACAGGGTATGTTTGTAGTATACTGAATTGGATGTTTTGCTTTTGTTTTGTTTTTAAAGCACGGAGAGAAAAGATTTAGGAAATTTCTTTATTAAGTTCTAAGTTCTATAACCTTCTCAAACTTCTTGAGTAGGAACAACAGCCAAATAAATCTATTTGTGAATGTAAGATTTCATGCTTGGTTGAATTCAGTTTCTCTTTAGTCTAGTCCATCTGTCCATTCATCCCCAATCCCCATCTCCTGGTGGTGCCTCTTAGGCATACTGTCTTCTCTAGCTCTGTGCATCTAGTGATAACTTTGTGCCCTGTCTACTCCACCATCTTCTTGAGATGCTGGCCTCCTTTTTCCTCTTAGTATCCTAATTTCAGAAATATTTCACTAATGTATTAAACAAATACTTACAGAAAGACTACTCTGTGTCAGTCTTTGCTCTAGGTGATGTGGATACAGACAGGATGAACCAAACAGAATTTCTATAATGAAGAGTTTGTGTTCTAATGGGGAAAAATGGGTAACACAGAAAGAAAATGCAAGAACCCTGAAACAATGTAAGTTGCTCTCAACAGAAATCCAAATTCAGGGACTGGATTAGAAATGTCCAAAACTAGAGCAAGCTACATTAAGGAAGTGATTTTTTTTTGAGAGAACACGAAGTAAAAGTGAACCAAGTGGACACAGCTCTCTGAGGGCAATGAATTCCAGGGATAGTCACATATCAAAGTCCTGAAAAACTTTCATCACTTCTAGCCCCATGATTCTCCATTCTTCTCTCTTAAAAAAATAAAGCATTAAAGACTTCCAAATATATAGATTCCAAACACATAGAAAACTCAGAGACACATACAACATTGTCATTATGACGCAAATAGTTCTTTCAAATGCTATCTGCCACATTTTTTCAGGTTTTCTAGGGAATGTGGAATGCATCACAAATCTTGGAGGTGACATTTCTCGCTTGCCTGATTCTTACCTCCTGAGCTCTGAAATAAGTCCTGATCTTAGAGCATTGATTGGCATGATTGATTTACGTATTTCTATTCATAGTATATCTGCTCTTCATTATTGCTTAGTATTTTACCCATTATAATAGACAATAGCTTGTCCAACCTACAAACCACCACCCTGTGACAGTTCTTCTTCCCCTGACAAATTTTGAGTTTAGAAATTTTCTTTTTTTATTTCTTTCTTTCTCATTTTTGCATTTTATATTTTTATTGAAAATAGATTCTTGTCTCATAAAATATATCCTGGTTATAGTTTCCGCTATGTCTACTACTGCCACATCCTTCCCACTTCCCCTCTCCTCAGATCTACTCTTTTTCTGTCTCTCATTAGAAAATAACAGGTTTCTAAGAGTTAACAACCAACAGTGACAATATAAAATGTAAGATAAAGCAAACACTTTCATATCAAAGTTGGACACACCAATCCAATTGGACAAAAGAGTCCCAAGAGAAGACACAAGTGTCAGAGACCCACTCATTCTCAGTCAAGAGTCACATAAAAAATACCAACCTAAAAGCTGCAATATATTCCTAGAGGGAATGGTGCAGATCTATGTAGGCCCTGTGCTTGCTGCTTCAGCCTCTGTGAGCTCAAATGTTCTTGATTAGATGACTCAGAACTCCTTATTCTCCTGGGGTCCTCCATCCCCTCTGGCTCTTACAATATCCAATTGATTCCCTGAGCTCTGGGGGAGGGATTTTATGAAGACCTCCCATTTAGACTCTCGCTCCATGAAATGTCTAGCTGTTGTAGTGGCTCTAAAACCGACTTCCTTGTTAGAGGTGATTTGTATATTCCTAGTCACACACAGTGAAAATGAATGTGGCAGCTTTAAGTCATTAGCTCTTAACTTTTCCCCTTCTGCAAACCGCCCTTGGCCCTTCCCACTCTTCCACTGGATCGCTTACTGTTTTCATATTATTTGCTATGGCTCCCATATGTGCTAGAGGACAACCTTTATCCATGCATAATGGGCAAGAATCTCCCAATCTGTGCTGATTTCATACGGTATGTCCTTGACCAAATAGAATGCTTCATTTTGAATGCAGTCAAATATCAAATGTTCTTTTTATGGTGTGTGCTTTCTCTTTCTTTTTTAGAAGAAATTCTTTTCTTTCAGTATCCATGAGTTCACAAAGGTATTTTCCATATTTTCCCCTGAAAGTCTTATTTTTTCCCCCTGAAAGTCTCATTTTTTTTTGAAGGAAGAGTCTGTTACCTGGAACATGGACTATGTAGAGTGAGTAGGGGCCTTGTTCTACTATTTCATCCCTGAATAGGTGATGGTACTGCTTATAATAGAGTTTCACCTCCATATGACCGCCAATGCCCTTCTTCACATGCCAGGTTCTCCTCTAGGCTTGGATCCTGGGCCATTTCTCTTGGTCCTTTAGGTGACAACGTTTCAATAACTCATTCTGTAATCTTTAAAACTAAATAATAAATCCTGAAGACTAGTGATACCAGTACCTTCTTCTTATGCTTTTTAGAACTTCTGTATAAATTTTAGTAGCACTTTCCATACTTACACATGAAATGCTACTGTGGATTTTTCTGGAATGTCACTAGGATTTTTTTATTTTAATTCAATACCTTCAAAATAATTGAATTTTAACACTGATGAACATACAGTTATTTCCATCCTTGCCAAACTTTATCTTTGAAAGGTTACTGATATCTAATATATGAAAATACTCAAACCACAAAATGTTTGAAATTAGAATCTAAGAAAGCATTCTTTGATAATAAATATGATTGCTAAAATAGTAGGCAATAATATACATTTTCAAATAAGCAATCAAATGGAAAAATTAGAAAAGTAGAAAACAAAAGTAAAAAGATATCTATTAATTATAAAATCTGATAATAAAAGTTCTAAAACTGAAAGGAACTACAAATAAAGCCATCATAAAATTAATGCAAGAATTGTAAAAGTCAAAGACATGAATCTTTAAAGACAAAGACGCATGAATTAAGTAAAATCTCTGTCATATAAGTTTTGGAATTTCAAAATTCCAGAGAGATGGGCTTAAAATATTGTCAAGAAACAGGAAGTGAATGGCTATGTATCAAGAAAGCAAAGTTGTCTTAATTTTATCTGTCATTTTATGCTCTAAATATTACTTGTACAGTATCAAAGTTCTAGGTAGAAAACTAATCATTGGTTTTCATTTTATACCCAACAAAAGTATCAGTTAATGTGAGCATGAAGAAGGCACAGAGGTTTTGCCCCATTTCTAAGCTTTACAATTTCTTCCATCAGAGCCTTGGACATCTTTGATTAGATCTACTTCTGGATCTAATAAACTAAATAATAAATCTTGAGTCTAGTGATACCAAAACCCCACGAGGTATAGGATTAAGAAAAATCATATTTGTAGTCTGATATCAGTTTCTGATCTCAGGTACCTATTGTACCTGACTTTGAAACGAGGACATTTTTTTTCTGATTTAATTCCATTTCCCAGTGTGGTTTTGAACCCACTTGTCTCACGTGTGAGTCCTAAGCAATAGTACAACGGAAAGATGAAGGGAAGCACCATGTCTTGTTTCTGGTTGTATCTGGAATGCTGCTACTGCCTCACAATCAATGATGACTTTTTAAATGTGCATTGGTGTTCGACCATGGGTGTCGGGTCCCTGGAACTGAAATTACAGACAGGTGTGGGCAGCCATATGCGTGCTGGGAATTTTACCTGGGTCCTCTGGAAGAGCAGCAAGTGCTTTTAATCAGTGAGCCATCTCTCCAGTCCCCATCACTAAGGATTCTTGGCCCAAAGTAAAATGCATTTTTTTCCACTCACTCTGCCAAGAATGATACTGTGCATGGCACCAGATCCCTCTAAAGCATCCTTCACAATTTAAATACTATATTTCTCCCTTTTACCCTGTGATCTAGTAAGTAATCAATTACAATAATATGTTCTCTAGAGATAAATCATTAACTGTATTCACCTGGGGACAATGTGGTGGTGAATTCACTCATCTATACTGATTTTCTTTTCTTTTGCTTAAGGTATAATTTAATCTTTTCAGAGACTTGGAAAAGCATGACTATAAAACTGTGAACCTGATGGTTTAGAGGATTCAAATTTTGACTACTTTTTAATAGCTTTAAGGCTATTGATAATTTATCCAAAAATACTATTCCTCTTGTTGTTTGAAAAGTATGATCATAAATTTCTATTTTTTCATTTCTCTTCCTATATATAATTATTATTAATTGACGATTTACCTTTATTTTATTAAAATGGTAAAAATCTGCTTGGCCTTTAAACTTTTTTGTATTTTTATGATTTAATTACATCAATTCCTCTTCCCTTTCTTCCCTCTGAACCTTCCAGTGTGCCCTCTTCCTTTAAAAGAACTCTCTTTGGGTTTGGTTGGGTCTATTATTTATTTTTATTTCATTAATATTATCATGCCTTTCTTCTTTTTTCATTTATTATAGCCAGTTGTTTCTCTAAACTCTTCAATAAAATGATCATATGATCATTTTTAATTCAATTGTATCTTTACATTTATATCCTATGTCACAGCTGTAAGTTCTAGGTACTAATTTAGTTGCATTTCACAAAGTCTAACGAGACTAATCTTACCCTTTCATTAATTTCTACCTATTTCATAACCCTCTACATGACCAGTAGGTTATGTAGAAAAAGACTTTTAGGTTCCTAGTAATGTGGTTATTAATTTATCTTTGCATTATCACTATCTAATTAAATTCCAGGCAAATGATTTAATATTAGTTTTTAGTATTTGCTTTGGTGTGTGCTGCCATCATCCATGGACATCAGACCCCAGCTTCTTCAGCTTTCAAATATGGATTCTCATCAGCAACGCTCCAGGCATCTTACAGCCTTCAGCCTGAGCCTGGCTCTAGATCTTCTGTCTTCCTTGTTCTAAATCTTTTATCTTCTGGACTGGGCAGCTTGTTACCAGGTTCTCTGGCTCCTCAGCGCAAAGATGACTACAGTTGGACTAGCCAATCTCCAGTCAGATAAATGAATCTACTTTCTGTTCAGTGCTCAATTATAATTCTTTTACTCTTTTTCTCTCTCCTTTGCTCTCTCTCTTAGAGTCATAGAGAAGAAGAGAGAGAAAATATCTATTGGTTTTGTTCCTTAGACTATCCACTATCATTTATTATAACTATTATTCTTTTGATCAATTATTTTCTTGTATAAATTGCTCCTTTTTAATATCAACCACATCCTTCCACATTTCCTTCCATTTCTTTGATTTAGAATGACTTTCTTGAATATTCCTGCTATCAGCCGCTTACAGTGTTTTTAAATGATTGAGTGTTGAGATTAAATATGACAGTTTTGACATCAAGTACAACATCAACGTTTGACGTCAAATGTTAACTAGTTCTTCTCATTGTCTTTCTAGCTCATTCTGATGAACAAAAGTTGAATCTCAATGTACTTCTAATGTGGCCGATATATGTTAAATAAAATTGAATTAATGTTCCATTTTCTATGCCAATAACTTATAACATCCATAATCATAGGGGAGAAATCTTAGCTCCATACTGGAAAAAATTAAACAATTATATTTTAAAATATTATTGAATATTCTTTATTGTAGAAAGCTAGTAAACAGAGATATAAATCATATCAAACCTAAAACAAGGAATTTGGCTAAATTTTAAGCTCATTGTTCAACTAGACCAATCCCTGGAATGGGCTGTCCCCGCAATAAAATTCCCCATAAGATTATCACAGGAAGTACTTATTGCCATTAAAAGATGACATTTAATGCACTTCTTAGAAGTTGTTAATTAAAAACCCATGGGAAAAAACCTTAAAATTTGTCATAATATAACAAAATAAATTTGAATAATAATTGATTTTCAAAGGGAATCTACATAGAAGACTCTAGAGTTTCTGAATAGTTTCCTAGTGCCAACATAGAAATAGATAAGACAGGAATGTGTAAATTTCTTGGCACAGTCTACTTAAGAAGAATACGGTTACTGGATTGTATTTTAATCACATGCAGGAAAGGAAAAATTATCTCTATCTTGGAAGGAAATCAATACATGAAAACTGAAGGAAATCCACCACAGATAATTTGGTGTATCCCATGAATAGGGGGAAGAACAGGCTGTAGGAGCCAAAGAGGTCAAGGATGCCCCCAAGAACATGGCCCACAGAATCAACAAAGCAGGGCTCACAAGTGCTCACAGAGTGCAGTGACAATCACAGAGCATGCATGGGTCTGAGCTATATCCTCTACATATATCTTATGGTTGTGTATCTTGGTATTCTTATGGGGCTCCTAACAATGGGAGCGGGAGTGTCTATGACTCTTTTGCCTGCTCTTGAGACCCTTTTCCTCCTAGTGGGTTTCCTCATCCAGCCTTAATATTAGCGAATGTGCCTAGTCTTATGTAACTTGTTACTTCGTGTTTGGTTGGCATGAATCAATGACCACCACTCCTTTCACTCTGTGCTCATCCCCAACATGACTGCAATATGTGGGGTTGTTTGACCCTTTTCATTAGCCGAGAACATGGCTGGATGAAAAATAAGGTGTCCTTAGCTTCAACAATAGGTAAAAATACACAAATTCTTTTCCAACAAATTCTAAAGCTAATAAGCAGATTCATTCAACCTATCAACTATGTATAGTTAGAAAACTACTGAATTCTGGAGTAACAACAGTGGGCTAAATTTTATAACAACTTTAGTGATTATGACTTAGCAATGTTAACAAATGAAATCACACAGAAGTAAAACTACTCAAAAGAACAGATTTATGGTCAATATCTTTATGAAGGCCAAATACATGCATACATAAATACATACATGTGTGTGTGTGTGTGCTGACCTAGTACAGAGAAAGCTTCCTGAGCAAGTATCTATAGGAAAAGAATGAGTTCAAATACCAAATAAAACAAGAGAACAGTGTGTTCAGGACTCAAAACTGCAAGTAAATCCACACGTATGGGGATAGTGAAGAATAAAAAGGAAGCAAGATAAAACCCCAGAGAAAGACTGGTGTCCAGATGTGCCTGGCTATTTAGCTGCCTTCGATGTTTGTTCTTTACACGCAATGGAAAGCTATTGATGGGCTTAAGAAGGAAAGGCCCAATTTAGAGAATGAATTGGAAAGGCAGCAAGAATAGAAACCAATTATAAAGATGCCGCAATAGTTCAGTCTGGAGATGCCCAACACTAGCTTGGACCGAGGTGGTACAGACAGGGATCGAGAGAGGTGCAGCCTCTAGAGATACTAAAAAGGCAAAATCAATAGGACCGAACAGGAGAAGAGAAATGCCACAATAGCCTCTTTATAATTTCTCTATGAAGCTTTCTAGGTATTGTACCACTTTCTATATAATGACTGCCGGGTGGTCATATCCCTGCAGGTTTAAAAGGAGCTGCTCTCTCTGTAACTGTTTGGACACTTGGGCTCAATTTTTGTATACACCTATAAAGGAAATAGCTTTAGGACAATTTACAGTAAAGAATGCCAGTAGTTAGTTGTAGATATTCTGTAATCGACACTTCGGAAAGAACAGAACTAATTTTGAAGACGGACGTGGGATCCTCGTTAGCCCTGTGGGACATGGGTTATTTCTATTGTTCACCTCATTTGCTTTTTCAGCACATCTGATTATCACACACAGGATGCCTGCTTCCCGGGGTTCCATCCTATTCTGTGGATTTGCTACGTTCGGTGAGGCATTTTATCTGTACAACTTGTAGAAATTTAGAGAAAAATACTAACTTCTTCCTCTGGATCTTCTACTAGCTGACCATAGTGTACTTGACCACGATGCAAGCGTTTAAGGGACGTGTGGTGGTACCCCTTTCAAGTTTACAGTCAATCGCCCGCAAATGAATAACCCCTTCAGAAGAGATGGTTCAATTCTTTTTAATAAACTGCCTTGACCACGAGACTCTGATTTTCAGAACAATTTCATCTCTGTGTGATTTTTTTTTTGAGGGGTGGCTTTACAGGTTTGAACTCGAGACTTTGCACAAGGAAAAGTAATGCTCAGCCACTGAGGTGCAGCCACAACGCATCTGCATGGGGTTTTTACAAAGAACGTTTATTGCCTCTTAATTTAAAACCACCAGGAAAGTTGGAATCGTTGCCATGTTTATTGCTCAGTGGCAATAACAGATTTGTTTATAGTTATCCATTCATGGATTATAAAAAATATCCCCACTTGGATACTTAGGGTACAGTTACACTTGCATTTGTTCGCCATCAAACGTCATTTCATGAAGGCAATCCCCTGTAAAGGAGGTCGGCGCTTGGAAGACTATAGCCTAGTGGAGCAGGAGTCATCCCAAACACCCTCTGGAATCCTGGGACTGTGCATCACTACAACCGGGCAAAATGTTGAATCTGATCTCATTTACCATTTACCCACTAGATATGTCTTCGCACTTGTCCTATAACCTACGCCAGCCTCAGTTTCCTATGGGAAAAACTGAAATGTAGCACATTCTATGACGTACATCGAGCCACGCGGTGCATACAGGGTTAGCAACAGAGACATGCAGAAGCTATGGCCACAGTCACTGCTGTCAGCATTCCGCAGAAACAACCATACACAAAGGGAGGGCTACGCTAAGCAGGGTAGGTTGTATCAGTCGACTTCCGGCTCTTGATATATCGCAATAGTCAAGACTGGATCGATCTTGGAGTGATTTACACTAAAGTTAAACAATTGAATTTCAGCAAGCATAAGAAGATAGGGAGGGATAAAGTGATATTTGCCAGGGGACTGGGCCAACTGGGAGAAGCTGGAATTCAAAAGGAAAGGGTAGAAGGGATGTGTAAATCAGTAGACTGAATTATTCATTCCTCCAGTGACGAACAAGAATGATCCCGCAGACCTGATTCCAGTTTCTCTGCTCTTTTTAAGAGTTATATGAGAATGGGCCTGTTCTGGATCATAACTAGTAGCCCTGCATGAGAAACATAGGTAGAAAATCCCATTTCACAGAGAAAATTAAGCCAGAACTTAGTCTCAATAACAGATTTATATTTTGGAAGTTATCCAGCAAAATTTAATCAGATTTTCTTATTTCAAAGTTTATGCTCATTTACTGTACCAAGGTTTGCCCAAGCTTGACCTTCTGGTCATTGCTAGTATTAATAGATGCTAGACATAGTAGTATCTGCCTCTCAGAACAATGGGCACATATTTTTCTATAAGCCAAAAAGAGGCAACAGGACTAAAAAGCTTGCCAATTACCTTTTAAGGAAATGTTCTTATTAAAAGCAAATCAGAAAAAAAAATTGAGACCTGTTTGCATTCCCCATTCCCAGGCATCAAAGTCACTCCAACCATAGTTCGTGATATTCCTTTCTAAGTCAGCCACACAATGCTTCAAAATTTTAGAAGCGTAAAGAACACATATTTGTCTAAGATTGGCAATATGAAAAAGTCAGTCAGATTAAAAACCAAACTATGCATTTCCATTACATTCCAGAATACTTGTACAAGAAAATAAAATTTTGATGTAGTTAGTATTTTTAGAAATGTAAAGATATTCATAGGAGCAAATGGTAGCTAAGCTCCAGCTTAATATGTGAGAAGTTATAACTGTGGTATAAAATCCATAGCAGAAATGAAACAGGATTACATCACAAGCAATTGCTAATATTAATGGACCAGAGGGGACTATGTTCCCTGAAGCTAGAAACATGTCAGAGGGGAAAGACATACATTTCAGCTCGAGAAAGAAAAATCCATTAACCATGAAATAGGGAAACAAAAAAATCAAACTTTCCATATACCATATCTTACTGGGGAAAAAAATCTATTAGTAAAAAAAGACTTCTAAATAAAATGTCTCTCTCTCTCATATATATATATATATATATATATATATATATATATATAAACTTAAAGTCAAGAAAAATTCCAGATAATTCACATAGCTGTTATTTTGGCTGAATGTAGCCATCAAAACACAGACACAGTGTCTCCATGAGCAAATACCAAAAGAATGCCTGTAGACTGGAGAATATAAAAATCCATCCTAGTTTCGGGTTTAAGGCAGCATCATATCAACTACTCCAAATTTGGTAGGAATCATCCCAAGTTTTTGTTTCCACTATGAAATTAATCCCAGCAACAGTTAACCTGATATCCCAGTCCCTGTAGTAGGTAAAAAATAGAGCAGATAAGAGGGATTTGACATGCCTTGTCATATTTAAATCATATGAAGACTTATACAGACGACTAGAATAATCTTCCTTTAAAATTTCATAAGCACATACATAGATACTCACACACACTTGTGGAGTGGAAAAGAGGACAGCCCTATGGCCTGAGTCAAGTAGAAAGCCCTCAAATAGCAAGACTCCAAGATGAGAAAGATCAATGCCACTGTCAGGGAATAAAGCAATTAACTCACTGGTGGTTCAGGTTGACACAAAGAGATGGGGTGTGGACTCCACCCCCCCACCCCCCCAAGAACTAAACCAGCACACTGAGATTTTCTGCTGCCTTAGCAGGATTAATGAAACACATCCCAAGATGATTGACATGCACCTATGCATGTATTTTACAATTGCTGATAGAGGAAATTTGTCTCCACAATAAAGTTCATTAGATAATACATCAGTTGAATAACTGAATTTAGCCATTGTATATATCAAAACACAAAGAACACAATGTACACATCCAGTTTGAACTTGTCAAGTCAAATTCCTTTTCAAAACTGAGCGTCTATAGGAGTGTAAGGTTTTGCCTACACTGGAAGTACCTGAAGACACTTTTCTAAGAGGACTCCAAAAGTTCTGTGCTTGCTGTTGTTCATGCTTCCTGCCTCTGGATGCTGGCTACATCAGGTGACCTACTTCTTCTCAAGGATTGAACGTCGCTCATGTGGGAAGTCAGTTCTCAATCAGATACCTTAGAGTTTACTTTCTATCCTGCATTCTATATGCTTCTTGCTTGCTCATCCTCATGAACCCAGCTGTCCTATTGGAAACTGTTCTATGGAGACAAAGAATGGAGAGTCACTAATGCAAGCAGCTAATGCTCTCAGCGCTATGCTCTCGAGGAAATGAATCCCTACCGACAGCCAGAGGAGTCTTCTGAACATCACCCACCTCCCAGCAGAGTGTGAGATGACTTCATTCGTTATCAATGCTTTAATAACAGCTCCGTAAGCAACTCCTAGGCCCGGCTAATCAGTGTTCAGAAAGCTGACCCATGTGTATTAAAGTGTCAGATAGTAAGTGCTGTTTAGACCCACTAGATTTTGAAGTAAAACTTACAATAATAACAATACACAATAAAAACTAGCCTAGTTAAGGATCCCATCCATGAATAAAATATATTATTGTTTTAAAAAGAAAATCCTTATCTTTATCCCAATACTAATTATGTAATTGCATAGCCTCCTATCTCAGCTCTTTAACTTCTAGTTTTTCCTCTTCTAAGACTATTTGTCATAGGAATAGGTCTGCTGAAAAGTTATACGATCAAGTCCTAATCCCCAACCGTTATTAGAAATAAAGATATTACAGGGGTAATCTTTTAAAAGGAAATCCTCCTGAAAATGGATGGACCCTTTTCAGTATAACTGATATCCCTATTAAAACATTCTTGTGGCACTGGGTTGTGTGTAAGGAGAATATCCATTGAGACTGTAGTTATAACAGCATATACCAAAATACCACTAAAAGACAGGCAGGATATCTGGATCAGATCCTTCCCTGGCATATTCACAGTGGATACGGTCTTCCCAACATCTGGGTCTAGAACTCCTAACCTTCAAAACTGCTAGACTATCAGATCCTGCTGTGTAAAACGTGGACGATAGCATTTCGTTAGAGCAGCTGTGCAAACCAATACATCATCTACTATGGGCTGTAAGAGTTCTAGTCGAAGTAGGAATCTTTTGTCAGTGTAGCCATTTACCTACATATCAATTCAACAAATGAAAATCCTTTACATATCAGGCACTAAGCTTAGCACTAGGCACTCAGCGGAAAACATGAAATGCAACAGAAGGCCACAGCACACCAGCGCATAGTGTGACTCTGTGCTGGAGTTAAGAGGGCCGTCTCTAAGTAGACAAATTATAAAATGGCGCCCCCTTGTGGGAGATGAATGGACAAAAGAGATACTCCTCTGACAGGAACAATTGGATAAAACCAACTTACATTGCTCGTGCTCTCTCTCCTTCTGCTCCTGATTTGGACCTTGGGATTTCAGTCCGGTGCTCCAATGTGGGTCTCTGTCTCTGGTGCACCCACACACTGAGACAATGGGGATGTTCTATCAGGAACTCGCCAAGGCCAGCTGGCCTGGGTCTGAAAAAGCCTGGGATAAAACCGGACTCGCTGAACATAGCGGACAATGAGGACTACTGAGAACTCAAGAACAATGGCAATGGGTTTTTGATCCTACTGCACGTACTGGCTTTGTGGGAGCCTAGGCAGTTTGGATGCTCACCTTACTAGACCTGGATGGAGGTGGGTGGTCCTTGGACTTCCCACAGGGCAGGGAACCCTGATTGCTCTTTGGGCTGACTAGGGAGGGGGACTTGATTGGGGGAGTGGGAGGGAAATGGGAGGCGGTGGCGGGGAAGAGAAGGAAATCTTTAATAAATAAATAAATTAACTTAAAAAAAAAAACAACTTACATGAGCCGGCAAACCCCATGGTTCTGGCCAAGCAAAGTTGATGAAAACAAACCTGCTTCTGCCTGTATTTCCACCACAGATGTTTAGGGGGAAGACAACACACAAAGCTAATAATGATCTGAGAAAGGTCCCCATGGGTCCCTCGACACTTAATTTCTTCCTCAGCTCCCATTAACATTTTGTTGAAAATGCCGAAAATCTGAGAACCCTTTGTTCAAAGACAAGGGCAGTGATTGGCTCCAGCAGACCACACAGAAAGTCTTGATGGCCACTGAATGCTCCATCGTGACAAGGAAGAATGACAGACTTTTCCAGAGGGTTCAGGAAGACCCCCCTTTGTTGCGTCAAGATGACAATAAAAGCTAACCAGGACAATTAGTCGTATTGATCCTCTCATCTAACGAATGTTTGAAAAGATACACTGTGATTGGGCCTCAGACCGGAAACCCTGTCCTGACCTTGCACCTTGTAGTACTTCTCTGGCTCGTTCTCCAGCTGCACCCAAACCCCAGGAGTAAAGAACAGTGATAGCCAAGAAAATATATCCCTGCAGGTCATACTTTTTTTTCACCCTCTTAGACACTGCTCTCGACACCCAGGGGCCTGAATGTTATGAGAAAATGGCCCAGACAGAGGGATCACTACTAACTTGCAGAAGTCCACCATTCGTATTCCAGGAACTTTGCAAGCTGGAGGTTAAATGTGGTCTTTATTAAAATTCAATTACATAAACTAAGATACATTCAAACAGCAGTAATCACTGCATAATTATTGCCCTGCAATTTGTGTGCTTGCCATCCATGGATTAGATCTGTATCATCTAAAACATTTCTGCCCAACTCATATCCAGTGGTATTGTGTTAGTAACCTTCTATCAGCCACTGTGAAATAATCTTTACTCATAGCCAATTTTATACGTTGAAGCTTTATTCATTAACTTCTGACTATCCAGGAAGGAGAGCATGAGGTAAAATATTCTAATAATACCGCTTAAATTTTGAAATACATCCTGTCTGTAGTCATTGCATGTACTCAAACAAAATGAGAATAAATTCCATTAATATTCAGAAACCATTATATAGTTTGGCAAAGAAGATGCTCACACCATTGGCAAACACGTGAAGGTCTGTTCAGTTTCCCTTAGTCCTAAATATAAAGGAAAATCTTTGTCTCTGTGTGTGGAGACACTGAACTTAGAGACCAAGTACTAATCAAAGAATATGAGGAGGCCCCGACACATAGGGCCAATAGGGGCGTCTTCTTTGAGCCTTTCCTAAGAGTGAACCATATTACCCAGAATATTACTGTTATGGGATAGATGATGACCATAGATACTTAACTACCCACAAAGTGTGCCACATGATGTCTGGGCAAGCCAAAATAGGAACATAAAGTGTGTGGGTAGCGAACTAGCTCTCAGGGATGAGAAGCTAGAAATACCCTGCTCTTGTTTCCCACATGGTCGTGCAAACATGAGGGCCACTTCAGACTCCATGCCTCTCTCTGCTTGCCTCGCCTTTTGCCTTTTCACACTAATGGCACCAGATCCCGTTGAATTTTCCCCACTCTACACACCACACTGTTCCCAGCACACTTTGCTCTTGTCGCCCACGTTCCTGACATCCCATTTGACTTCCATCTCTGTGGCCCTAGAACCCAGTCTGGAACCTGGCACCCAGCGACGCATGGCAGCTTTAGCTCAATTGCAAACAAATGGATTTTATGGATGTCGGAATTGGTCCACTGACAACAACATGGTCTTAGACAAGAAATTTAAGCCCTCCGGCATTGTTTTATTATTTGGTACTAAATGAGGATAAATGTGTCATCATTGTTGCAGAAATGAGTATTACATGTGATCATTATAGTAGCTTCCTCTATTAGGCACCCACTTGCAGGACACTATGCTTGCTCATGCAGAGTATCTCATTTAATCCGCTCACACACTAGCTCTTGAACATAGTCACTACTGTTAAGCTCATTCCAGGGATGATGAAGCCGAGGCACTAAAAATGCACATCCATGCAATCCAGCATGAGAACAAGAATAATTCTTCCTCTGCCCCGACCAGAAATAATATCTTTTTCTCTGTGTGTAATTTGAAAATAAATTCTAATAGGGTAACTGTTGAAATATTAGTTAATAGGTAAATAAACAGCTTATTACTAGCTTGTCTGTGTGTTTGTTAATAATTAGTGACCCCAAAAATAATTATAAATAATTAATTTATAATTATTAGAATAATTAGAAATAAATAGATGGATTTTAATATGACTGTTCTGTAAAGCTTATCTTCACAGACTAGAATAACAGTCACAAGGTAAGTCTTTTTCCACACCCTGCTCCTCTTTCTCTTTCTCCCTCCACCTCCTGCCACTAAGGAACTGGGATCTTGAATCCTGGGCACTCTTGCTCTGAGTTCCTATGCCCACAACAAGAATCGATGTTTCACAATCAATGGACTAAAAGATGATGAATTTTCAACCCATTTTTCATATTTTTCATATCTCTCAGTACCTTTTTTATATTCATATGCCATCATTTCTTGTCCTATAAAACACATAGAATATCCATAAAGAAGAGTGCACATTATTATTACAAACAGAAAATATCTCTGGTGAATCAAGCATGTCACCATAATTAGGATGCAATTCATAAAAGTACACTTAGAGGACCAGATCATAAGGTTGATGATTACACCTGACCCAGAATTTTGTTTTTTGGATGCAGACCACTGTGGACCATACTAGGAAACATGAAAGTTTATTGACATTTAACTTTTTAACTCAATATTTGTAAGAAGTGCTTTCTCTGGTTTCTTCTTCCTCAACTTGACAGCTCCAATATAATCTATAAAGCATAACAATTAAGAGCATAGACTTTGATGTTTAACCCTCTAGATTGGAATCCTAATTCCACAGATTAGTAACTTTGGGCAAGTTGTGTAGCATCTTTGTTTCCTTAGTCTCACTTTGATATGGGGTATTGGAACATCCTACCCCCAGGTTGTTAGAGTTATTATATTCATAACACTTGCAACAGTGCCTGGGCCAGAGTAATGCTATATATTGGCTCTGATTATTGGCATTGTCATGGAAATTCATTAATATTACAAAGCCTAGTCTTAAAATGGCTAAGGTCCAAAAGTGAAAGAAACAAAAACTTTATCTGAGAATCACGTGTATAAATTTATATTACCTGTAGCAAAAGAAGGCAGAAAACAATGACTGCCTTCCAGTTCCTATATGCAAACTTCACCTTTTTTAATATTAAGAAAGATAATAGGAATAATTATTCCTTGGAGATGCTAGTTGACTCTGGTGTGTAAATAAATAAATTCTTCTCTGCTGGCTTACTATTTATGCATTTGTTGTTTGCCCAATTAGTCTGTGAATTTTTTAAAGAAGTAATTCGTTCAAGTTTGCATCTCAGTTACTGAGGTTAACTACATTTTTATCATTTTATTTTCCTTCAGAAACAAAGTATATTCAGAGATACTATTTGAAAATGAATATATACAGAGAGTCGCCTTCCTCTTGAGAACATATTTTGTACTTCAAGAGTTCAAGGCATTGAACGTTATGTGCATCTGAATAGGAATGATTAGTTAAGAATAAAATCAAATCTTTAGATAAGGTAGCTCTAGCTGGTTTTCGTACACCACACATTCCAGGTACCTGTTGATCTAACAAAAGGCTAGTGGCTTAGTTTTCTTTAAATTATTATGCAGTGATAAAATAAGTGAATAGAATCAAAATATAACAATAATATATATTAACAATATGGGAAGAGAGCTGTTCATATGAGCAATTCATTCTCTATACAAGATGTGAGTTGAGTTCAAATTGCCCCACAGAAATCTGAGAGGGTTTAAGGTCTTTTCTTTGTCCTTTTATTTGCATTTTTAGCACAGATTTTGAATTGTTTTCCTACCCTATATAGCACCCACTTTCTGTTTTTTTGTAACATGTTGCTTTTGTATAAAATTTTTTCCAAAATCATTCTTCACATATCTTCTTCATCTGAATACATCCCCATAGCTTACCAGTCCAAGATTTTAACAAGTATTGCTTGTCATTCATTTTAAATTTAACTTTTTAAATATTATTTTGTTTTTGAGATAACATAATTACATTATTTCTTCCTTTCCTTTCCTCTCTCCAAACCTTTCCATTACTCCTCTTTAATCATTCAAATCCATGGTCTCCTTTTTTTCACTAATTATTTTGATTATTACACACATAAACATATATGTATGTATATATGTATATGTATGTGTATTGTTTGTATATACAATTACAAGTTGGTCAATCTATCCCAGGAGGCCTTGGGCCTACAATCACAAAGAACTACAATCAACTAAGGCATACTGAGAGCAGGAGAAGTAGTCTTCCCCAGAGAAGAGCACACCAATTGTTTACCCAATACCAAATGGTCACCTCTGAAAATGTACATACAAGTAATTTTTTATTTTTGTGTTTGCAGACACATGCATGTGGATGCCTGTGGAAATCAGAAAAGTATATAAGATCCCCTGGACACGGAGTAGTGGACAGCTATGAGCTGCCTGATGTTGGTGCCAGGAGCTAAATATCTGTCTTCCATAAGAACAGCAAGTACCCTTGGAAACTGGACTGTCTCTCTAGTGCCCCCATTCAGTTCTTTAAATCCTTTTATGGTAGATTTCTTGTCCATCGTGTCTGAAGCTCTGGATTTGATCCTCAACACTACATAAAACTGAACATGGTGGTACACAACTGTAGTCCCAGCCCTTGGTTGGTGAAAAGTGGAGGATCAGAAGCTGAGGGTCAACCTCAGCTCCATAGTGAGTCTGAGACCAGCCTGAGCTACACACAAGATGCTGTATCAAAAATTCAAAGTCTTTTAGATGTGTCTTTATATACATCAGTTTAGTTTTTCTTATTAAATATTAGTCCATAAATGTACAAATTGTTAAACCTGTTGACTCTTTCTCCTAAATATCTTTCAAATACTGCCCTTCACTTCTACCCTTAGCACTACTATATAATTTAATTTTATACTATATATAATTTCAAAACTCTTACTGCTTTAAAGATCACCTTCATCCAATTTTCAACTTTAAAGATTAGGAGCAAAAAGTGGATATGATTCAAATATATTGTATATGTGAAATTACCAAATAATAAATAAAGAATTCTTAAGCAAGCATCTTGCAACATTCTTCTCCTGTTTAGCACATAACAATGAACAGAGTAATATCAAATCCTCTAACATGGTAACCATAGCACACTCAGGAAATGGTTTGCAAGCAATAGAAACTTTAAACTTAAGAGAAAAGTCATGAAGAGACATAAGATTTTTTTTTTAAGACAGATGAAATAGGTTCAAATAATGAGGTTTGAGGTATGAGAGTATACATTGGATCATTTCAGAATGCAAAGCAAGTCTATGTTTGGGTCATTCAGCTCTTAAACCACAAGCAGATATACAAATCCCATGAATAGAACATATGCGTAGCTGGGTTAAAGTCACCATTCAACCCAGCTATGACAAAACAACATCCAAGGGGAAGTGACAGCCCCTGCAACAGAGACAGCTAGTTATTCACAGAGTTCCATCATTTCATCCTGACCCTAACTTCCCCTCTGAGCTCCTGGCTCCAAAATGAGTTTTTCACTTTCTCCCTCTTCAGGCTCTCAAACAATCTCAGGGTTCTACTGTGGGACCTACCATACTAAATGTGTAACTCTCTGCTTTCTTATAGCTCACAGCAAGGCATGAGTTCCTGAAAAGCTGCATGTCAGCGTCTGAAAATCAACGTTCAGGAGAACTGCACAAAAATTTCTCCCAGCATGCACTCTCAGAGCAGGGCAGGGAGGAGTAGGTGGGAAAAATCCTTCTTTCCTTGAAGCTACAACTGACGCTTCAGCCAATCCAAAGCTTGTTGCAGGAGTAGAGTGTTTTGTCAGGGTTGTCTTTCCTGGTTCTCTTTGTATCAGACAGCCATTTATTCTTTCTCTACCTTCTACCTCATGAGAATGGTCCCTGTGACCAAGAACAATTCCTAATTCGGACTTAAATGTGAGCCTTTAATAGCAAACACACCCAGCACACTGGGGAGATGTGGAGCAGGGAATATCACTATATATAGGACAGTCACAGGAAAAATCTTGTTCGTTTCAAAATATATAATGCCTCTTTAAAAAGAAACTGTTATGTCTTAGTGACTGGGATAAAACACAATAAAACCAATGAATAACAATATCTGCTTTTAGACATAGGCGAGGAATAGAAAACAACTGTGGGAAGGAGAGGTATAGAAACAAAATGATACCAGGAAGAGAAAGGGGAGGCTGAAGTTCCAAGTCAGTGCTTCACTACATCCCATAGAGATGGATCAATTAAAACCATCCCCAGAAGGTCAAATAGCTTTATCTTACATGTCCACTCCAATTAAGAAAAAGTATGGACAGTAAGTCAGTAGGTGTGAGGACTGAGACACATGCAAAGGAAAAGTGGTCCTGGGGCAATGACTCACCATGTGTTGAGCCAACTCTAGATGATAAAATGATGCTCATGTCGATTCAAAGGGGGAAAATATGTTGAGTAGGAAAGGAGGAATATGAACATAGAAGTGTCAACATTTAAAGAGTCAGAAATACTACCAGGCGTTAAGTTGAAGTGTATTAAAACTTTTGGAGAGTAAAATATGTAGTGCATGCATATGTATGTAATATATATAAACATATTATATCATGAATATATATATATTTAATAGGAACATTCTAAGAATTGAAGCAAGGAGCATATAGACTTTTAGATTGCTCAAATGTAATAGAACTTCAGATAAAGGGAGATGACAGTTATTTATCATACACTCGGTCACAAAATTCCAAGTTTAAAACACAAACTTACTTCTAGAATTTTCATCCTAAAATTACTCTCGTACCAAAACAACATAGTCTAAACTCATTTACTTCACTTTTTAATATATTTTGGAGAACTTCCTATATAAATTATACTATATATCTATCATTCCTTCCATCTTTCCTTCCCTCCTCCAACTCCTCCTTCTTTCCTCATTTCCTCTCAGATTCATAACCTCTTCTGTGAATATATATGAAAATAAATGTACAAAATCTGTGATTATATTATGTCAACAGAGGCTCCTTGTTCTCTCTTGGCTGCCCAGATCTTAAATAGTCACACAGAAACCATATTAATTGCAATACTGTTTGGCCAATAGCTTAAGCATATTTCTAGCTAGTTCTTATATCTTAAACTAAGCCATTTCTATTATTTTATATTTTTCCACGAGGCTCATGGTTTACCGGTAAGGTTCTGGCTGGCGACTTGTGTCTTTCTCCTCCGTGGCTACATGGTGTCTCCCTGACTCCACCTATTCTCTCTATATATCTCTTCCAGCCTGGCTATATTCTTCCCTGCTATAGGCTGAAGCAGCTTCTTTTATTAACCAATAGTAATAAAACATATTCACAGCATAGAGAGGGGAATCCCACATCAATATTAGATCATATATTGAAAAATAATGGATTATAGTGAAATAACAAGAATGTCTTCAATGGGAAGGCTGTTTCTTTCTCCCTCAGCAGCCATTGACTGCTCAAACTTCTTCATCTAGGGGTGGGACTTTAGGAAATTTCTTCTATCCTCCTTTGTATTTGACTGACATTGTGCAGGCTTTGTTTAGACAACAATGCTCTGAGATTTTGTGTGTAGACTTGATTCTCTATCTTGTCTGGATGACGCTATCTTGTAGCAGATGTTCTGCTCCTCTGTCTCTTACAATGTTGCCATCACTTCATCCACAATGTCTCCTGAACCTTGTATGCAGAGGTTATGTTTAGAAGTACCGATAGGGCAGGACACCCCATGATCAGTTGTGTATCTCTGTAACAGAATCCTTAAACTTAAGGATATAACCTAGAACAACCACAAAAGTCAAGAAGGTAGAAAGTTAAGGTGTGGGACGTGGTAGAGAAAGTTCTAGAAAAGAAGAGAGCAAACACTACGAGAAAGAAAAGGGGGATATGGAGGGGTTGCTTAAGTGAGGGTGGGAAAGAATAAGGAGGAAAAGTAAGTAAAGAGAGCTAAATAACACTAGGGGTTCTTTAAAAAGATATAGGTAAATATTGTTTTATAAGCTGACTTAAAATACATAAATAATGTGTGTGTGTGTGTGTGTGTGTGTGTGTGTGTGTGTGTGTGTACAAAGAGGGGGAGCAATTAAATTGAATAATGCCACATAGGGTAGTATGCTCACCCCAGGAGCCATAGACCATTTGACCAATTCTCTAGTGCCCAGTCAAGGGAAACCTCACTTCAAGATGTTGATCAACAGAGTTCAAGAGACTACAAATAATATAGGTTATTGTAATTGCCCTCAATTCCCTCCTCCAATAAATAAAAGTAAGACTCTGTGGCTGAAGTTACCACATACTTCACACTCAGGTCTTAGAAGAATCTGGATGGAACTGACCCGGCAGTCTCTACCCAGAGGTATAACTTGCAGAGTATCAGAAAGTGCTCATTTTGAGCTCTAGAGAGCCACCAAAGCAAAGTTTTCACTTTGGTGTCTCTGGTCTCTTGATAATCACAGGCAATTCTACAGACTTATTTGAACAGGACAAAGTCTTAATTCACTATATCACATAAACACCCCACAAAAGTCTTTGCTTCCATCTGAAATTTTGAGGTCCAGGCCTCCCCCCATTCGCACTGCTCTCAGCATTATTTTCCAGGTTCACACAACAACCTATCAAGCTCTGGACTCTCATTGGTGTTGTAATAGAAGCGGCTACGCTGCGTCCCCGGCACCCGGCCGCCCACATGGCTAGCTTATGCCCGAAATAATTACACAGAAACTGTATTCATTTAAATACTGCTTGGCCCATTAGCTCTAGCCTCTTATTGGCTAGCTCTCACATCTAGATTAACCCATTTCTAATATTCTGTGTAGCCCACGAGGCAGAGAAGATCTTAACCTGCGTCTCTCTGGAGTGGGAAAATCATGGCAACTCACTAGACTCAGCTTCTTTCTCCCAGAATCCTGTTCTGTTTACTCCGCCTACCTAATTTTCTATCCTATGAGGGCCAAGGCAGTTTCTTTATTAGTTAACCAATGAAAGCAACAGATAAGACACAAGACCCACCTCCATCACATTGGCTTTTCTAGCCCAAAGTTCTCATCTCCTCCCACAATCCTCCCCCAAAACTGAACAGTCATGTCTGTGACAGTGATACCCCATAATCCTAATAGAAATGTACCAATTTCTATTCTAGCTAAGAAAGTGCCCCATAGGCTTGCCTATAAACCAATATCAGAGATATTTACTCAGCTCTGGTTTCCTCTTAGATAATGCTAGTTTGTGACAGGTTGACAAAAAAAAGATGGAGTAGATAGATAGATGATTGATAGATAGATGATATAGTAGATTAAATATATAATAGATGATTGATAATAGATGATAGATAGATAGATAGATAGATAGATAGATAGATAGATAGATAGATTAAATAGGACACATACCTTCTATAAAGCCACAGAATGAACCACAATGACCAAACAGCATAATATCCAATGGTGTACTTCTGGTATTTATATCTTGGAGGTGATCAACAGTTGTCTAGTGTTTCTTAAGGACTACTCAATACAAGATAACTCAAGCCTGGTCCTGTAAACCTTGTCATAAACCCTAGAGGAGAACTACTACTACCAATTTTTTTCCTTAATAAATTTACATCTTAACTGTGTTCTAAACACTTATCCTTATGCCCACATATAAGAATAAATTCTCACACTCATCAAAGAAGCTTCATTTTGCAGGAGACAGAGGCTACTACAAAGATCCACGATTGGGAAAAATACAGACAATAAATTTGTTTACTTTATTATGATCCTTTCATTCTACATAAGGTAAATTTTAAAATAGAAAAGTGTTTAAAAACCTTTTCCTCTTTAAAAAAAAGTAAACCACATGGATCATGAGATCTTGGAATTCTTAGGGAAGGTGCCATATATTAAGTCAGCTTTTGTTAGTTCTCTTTCTGAAAACACGTTGTAGGCGTGCAGAATTCAAAAGAATATGTTTTCCTCATAAGACAAATGCTACTCACCATGAGCAACAATATTAGCATCTTCATCATCACCTTCTATTTGATATATTTTCAGCCCATCGTTGCACACATGGACGTTACATGGATGAACCTGGACCCTCCCTCTACCCTTGTGAAAGAGGAGAAACCCCCAGAATTAGCAAGTGTCAGGAAAGACCATAAGATACACTTTAGACTGAGAGGCAGAACCTATACACTCTAGCTGTTCTGACCAGCAATTTCTGCCCCTTTCCGCTCTCAGGCTAATACTAAGTACGTTCTCTTCATTGCTATCAATTTCTAATTCTGAAGGTCAATTAAATTACGTTTCTTCGTCTTCCTTGAATTACTTAATATCTACCAAGTAAGTGCTGTGATTAGGAAACACAAATGAAAGGGGTACATTGCATGGCTGTGACCAACTCAGACCATTGTCCTAACAACTGCCAACCAGAAGAAAACAATCCCTACCACTATCCTCCCCTTAGAAAACAAGTGAATTTTTGCCTGAGGTAGGATGGTAGAATTATGCACTCATCTGGCAATAAAAAGCTTCGCATGAAATTTTTGGCACCCATCTAATAAATAAACATAGCCAAGAAAACGAAAAGTCATCTCTTTCCAACATTCTGTGTGAAAACATAACGCAGACAGAAAGACATTTGCTCAAAAAGTCATCTGAAACATATTTTTAAGTTCCGATTAGCAGAAAATTGCTACAGAAGCTATTTTTTTAAAAGCAAGGTACTTATCTTCCTGGATCTTCTTGAGGATTAGCTTGATTCTGTTGGTCTGTTTTTTCACAGACCCCCAAGGTCTAAAAGGGTCTGCCTAAAAGGGTCACCTGGATCATGCCTGATGACAGCCACATTCATACAGCAGGAAAGCGAAGGATTTATCCACTCTACTGAGTTTAAGCATTTGCACTGGACTGACAATACAAATAAATATAATCTTGGTGCATCTTTCAGATATGCATATTAGAAACAGCATGTACGGCCAGGGAAACAGCAGTGAATCTAAACCAGCCAAAGGCCAAACGCAGGGGCTCTTCTAACTCCAGCAGTTAAGGAGTAAGGCAGATAAATCACAGAGCCAGCAAAGGGGAATATAATGCATTTCAGGCCGGCTCAGAGGGAAAGACATATGAGACACACTCAGGGCAACTAAATTTATACAGTCGGGAGAATGAACTTCAAGGAGGGAACCTGATCATAATCTATAAATACTGCCAAGGTAACAACATAAATAATTAAGGAAAGGAACTATTTGCTGTCTCTGAACTAGGTGTAAAAATGAACCTTGAGATTTACTTCTCCCTTCCTTTCGTTTTGGCATCAAAGCATGTTTGTATTCAGAGTCCTTTGCTCCTGCCTAGAATCTATTGTGCCAGAGCCCCAGACGGGTAGTTCCTATAGTTACTCTGTCCTCAATGGAGAGCACTGTAATAAACTCCTCTCTCCTCCCAGCCTCGCAGCTAGCTGAGTGGCCTGAATAGGACATTACTATGACAGAAGGGAGAGACCTTGTCTAAGGACTCTCCTGTGACCAGGCTCTGCCACTCCTAGAAGCCAGAGCATCCCCAGGCTTCTACCACACAAACAGGGAACTGGACTACATGCTCTTATTTACTGTTGTGTCTCTTTCCTCAGTCGCATGGCTAGTACAGGTTAGGACAGTGCTTCTTAATGCGTGTGGATGGAAATCGCCTAAGAACTTCCTAAACCCGCAGACTCCAATTCAGTAGGCTTGAGGTAATAGGGGGAAAAAAAACCTCAGATTCTACAGCTTCAACATGCACACAGATGGTCCTGAGGATGCCAACCTTCAGACCACACTTTGAAGAGCAAGGAAGCAGTGCTGGGAAGAGAGAGATGCAGGGAAAGATGGCTAGCCTACCACCTTGGCATGCTCTGTCCAGGCTGATGGACACAGAGAAAGCTAGCTCCTTCAAGAGACCAGTTCTGGAGCTGGAAAAAGACCAGCGAATACCAGGAGGAAGTGTCAGGATACTCCTTCAGTGCTTCAATACAGACACTTGATATGCATGATTTCAAGATTGCATGAGATCCTGCACTCTAATGATTTCCTTCAATTGGTCTATTGTTTCAGAATTGTTTTTAAAGACGCCTAAGATATGTAGAAGCCAGTACTAGGCCAGCCAGTGCCACAAAATATTCCTCAGACCAATAACAAAAACTAAACAAATAACAACAACAACAAAATGGGGGGGGGGCAGAATAGCATAAAATGAACTTTGAAATGAATCTCTGAACTACTTCAGTTTCCACTTGTAAAGGGATATCATTTTTTTTTTTACAAATGTGAAGATTTGTTTTATTTCTGAGCTTGAATTTTGGCTAACTTTTCTTGATTCATGCTCTTGGTAAATCTGCAGCAGGGAGGGTCCTCCAACACCAGCATGCAATAAGAGCAAGACTGCTGCCTTAGCTGAGTGGGATATCATTTTTTAAACTGGATTTGGCATGTAAAAGAGAAAGGATAGTCTTTTAAAATAAAATAAATTTTTATACATATATAAATTATATATATGCTACAACTGTGGTAGGAATAAAAATATACATTTTAAACAAATATTACAGGTCTTTTCCTGAGCCAAAATCAACTGCCTCTCCCTTCCCACAGTAAATGCTTTTCTTCCTCTTCTGTGCATCCGCAACCATCCCTGACTACTTCGCTGTGCTTATATCTAAGGAAAATCACAATGAAATTACAAACTTTGTTTCTCTTTTGATAATGTGTTAAAACTATTATCCCACTTGCTCACGGAGCATCTTAAAAATAGCGACTCACAAACCTATTCTTAACAAACACGACGATGGGAAACAGACACCCAGAGCTTTTCCAAGGCAGTTCTGATTTCAAATATTCTGCCCACTCATCAAACAACTGTCTCCAATCTCTGGCTGAAAAATATGGTCACCCGAGGAATAAATTAGAACATTCTGAGTTGCCAAAGATGTTTCACTAAATCTTTTACTCAATAAATTCAACTGTTTACTTAAAAAAAAAAACCCTGCTCATGGGGCAAGCTCACATGACTATGATGTTGCCCTTCTCTGGAGCTCTTGTTTGGGTAGTTTTGTGTGATGAATAGAGGCGATTGATAGACATTAGGAGAGGGTCTAAAAACCACCTTCTATAGTATTGGATGCCAAATCTTTTGTTTTAAGTCCTATCCTCCATATGTCTGTAGCCCATTACAGGGAAAAAGGAAATACAAGACGCCTGAATGCTAAAGAAATTTGTAATATCACATATGTGTGCTCATCGACTCATTTGAACTCAATGTCTATAGCACAAAAACTGAATCGTCCTAAACTAGATACGAAATGGCAGTTTTAGGCTACAAAGTGTAATGGGCTATGCACCCTGAGGTGTCCCTCTAGAATGTAGCACTCACCCCTGCAAGAGAACATAAAGAAAATGCTATATGACTGGTCAGGTCCTCAAGAAAATGCACTCACCATAAGCTAGGCCTAGAGTGGGAGAGGATTTGGAAAATAATGCTGTTCTTGTCCCTGTTCTGTTGTGAAGGATAGAATTGAACCCCATAGCTACTCTTTAAATCATTTTTACTGAAGGAAAATTCTGGCAAGAAAGGAAAAAATCTACAAATGAGTAAAGTGTCAACCATGGCAATTACAATGATGAATGATTTGCTGAACAATGTATTACACAGAGATTTTGACTCTCCGTGAGCGCAGTTATGTTATTACTTTATGCAGTCCCCTTTGAAATGCAGCCCTGGTAGTGGAAACCACACTTGCGCTTCTCTCTCCACTTCAAAATGATTTTTAAGAAGAGAGTAATTAGGAAGGCCATTCAGAAGATCCTTGGCAAGCCTGAAGTGATACCCATTCTGCAAGGAAGAGAAAGTCAAAAGATGACTTAATTCCCAAACAACTGAACCAGAAAACATCATTTCTCTCCATGTAATATCACTTAAACTTGAATTATCTATTGTGATAACACTTTTCAAAACAATAAAAAACCTCTGTTTCTTAAGTAGCATGATTTTCAGTGGGATGTCTGCATACTCTTAGAAAGAAATATTATAAGATGATCAATGCTCAAATTGATTATCCCCACATTGTTTCAATATCTGTGGTGGATGGTTAAAACCACAAAGAGCATCAATTTCCATACATACAGTATTTTTAGCTACACAGTCACAACTATGATAAAATTAGTTAATAAATGAGATTAACAAAAGTAACTTACTATAGATCTTAATAACTTCAACATGAATTTTTTTCTTACAAAGCCAATAATTTTCTTTCTTTTCTGTTTTTATTCATCATAGATATTTTACAATTTCTCTCTGTCTTTTATTTATTTTGTGAGCTCTGTAGCTTTGGACCCTGTCCTGGAACTAGCTCTTGTAGACCAGGCTGGCCTCAAACTAACAGAGATCCTCCTGCCTCTGCCTACCAAGTGCTGGGATTAAAGGTGTGTGCAATCAATGCCCACTACAAATTCTCTTTGGTAAATCTGAATTGCAATTACCCCTTGCCTTGCATTCTGGGGTCAATATTTAGTAAATAATAGCTACCTAAACACAGCTCTATGGTTCTGCAGCAGTTGATCTGGTCACTGAACAGATAGCTGTCACTGAGAAGGTATAAGATACATCACATGTATCATGTGCATAAAGGGGTTACTTGTGTGTCTAATAGGACAGAACGAGGACAAAAGACTTTATCACACTCCTTGGTACAGCATGCAATTTAAAATTCATAGCCTCTTTTGTTTGCTTTTCATTTAGACTTTCAGACTATAGCCGACCTTGAATACCTGGAGCTTCAGAAAGCAAAAGAACTGGTTGGTAAATGTTGGGAGAAAAACCTCCACTCAGGGCCAGGGCTAACCACTGATTTAGTCTGGATATATGGAGATGCTGTCTCCTGTTGCTCCTTCAGAGCATGTTCAGACTCCATAGGATAGAACATATTTCCTACCAGCACAGATTAGACAGATTCCTGTCTATCCACTTAACCGATGCAATGTTTGAGCTGACATCCGCTACGCCCCTTCAGTACACATCCATCCACTTTCATTACACAGAACAAGAAGTTGTGTAGAACACAGAGAAGCCTCACTTAACCCCCTTATGGCCACCTCCTTCATAGCTCCTTGAAGCCCTCTTTTGTAAAACTTGACTTCTGTCAATCTTTGCCAAAAACACCACTCCGACTCCAAAGGCCTATCTTTCAACATACCTCATGTTCCAAGTCTCCTCAGTATGTTTCCTTAAGCACTTCCAACCAAGCTATAAATCTTATATTAAAACATCAGCGTGTTGCAGTAAACTATCAGAAACTATATTGACTGATTTAATTTGTCCTTATCAGTCTTCACTGAACACCACCGAAATACCTTGCCATGATTTAGAAGCTAGAGAAGGGAGGTAAAATCGGAAAATAAGGAGACTCCCTATTACTGGAGGTATTCAATCAAGAACATGACAGCCGGTATGTATTTTATTTCCATCTCATCCTCACAAGTTCTGATTTATTCGGTAATTCTGAGAAATTTATTTCAGAATATCCTTTACAGACAATGATAATTTTAGAGGGTAGCATAGTAAAAATTGAATTATCTATTGGTTCTCAAATGTTAGTGGACTTACAGATTGCCTTGGAATCTCGCTTACATGCAGGTTCTACTGCAGGTGGTCTAGGGTGTGCCTGAGATTCTATATTTCTACATTTCTAACAAGCTTCCAGATGATGCATAATACTGATACTGCTGACCACTGACTAAAAAGGAATAGCTTGTAAAGTCTCTGGTCTTTTGTATTTCTTCCTTGTGCTGAGCCACTGGAGTTGGCATCCTCACTACTGACTAGTTAGTAGTAAATGATCAATAAATGTTTGTAATGGAGTCAACAAGATAGCTTAGTGAAGAAGATACTGGCTGTGCTGCCCGCTGACCTGAGTTTGATCGTGGAACTCATGTAAAAGTGGATAGAACCAACTCCATAAAAGCTACACACACACACACGCACAAGCACACACGCACACGCACACACATACACTTTTAAATCTGCAATAGAGGCGTGTAAGTCATTTTCAAAGAAGTAAAGAAACACAGAGAAGAAATATGTTCACCTTCACTCCCTAACCAAGAAATATCTAACCCTAACTTCCCACTCTATCAATCTGATCAATATACCAGACAACAGCCTCATACTGCTGCTCATCCACACGTCCCTTCCTCTCAGGTTGGGTCGTTTTTCTCAATGCATATATGCTAACTCCCAGAAGAACATCCTACAGATCCTTCCTTTGCTGTCGTAGGTCAAGATTCACCTATCATCTTGGTTGAAGTCCCAACTCATCCATGAAGTCCTGTCTAGTTTTATCGTCTATCCTTGATACTACTTTTCCTTTGAAGTCTCGGTCTCACACTCCTTTCTGAGTATTTGAAATAAAGGAAAATGACAAGTGAGGAGCTGTATAGTGAAGATAATTAGCTCACCAGTGGCATGATAATAAAACATCTTTCTGTCAAGGTAGAATTCACTGGGAGGGTTCATTGTCTTGTATTTGCACTCTCCTTGCTACTGAAATAACCAAACCTATTTCAAAGCTTCGCCCACTCATTACTTGATATTTTCACAAGGACAGGTCAAACCCAGGAGTCAAGTTTTATGAAAAGACTGGCATCGGGAAACAGTGCAGTTCTGCGGTCAGAACATGGCTTTGAGAGATTAGCATTTAAGTTCTACCCCTGGTTCTATCCTTGTCTTATCTATGGCTTTCGGTGGGTCATTTATTTACCTTGCAGGAACCCAGATCTCTGCACTAAAGAGAATCCGTGACATTCTCAATAGAACTGTGTAAAGAATAAAGGAGATAAGAGATGTGAGCTATTTATCAGTGCCTGGTGTGTATAAGATGTTCAGAGCCTGCATCCCTAGGATTACCAGAGATAGTTCAGGGTGAGCTGTGCTTCTCAACCTACTGTCTTCGGAGTGACAGCGGCAACATCACCTAGAAGTTTGCTAGAAACATGCATTCCAGGCCTCATTCCAAACTTCTCCAATGGATCCTGGAGATCTGTGTTTACACACGCCTTCCCATGAACTCTATTGTGTGCTAACCTTTGAAGAGTGTGGTTCTAGTTATTAAAGGGTCAGCACATGTAAGTCCTGTGATCTTTGTGTCCAGCACAGAAGGGCACATCTACTGAGCAGTTCTTAAATTAAATGCCATATATTTTTATTCTAAAAGTGTTTCCTTACTAGGTCTGAACACTAAAATCCCTGGCTGTGGGTATTGAACATTCTAATTTCTTCGGTCGCAAAACTGCCTAATGTCAGCCTCTGAGGATGCCCCAAACTGGTCTCAGAAAGTATTTAATTGCTTATCCAATGACCTAACTAAAAGAACCCAGAAGTCTAATTATGAGCCACTGACCCCTGGCAGCAGAAGCCTGACCTTGAAGCCCTCACTGTCCCCGAGAGCAGCATCCTAGACTGAGCACGGCTATGGGGCTCCAATATTGACTATTCTGAGCACAGTTAACTCCACCGCAGTAACTCCAGACAGCTCCACACCCTCATTCCAAATTGCTTTGGCTTTCCTGAGCTTTGACTTTTGGCTTTTGATTTTTCTTCACTTTTTTTTTTTTTGAGGCTGCAACGTGGGGGGTGGGGAAGAGTTGCTTTTGTTTCCTTAACGACAGGACCAGTAAAACTTTTCCATAAAAACTGTGTATTGCTCAAGGCCAGACCGTTAAGCAGCTGGGGCATTTTGGGCACTGCCTGTTACTGATTTTATTTCCTTTTCACTGCACTTGCAAGCAAGTAATTTATCTTTAAGTTAGCAAGCAAGAAATGGGAAATACAAGAAATATGTTTTATTTAAAGCAGCGTTTGGTCTGGGTATGATGAGGGAAATGGACACAACCTAGGCTGGTTTCATGTTCATTACTTCGAATTGACAACAGAGCCATTTATCTTCCTGGGCATTCAGCTTTCATCTCTCATCTCTCGGCCTCCCTTATGTGCCTCTTGGTCCCTCCTCCTCCCCTCCCCACCTCCTGTCATCTCAGTGTGCTTGGATTCATAGAACAAACTGTTGGAAGACAGGACAAATGGTTCTTTGGGGTCTCAGGAGCCAGGACCTCCGTGTTTTCTCTGGGGAGCTGGTACAGGATGATTCTGCCGTGAATTCATGGCAAAAACAAGAGAGCTTCTTTTTCCGTACAAATGTAACAGGAAACAATCAAAGAGCAAGTCCACTCTGTGCTGAGCCTTCTTAGGGCACACAGACAACGACTCTGCCTTATGTCAAAACCAACCATGAAGTCATCAAACAACATTGGAAATATAAATTTCACCCCTGAACCAAAGATATCAATGTTTTTAATAAGATCTGTTTCTGGCTTTTAAAATGCTACTTACCACCAACTTCATACACTTGATAGGAAAAAGTATCACTTTATTAACATAGGGCGAATTGATTTATTTGTTATTATTATATTTGGCTCTGATTTCCAAAAGTCACTGAGATTTTCTGGCAGCCTATTTTTTTAATTGCTGAACAGGATTTTTTTTTTTTTGGTTTTTCGAGACAGGGTTTCTCTGTGGTTTTGGAGTTTGTCCTGGAACTAGCTC
>JABTXL010005037.1:23739689-23764289 GCA_025134845.1 Neodon shergylaensis
CTAGTTCCAGGACAGGCTCCAAAGCCACAGAGAAACCCTGTCTCGAAAAACCAAAAAAAAAAAAAAAAAAAAAAGAACTGGTTTGTTTGAAGTAAAGTAGGTGAACTCTATACCAACTACTCTGTATTTTTAAACCAAAAGTAAATACTTCTAACTCTGACATAAATTCCTCCATTTTATAGTAAATAAATAAATAATAAGCACTGATTTCTTTGTTTGAGAGCCCAGGTTAGCCTCAAACTTACTAGGTAGTCAAGGATGGCTTCGAACTCCTGTTCCTCCTGCTTCAACCACCTGTGCTGGGATTCCAAGTGTGTGTTAGCCTACCAGGCCTCTGCACTGCTGAGGATTGAAATGAGGGCTTGGTGCACACCAGGCAAACACACTATCCACTGAGCTATATCCCCAGCCCAAGAATCATTCATTTTCTTACCTTTCTCCTATGCATCCTCCTAGAAGCTGGAAAACGCTAACTGAAACCCCAAATTCAGAGCAAAAGACATGAATAGAGCTGTTTATATGCAAATGTTTTGTGATAGAATTAATAACAACGTTATAAAACTTTAATGTTATTCTTGCCTTTTATGCAGATGTGTACATCAGAGGAACCAGAGACAGATGAATTATTATCCTTAGACCACACAGAGGAGCGCTATTAGACAGAAGTTTGTCTGATTTACCTCCTAAAGTAAGGCCGATGAGATGTATAAACAATGAATCAACTATTTACTTGAGTTTGATTATACCAATTTTGCCTTCAAAATTGTGTGAGCTGAAAACCAACACTACAGCAAGAAAGTTAAGAGAAAAGAAACTTTTTTTCTCCATAATTACTTCACAAAACAAAAAATTAAACCATCTCAGCAAAACTTTGGGGTTCAACCCACTGGGGATATATGTGCATTATATTTTTTTTCCTCTAAAACAAACCATTGTGGAAATGTACTAGAATATCAACATTGTCTTGAATAACAATGCCCTGTGCTTCCACTAGGCTCTCAAACCCTGCACGCACTCATTGCTCTCCTGTTTTATTTTCCTGGGTTCATGAAGAATTGAATCATTGAGGTAAGGCTTAGCAACACTATTTCAAAGGGCAACAGACCACACTTCTCCGTCTCCTGGCTCAGATCAAGTGTAAACATGACAATTGTAAGGTGCATGCTGTTTGTGTAAATCCCGTGTAGCTCACACATTCGAATCACTAGAGAAAGATTTGGAGTCCAAATTAGGCGACTACTTAGAAGGTGTCTGGGACACTTGACATCTAACTTAACCGTCCTTGTATGCCCAGTCTGCCCTCTCCATGATAACCTTTGCAGAATATAATTTCAGCATGTGTTGATACATAGCAATAGGCAGGCCCAACAAACTAGTATCAAATTGGTAAAGGATTCTTGGGGTCTCCGATTTGTGTGCTTTAACTTAGGTCAATGTAATTCATAACCTAACATGGCTTAAACCTCCTACCCCAGGTTTCTCGCACTGGGGAGTTGGACGAAGCCTGCCAATGCGCACAATTCTGAGTGACGGACGCTGATTAGGCAAGGGCCAAGCAAGGGACAATTAGTAAAACAGGGCCACCTGCCCTGCACATGTTTCTAGCAAGATAATTGAGGATAAACGTGTGAGAGGCCAATGACCAAAAGAAGCCTGAGAAGAACAAATTCCTGCAACACTCTTTGAAAATCAAAGCTGTGTTTTCTTTCAATGACAACCAGATATGTAATCAAACATCTCAGGTGATAGCTTCACGCTGCATCTCTGATTTCTGCTTTCAGAAGCAATCCCTCAGAAGAGAGCAATTGCTCAGAACTAGTTTCATCCGGGATTTAAGGTGTGTCAAAAGATTTTTTTTTTAATGTTCAAGTCTACAAGCAGAAAAACATTTCCCTGAGATGACATGTGACCTCTGTTCATTGTGATCTCAGAGCAGTTTTCTTCTCTATTGGTAAGGTCATTATGAATACACTATTGACCTCTGAATAGAAATCTCTATGGATACCTGGGTGAGCCAGTGTGTTCTGGTAGATGACCTACTCAAGGGCAATGGGTTTGCAATAAATCTAACCTAGGCACTCTAATATAATGCCAGCACTCGAGAGGCAGAGGCAGGTGGATCTTTGTGAGTTCAAGGCCAGTCTGGTCTACAAGAACTAGTTCCAGGACAGGCTCCAAAGCCACAGAGAAACCCTGTCTTGAAAAACCAAACCTCAGGGCTCTCTCTTCTACCTTTCTTGGAAGTCCTGATGCTTAGTAAGGGAAAAGTAAGGAAGGCTGATTTAACTGGGCTTCATTCCCACTGACTGCAAATTCTAGTCTGTGATTCCAACCTTTGTGCCTCTATTCTTTCAGGATATGTCAGTGCAAAACATTTTCTGAAAATGGGTGATTTTTGTGAAATAAAAAAAAAGTAAAAAATACCCCACAAGGACTTTTAAAGCATTTTAATAATACATATGATTTCTTTCTCTGCCATGTAAGATGTCCCTTAACGCAAGGGGAGAAACTTAGAATCTTGCAATTTAGGAACTTTAGAACTTAAAAGGATAGATATAAATAGATGCAGAACAGCTCCTGAACAGCCATCTGAAAGTGGCTGCCACTGGCTCTCAAAGTCCTCATCATTTGAATCAAAATGAGAAACTTCAGGACAAAGAAGTGAATTCTGGCAGAGCTCAGTTTGGTCACTGTGAGGAATTACCTGCATTCTGAGAACGCACTTGCTAATTTTTACTATCTAAGTACACCTTTTTGGGGGAATTTGGTGAGGGCAATGATGGTGGTGGTATGAAGAGAGAAATTATTTCTCATCTCAACAAATTAAAAGTTATCAAATCTGTTTTCACAATAATTGTGTGGTTTTTTGTATAAATTCTCTAAACTTGGAAATTCTATTCAATCTAAACCTTTTTATTACTTTATTGTTAACAACTCAATATATTTTGGGTTTGCTTCATATAAGCATTCTTTAAAAAATAATGTTAGGCTAGTAGCTTATGAACATAGAGCAGCCAGAGGTTAAGTGCAGCCCCTACAATGTCTGACTGTTCTAGTGGTCTGTATGCAGTTTATTAATAAATGTCACCTACGTCAAGAATGACATTGACAACTTTTTGAGTGGTCTACATTTCATTCCTCCAACAAACTGGCTAGTTATTTGACTGAATTTGCTGCATTGAATGTTTGCTTTACAATTCCGTATACCAAGAATTAAATTTTATAGACAAGTAAATTGAACAAATAAACATCTGGCTGATAATTTCAACAAACATCTTAAATCTATTACTTATAAGAAAACCGGCTTTACTCTGTCAACTTCACCAAATAGTTCCACATTTTAAAGGAATTAAACTTGTAATGGGGGTGTTTCCCATGTTTCTCCACATAGATAGACTGTGCCTAAATATTTTGGGTGGAAAATGTCCAGCCATGGTTGAGCTATGAAGAAAATGTGGTATTTTCACAGAATACTTGTCAGCTAAGAAACAATATTTAAACAGAATGAAATGCTGTCATTTGCAACAACGTGATGCTCAGCAAACTCAGTTAAATAAGACAAGCACTCATTTGGAGACTCTAAAGAAGCTGATCTCACAGAAATAGAGTCCGGGAGTATACCAGAGACTAGGGTGAGGGAGAGAAAGGTGAGGTATGCTGTAGAGATAGGGAAAATAGTACAGAGGTATCCTAACGTAGGACATGCAACGTCCAGTATTCTGTTGTACAGTGAAATGATTGCCGTGAACAGGATTGTATTGCATATGTTTTTGCTATTTGAAAGAAAAGATAAATGAAGTGAAGGATAAATGCTAAAACCCTAGTTTAATTATATATATATAATATATATATCATATATAAAGACATCATACTCAGCACTGAAATGTGTATCAATTAAGAGAACATTAAAAAAGATTTCCAATAGGCTGAAAATAATTGATGTACACAAAAATTATGAATATATTTTGAAAATACTTCTGATCACAGACAATGCTCTTGTTTTTCCTGACTCTACCTTTTTCTAGAAAAAAAACAATCTTTTATTTCATTGTTATTCTTATTTTTTCCTAATTGCACAGCTTTTTTTTACTTATAAAGCATCAAATTAATCACCTCTGTAATTTTTCTTCATATGGTGCTATTTGGTGTCCAGCATTGTTCATTTGTTTTGCTGACTTTCTTTCCCTAGAATTTTTACCCACCATAGATTGAATGTACACGTAAAATATATAAATCTTTAAGAATGAAATACAAACCTCTTTAGTGGGTAGCATTGTAGAATGCATGAAACATTGTTAAGAAAGAATCATGACACAGATTGAAACTGAAGAATGCAGGCTTAAAATGAAGAAAATTGGATTGAATTTAGAATAAGTCTTTTTGGACATAATTACCACATCTACTTATGAAATATATAAATAACAATACTATATCTACAAATGAAATACATGAGGGTTTTTTTTTAGGTTTCAAAAATGGAGGAAATAGCTACGGCCAGTGTTTTATGTCAAAAGAGCTCACTGAGGGTTTTGTTTTCTTTTTTTAATTATTTTCATTTTGTTCCAGTTTGTTCATTTCTTGTGTTATCCTTGAGAGAAACAGTTCAATTCAAAATCTCCCAACTGGAAATCAGCTCCTCAGAAATACAACTTGCTGTACAGTCACAATTTTTATCAACACCGTGCTCAAAACTCAAGCTGTACTCAAAGCCCAGAGCAACTTCCATGACAAATAAGGGAATAACATTTAAGAACATTCACCTATCACTTTGAATGTGCCTCCCCAAGAGCTCATGAGCTAGAACTTGATCTTTTAATTCATACATAATGGTAGTTGAAGGTGGTACCTTTCAGAGATGATTAGGGTCAGAGGATGTCATGAGGATACCCCCCCCCATGATAATATCAGTGGTTTTAGTAGAGAAAAAGAGAATAAAGATTATACACTCCTACTTCATTGACTTATATTTTTCACCATGATCCAGCACAGCAATGAAGCTCTCCCCAAACATCTACACCTTGGTCATGAACTAATAGCCTTCATAACTGTAAAAGCTTTATTTTTGTTATAAATCCTCCTGTCTCTATAGACAGAAGTTTCTGTCCCACCCAGTCTTGTACTCGTTAAGTCCCAAAGAAATACACAGAGGCCTACATTAATCACAAACTGTTTGGCATATTAGCTCAGGCTTATTATTAACTAACTCTTACAATTTAAATTAACTTTAAATTAAGTTTTGACTATATTTAGTCACGTGACTTAGCACCTTTTCTCAGTAAAGCATTCTCATCTTGCTTCCCCTGCATCTAGTTGGTGACTGACTCACTGCCTCCCATGGATGTCAATAAAGCATGGAAAATCAAGTTACAGGAAGACTAAGCACCTCCCCTTGCATTTAGACTGGACAAAGCAGTCCAGGATGAGGACTAGTTTCCAAGAGCCAGCCAAAGCATTAGGGACAGTTCCTACTCCCTTTGTTAAGAGAGTCCTGCTATACAGCTGTCACATACATGCAGAGGGCCCAAGTTGGTCCCATACAGCCTATGAGTAAGGTCCTGTGAGCCAGGTTAGTTGTTTCTGTCAGTTTTTTTGTGATGTTCTTAACCACTTTAGCTCCTGTAATCTTTCATCCCTCTCTTCAGCATGATTTCCAAGCTCTTCCTAATATTTGGTGGTGTGTTTCTTCATCCGTTTTATCAACAACATCTAATGATGTCACAGGTATCAGGTTGTTTTCTTGTATCCATTGTTGTCTGAGTTTCCCACCCTAAATCGTCATCCTTTTTATAGTAATTCCTCTACTTCAAATTTAATAATAGGTCACGTTTCACTTTTTATCTACTACCCCAAACCCCGATTTCTCATTCTCTCAATTCCTCTATTAAGCCTTTCTACAGTCGAGACAGTGGGCAGCTTCTCATCCTGATTATGTGAGTCCACTAAATTTAAGACATATTATCCATGAATGAACACTGAAGTATAATCAACAGCATTGCAACTTATGGCTAAACAAAGTTTACCTATAAGCACACATACAAACACACACACGTACACACACACACTTACTCACATGCACACTAAAACATATAATAGATAGCTTTCTTACACTTAAAATACTAGACAAAAATTCAGCACTACACTAAGTGTCACGCTAAATATGAAATCCTTAACAGAAAGCCCCAAATGCAAGAAAAATGCAGCACCTACTACACCACAATGGAAACTCTTTACAATATAGACATTCAAGCAAGGAGGCAGAATGTTCTCTTCTATGACCTAAACTGGGTACATTTACATCAGGTGACTTAAGTTTTTCATTTTTTTTCATACATGTCTAGAAGCGACCACGAAAATGTTGCAAGTATAGATTTTGGAATTACCAACTAACTTTAGTAAGCAGAAGTATTTCAAAAATGGGAATTTGTAAATAATGACGATTCATTAGTAACAAAGAAGATTAACATAAAGTCTGGATGATTAAATTTTTTCCTATTTTGGGATCTCCTACCCATAAGAACCACAATGACAAAATGAGCACTCAAGATATTCTTTGATCTTAGTGGAATTCGGTCCAAGCAACTATGAGGATTTTTTCTTTTGTTTTTGATTTTTATATCATTATGTTATCTGCTGTCAGGCAGAGTGCAGCAACAGTCAGTAAAATTGTACATTATTTACAAATCTCTATTTATAAATTTGGATACTTTTTACTTTATACCTACATTAACCTTTTATTTTAAAGACATACTTGCTCAATGCATTCATAGTAAAGAGTTTCTTTTCTAAAGAAAACTGAATCTATTTAGAACACAATGCATACATTTAATGATACTCACCCAGAAATGTGACTTCCTAACACTTGGTAAAGTAGATGCACATTTACATTCTAAAACAGCTTTAAAATGCATTTTCCTTAGATCTAAATTACATCAAACACAGAGTTTTGAAAACAGAAGATGAATAAAGACACCATAGGTCGAAAATCCTGTTCAACTTAACCTAAACAATTTTATCTCACTACCTATCATGTCCATCACGCCCATGAGTCATATGTGCTGAGAACATCATGAATGAAGCTCAACATATAATAATTAACTTAAACCTACTTTTTTAAGTTCTTTGACCTACATATGGTACAGATTTTAGTCATTGTCCGTCTCTGTTGCCTTTTTGTCTTACTCCTTCTCCCACTGCCACACTTCCCCCACCCAAGTTCCACTCCACCTTTTGTGTCTCCTTCCTACATGTGACCTGCTGAATTTAATGTGAAGGGGATTGTTTACTGCAGCATGGCTAGCATGAACATGGAAGGAGGTTATCTACAGCATAACTAACATGAGCATGGGAGGGCTCATATCTACTACAGCATGGTTAGCAAGAGTATGGGACAGGGGTTATCTACTACAGTTTAGTTAACAAGAGCACGGGAAGAGGGTATTTACTACAGCACAGCTAACTTCAGTTAGTTTCAAACACGGTACACGTTTCAAGTTTTCACTTGCTAACCCACAAATGTATATCATTTTTATATTTTGGCTTCCACTAATGATAAATACAATGTAGGACTGAGATACATCTTGCATAAGAGGAGACAGAAAACCTCTAAGAGCCAGAGGAGGGAGATAGCTTCATTGAAAGAATGTTTTCCAGACTTAATGGGACAGATACAGACATGGACGTACAGTGATTGTGAAAGAATACACAAGTCTGCACAATCTCCAGCTGGACAAACTCCCAACCAGAGGGATACTAGCTGGGGAGCTGTTAGCATTTGATAGCTATTGGGAGAAAGAGGGTCGGATTGTGTTAATGATATGACCTCATATAGGCTGACGACACAACAGAGCAGGGCCCAGTAATAACTAAGCAACACAAACTGGATCAAATCGAAAAAAAGACGGGAAAAAGGAAGCAATTACTGTGTTGGGTAGAAAGGAATGGAATGGTTGAGAGTGTGGTAAGATAGGCTGAGGTAGATGAATATGCCCAAAATATATTGTCTTAGTCACTGTTCTCTTGCTGTGAAGAGGTACCATGAGCAAGGCAACTCTTGTAAAAAATCATTTAGTTGGGGGCTTGCTCTGTTGTAATACGAGCGGCTGGCTAAGTCCCCGGCACCTGGCCGCCCACATGGCTAGCTAATGCCCGAAATAATTACACGGAAACTGTATTCTTTTAAACACTGCTTGGCCCATTAGTTCCAGCCTCTTATTGGCTAGCTCTTACATATTAATCTAACCCATTTCTAATAATCTGTGTAGCCCACGAGGTGGCTTACCAGAGAAGATCTTAACCTGCGTCTGTCTGGAGTGGGAGAATCATGGCGACTCCCTGACTCAGCTTCTTTCTCCCAGCATTCTGTTCTGTTTACTCCACCTATCTAAATTCTACCCTATCAGAGACCAAGCAGTTTCTTTATTACTTAACCAATGAAACAACAGATAGAAAGATGACTCTCCTCCATCATTTCTGCTTTTTCTGTTTAAACAAAAAAGAAAGGCTTTAACTTTAACATAGTAAAATTACATATAGCAAAACAGTTATTAAGCAAGATCACAGTTACAATATTTATATCTATTTTATCTTTATCATAATAATGGAAAACTATAACTATCCATTCTTCAACTCCATCAAAGACTCCAGAAGGATATAATATTACCTAAGCAAACAAGAAATCCAAAACTCTAGAAATGACAGAGACATCTCGCTGCCTGGACAGTCACCCAAAGTTATTTTGTACCGTTGGGGCATCCATCTTCAGCCTTCAGGCCCATAGTATCCAGAGACATTTCCATGAAGCAGGAAACTTCAAAGGCAGTTCAGTCACTGTCTGCTGTGTCCTGCAGAATGTCTTGCAGACTCTTTCATGAGTCAGAAACCCCGAAAGATCATCTCACCTTTAGGCAAGTTCAGCAGTCCTCTTTCTGCGGGTTCTCTGTGTCCAGTTTATGCAACAGTCCAGGCAAGAGCAGTTTCTTGCCCAAATGACTATCCAACTCCATAAGGAGCCTCTTCAATGCCCATCTCCCTCTTGAAGTAGCTGGTGCTGACAGGAGCAGACGTGTCTCATTGTCATGAAAAGCCCTAAGTTATTAAAATATTTTAAATGCCACATTCTGCAGTCTTTGAAAGATATGAAGAATGCCTATCTAACTGAAGTATATCTCTATATATCTAGAAAATCTAACTCACATGACTACAAGCTTTACTATTATCAATGATTATCCATTAACAACCTATATTTCCTAATTATACATTACATTTTTAAGTGAACTACACAATCACAATACCTTAGTAAAGATCAGAAATACATATACATATAACAAAATTGATCTTAAAATCCATACCAATGCAAATTATTCATACCTATATCATTTCAATGCAAATTATTCATATCTAAATCATATACCCCTTTAAATGTAAAAGAACATTTATAAACAATATTTGGGAACATGGGCGCAGTTATTTCTCTCCAAACTGCTTCCTGCTGAATGGGGGTGCTGTTAATCATATCTTTCATGGGGTAACCTGTGTTCATCTCAGTTGGCAGTTGAGTGAAGTAATTTTTTGAGGGTGTTCACAGCAACCTTTCAGGAGGACATGGTCTATCATACCAAATTGGAATAGAAGAAATCCACAGGGCCTCATCCTCTGTGAAAACAAAAGGACTTTTCCAAAGCATCATAACCTTAGATCCAAATTCTGAAGTCAAGATACCTTTAGAACATATGTGCAGGTTCAGCTTAGCAGCCCATATAATGAAATGTCTCTCTGTACTCAGCTCCTTCACAGTCAAAAATTTTAAAGAAAACACAATAATACAAAGAATCCAGACTCTCTGTGAATTTTCCATTTTTACGTGGCTTATTTTTACTCTATCAGTTTACTTTATTCTGTCTCTTTAAAGACTTTACCCTTTTTTTAAAAAACCATTAACTTTATTTTCTATATTCTTTTTCTTCTCTCTCTCAAGCCTACGTACACTCATCCAACTTTGTGATTCATTTACAGGTCTGAATCTGTCCTATTGTGAATCTGTAATTCTTTACTATCCAGGAGCACTTTGTTTTGCACTTTTAAATCGTTAAGCGCTTAAGAATCTAAGCTGTGACATTCCTAGGTCAAAAACAGGTACTGCCTGCTTGCTCTGCCCAGTCCAACATGGCGGAGCCGCTCGTGCCTCTGATCCTTGTACATTTCACCAGTAGCATGGCGGAGCTGCTTGTGCCTCTGAGCCACAGCACAGTTCCAGGCACACAGCAGTCCACATTGCCATCAAGCAAGCTGTAGCATTTTACTCCAAATGCTCCATTCAAAAGCTCTGTCTCCCGCAGGAGCCAGACAGAGATCACAATGGCGGTACAGTCCAGAAAGCCAGCATTTTAAAACAGCCAGTTTTTTCCTGCTGCTGAGTCAGGAAAATTTCTCTCTGTGGCACGTCACCCACAAACAGCAAAACGCTGTGTTAAACTCTATTTTTTTCTCTGTTTAAAATTAAGCTCTCTCAGGTTTTTAAGTGGATTTAGCCCATCATGTCTGGGCGCCACTCTGTTGTAGTAGGAGTGGCGGGGCTGCATCCCTGGCACCCGGCCGCCTACATGGCTAGCTAATGCCTGAAATAATTACACAGAAACTGTATTCTTTTAAACACTGCTTGGCCCATTAGTTCCAGCCTCTTATTGGCTAGCTCTTACATATTAATCTAACCCATTTCTAATAATCTGTGTAGCCCACGAGGTGGCTTACCAGAGAAGATCTTAACCTGCGTCTGTCTGGAGTGGGAGAATCATGGCGACTCCCTGACTCAGCTTCTTTCTCCCAGCATTCTATTCTGTTTACTCCGCCTATCTAAATTCTACCCTATCAGAGGCCAAGCAGTTTCTTTATTACTTATCCAATGAAACAACAGATAGAAAGATGACTCTCCTCCATCATTGCTCACAATTATGGAGAATAAGTCCATTATAATCATAGCAGGAAGAATAGCAGCAGGCAGGTGGGCATGAGGCTGAAAGCTTATATCATGATTCACAGGCAGGCACAGAAAGAGACATACACAGCCTCGCATGGATTATGAAACCTTGAAGCCCACTCCCAGGTACTCATCTTCTTCAACAAGGACACACCTCTTCCAACTAGGCCATGCCTCCTAATTCTTTACAAATAGTTTGTCAACTGAAGACTAAGCACACAAATAGAGAAGTCATTTTCATTCAAACCATCACATTTCACTCCCTGGTCCCTGTTAGCTTGTAGCCATATCATAATGTAAAATGCATTTACAACTTCAATAGTTCCCAAAGTATTTCCAAGTCTTAAATGCTATGTTTAAAAGTTCAAAGCCCAAAGTGTCTTCTGATACGCAAGGTAATATAACTGTTACCCACTATAAAATCAAAGTTAAAAAAAAGCAGATCACATGTTTCCTACATACAATGGCACAGAATGTTTATGATCATCACAAACAAGAGGAAAGACAGCATAGTGAGGAAATTCTGAGCCAAAGCAAGTCAGAAACCCAGGAGAGCAAACTCCAAATTCTGCATCTCCACATCTGATATCAAAGTATTCTTCAGATATCCAACTCCTATCATCTCTGTGGATTGCAATACACTTCTTTCTCTTGGTCTGGTTCCACACTCTGTCTTCAGCTCTCCTTGTTAGGTATCCTAAGGCTCTCACATCTACAACATCTTGGGATCTCCAAGGCAATTCAGACTTCACCTATGCAACATCGTACAACAGTGTCTCCAGGCCTTCATGATGGAACTGCCCTGCCAAATGCTTGACCTCAGCAGTTTTCCTTAACCACAGAGGATGATTTTATAACCGTTTCCTATGGTCCTTGACTCTTAAGCCAAAACTACAACCACATGGCCAAAGCTGCCAAGTTCTGCTGTCTGCTTGGGCTGATACCAGGTCCCCTGGATGACTTGCAATTACATTGGCTTTAACTTGTTGATAATTTCTAGGCCAAGGAAATATCTGTCTTATTTCTTACAGGGGTTGCAAGCTTAGCTGGGTGGTGTCTTGCTCTGAGCATACCATGCCCTTTATTTCATTCAATACAGGTCTTCCTGAAAGTTTTTATCTCATAAAGCACAGGACTTGGCCTCAACATTACACCTGCTGATGCTGCTTTTCTCCTCAAACTGTGTGCTTTGTGGTTTTTTGTTTTTTTGTTTTGTTTTGTTTTGTTTTGTTTTTTTGCTCAGTTTGCTCATTTTCATTATAGATTTTCATGAGACTGGTCACTACTGATCGTGTGACACAGTCAATACTGGGCCATCTTGAAATCTCCTCTGCCAGGACTATTAATAACAAAACTTTTCAATTTAGCCTCCAGCAGACTTTTTTAGGACAAGGGCAGAAAACAGTCACAGTCTTTGCCAAAATATCACAATAATTGTCTTTAGGACACTTGCTAATATTCTTACTCTCTGAAACCTCTTCAGCTGGGACCCTACAATACAATTGCTCTCAGCACCAATGTCAATCTTGTTCCTACTAGGATGGTTCATTAAGCCCTACTTAAAATGTTCAACTACTTTTCCAGTTCAATGTTCCAAGCTTTTCCATATTCCTCCAATAAGCAACAATATGAATTTCTATCTTTATTACTACTCTGTTGCTGCGAAGAGACATCATGACCAAGGAAACTCTTATTATGAAAGAATTTAATCGAAGGCTTGCTTATAGTTTCAGAAGATTAGTTCATAATGGCGGTAGGTGGTGGTAGTCAGGCAGGCATGGAGCTGAATGTTTATGCCATTATCCACTTGCAAGCAAGCAGAGAGAGAGACTGCACCTGGTATAGGCTTTTGAAATTTCAGATCTCATTCCCCATGACATACATCCTCCAACAAGGACACACTTCCTAATCTTTTCCAAATAGTTTGTCAAGTAAGAAATAAGCCTGCAAATATATGACCCTATGGGGATCACGCGCATCCAAACCACCACATACGTTGTATGAAATTCTCAAAGAATTTATCAAAATATTTTAAGTAAATATAATTCGAATTTTTAAATAATATAAAATGGATATTCCGATCCCTCTGTGTGAGTGTGCACCCTCATGCAGGTTTATATATAGGTACTCCTCATACAATAAAAACTGAAACAAGTTAGCAATGACAAAACTAAAATAATTGATTGAATTAAATGCACAGGGAAATAAAAGCAGAGAAGTTAATATAAAGCTAGAGACATTATCTGTACCATAATTGTATGCTTCAGTCATTAGTTGCTTCAACAAAAGCCATGCCTACTAGTCATCTGTGCAAAAAAGAATATCAGCCATTAAGTTCAGCATGTCCAGACCAAAAGAAAAGCCATCAATATCTGAGAAAAAAATATTCTAAGTGTCCTCATAAAGTAACCTTTGTGTCATATAGAAACAGATTTTCATAGTATCAAAATATTAAATCAAATAATATACCATGATTCTTACATACCTCAATGAGAACTGACAGAATAATGTCAGATCATGACTCAGGAAAAGCATTCTACTGAAATCCAACATAGTATAATCCAGCTACTTAGCAGATCTGATAGTGTGATTAGCAAAATTGATAGATGAGAGTAATAGACTAACAGAAGACAGATATAAATGTAGATGGTAAATACATAGATACAGAGATAGCAGATGATAGTAAATTGACTAAGATAGATAGATAGATAGATAGATAGATAGATAGATAGATAGATAGATAGATAGATGATAGATAGATGATAGATAGATAGATAGATAGATAGATGATAGATAGATGATAGAAAATTATAGAAATTACAGATAACCAATCAATAGAGATCATAGTTACTGAAAGACAATTATAAATGATGGATACATAGTAGATTGATAGATGATCAGTAGACTAGACAACTGATAGATCATCATTGTGTAAATATTTGATTAACAGATGATAGCTACATAGATTCACAATAGACTGATGATAGATGATAAATAAAAATGTAGTATCATCATCTAAGAAAATCTCTAAGCGGCACAATTTTCAGACATTTTATACATGCCATTTTTTCCATCCAAGTGCAGATTAATACCTGTACATAAAAGACTGCAAGGTTAAAAATCCCCGACAATATCTTAGCATGAAAATATTTTATGTTGTTCGTTAAAGCAAATTTAACTTCTGACAGTGAGCTGAGGTAGACCTAGGTTTTTTGTTTTTGGTGTTTTTTTTTTTTATGAGCTTGGTTGCTTAATCATTTGTTTAAAAATACATGATAAGATGTTTGTTTATGTTCTTTACCTCCCAAATTCTTTCCCCAAATCTGGTAAAGAAAAGAAATAAATTAACAGGGAAATTAAATGAGATATATTTTTAAATCTAGCCAAACCCTATATTCAAATTATAATACTTGAATTATTCACTTTTTTCTCCTGATGTGACAGTACCTAAGAAAGAGTGGATGCTCTTGTGTAGTCCTAAAGAGTGGGTCCAAGAGAGGACCAGAGGACAAAATCAGTGGCATTCCTTCCTCACCTAGACAGCAGGCCCCTCTCTGAGGAGTAGGAAAGTGACTGAGGTTACAACACTTGACCACTCCCATGAGCCGCATTCTTGTGTTATCAGCAGGATGCTCAACATTTCCATCTGGCCACATCTGCCATTAACTGTTTCTCTATTCCTCTATTCCCATTCCTCAATGATGACATACCTCTCCGCCCATTTGTCCTACCCAGGACATAGGGTATAACATCCTGCTGCCTGTCCTTGCCTTAGCCTCGGAGACTATGCTTTCTCTCCATGTCTGCTCCCACCTCTCGTCTACCTTCCAGAATCACTTTTCCAGAGACTGATCTGCCTTTTCTTCTATAACTACTCCTTCATTCTAATAAATACCCTGGAAGAATGGCAATAATAGTAATAGCACCTATGGATTGAACATCTACCAACGCTAGTCTGTTGTATGTCTTTTACTACATATTTCTCATATTGTCCTCACAAACCTTTGGAATACTCCCAATTTCCAATAAGAAAAATAAGACACAGAAGAAAATTTTCAAGTATCACTCAGGTATGATATAATGGAAATAATTATGGGAAGACTCCTACGAGGCACATTTAACCACTATCAAAGATAGCAACAATCTCTGATATCAGTGAACTGGAATGTCACGCATGGCTGGGCAGTGGCATTCTCTTATTGGGAGAAACAATCTCAGTGAATATCTGCATTATCCAAGGTCACTGAGGCAGTGACAAAGCAAAGTCAATACCAAGACATCTTCCTCATTTGGTCTAAGCAGTCACACCAATTCATTGCTTATCATGCAAATGATAGAAATACCAAATATCTCATTGTCCCTTGTCCTTGCTTATCTCTGTGGCTACTTTAACTATTAAAGGCTAGCACCTGCTCTGGTGGTCCTCCTTCCTCCAAGGAATGAAATCATCTTCACTCATCTTCAGATGATGGAATTAACCCTATTCCTTGATACATCTTAATGCAGAGTAAGCCTCCATACAGTACGTCCTTCCTCTTACCCTCTGACCAGGATACCCCCTCACTGCCCACAACTTTGGATACTTCCTTCATTGACTCAAGCACTCGGTCCAACTCAAGCAATTAAAGGTGTGTGGCTGGTGGCTTTTCTTTGAAGGATATTCACAATACTAGTTCGGATTACCACCAACACAATTTGTTCATAAAGAAAACGTTGACTGCTGCAAATATCTACTTAAAAAGTGCCTAACTCATTGACTGGAAAGCCAAGGACTGCAATGTTCTTGCCCATGGGTCCTTCTCAAGCCTTATGTTTTTTTTTTCTTTTAAAACTTTATTGCTTGTTTTCCTTTACAATTGTTTTCTCCCCTCTCTACCTCTCCCCTGCCTTTCAGCTCTCTCCCAAGGTCCCCATGCTCCCAATCTACTCAGGAGATCTTGTCTTTTTCTTTTTTTCTTTTTTTTTTATTAAAGATTTCTGTCTCTTCCCCACCTCCGCCTCCCCTTTCCCTCCCCCTCCCCCAATCAAGTCCCCCTCCCTCTTAAGCCCAAAGAGCAGTCAGAGTTGCCTGCCCTGTGGGAAGTCCAAGGACCACCCACCTCCATCCTAGTCTAGTAAGGTGATCATCCAAACTGCCTAGGCTCCCACAAAGCCAATAGGTGCAGTAGGATCAAAAACCCATTGCCATTGTTCTTGAGGTCTCAGTAGTCCTCATTGTCAGCTATGTTCAGCGAGACCAGTTTTATCCCAGGCTTTTTCAGACCCAAGCCAGCTGGCCTTGGTGAGTTCCCGATAGAACATCCCCATTGTCTCATTGTGTGGGTGCACCCCTCGTGGTCCTGAGTTCCTTGCTCGTGCTCTCTCCCCTTCTGCTCCTGATTTGGACCTTGAGATTTCAGTCCTGTGCTCCAATGTGGGTCTCTGTCTCTGTCTCTGTCTCTGTCTCTGTCTCCTTTCATCGCCTGATGAAGGTTAATATTCAGGAGGATGCCTATATGTTTTTCTTTGGGTTCTCCTTCTTATTTAGCTTCTCTTAGAACCTGAGCTATAGGCTCAATGTCCTTTATTTATGGCTAGAAACCAAATATGAGTGAGTACATCCCATGTTCCTCTTTTTGGGTCTTTTTCTAGTACTCATGTAGATTAGATCCATGTATGTCTCTCTTAGGGTCCTCGTTGTTGTCTAGGTTCTCTGGGATTGTGATTTGTAGGCTGGTTTTCTTTTCTTTGTGTTTTAAAACCACCTATGAGTGAGTACATGTGATAATTGTCTTTCTGGGTCTGGGTTAGCTCACTCTAAATGATGATACCTCCTTCCTTCAACTACTCCATCACGCCACCCGCCTCAAATATTTCACTTTAGCAATGTGCTCCTGATATACGCCTTATTCTTGCTATTGTTCTTCCCTGAGTCTGCTCTACATGTTCTATCTAGTTAGTAGTCTTCCAGACTCTGTATGCTGGCACTGGTATCCATCTCTATAATGCACCTTCAATCCTCCTACATTTTGCTACCATTTGATTGGCTGTAACCTTCCCGAATTTGTATTGAATGTTAATACCACTGCAAGAGCATTAAGAAATAAGCCCTTTAGCAGGGGGCAAGGGCAGCAGCCCTCATGAATCAGTTTAGTGACCTCAGAAGAGAGTTTGAAAAGGCCTCTTTAGCTCTTTTAACACTTCCACCACATTTAACACAGCATTTGGCCTTTCTGCAATGTGAGGTAAAAGCAGCAAGCTGCCATGTTGGAAGAGGAAAGTGGGCCCTCACCAGACACTGAATCTGCCCAGTACCTACAGATTTGACTTCAAGCCTGCAACTCCTGAGACATCAATTATTTCCATTTATAAACTCTCCAGTCTAGTGTCTTGTTACAGTGGGAGAAGCACAGCAAGATGCCCACAGTGAAATTTCTATTCACCATCCCAAAATTCTCATTGAATTTGCCTGCTTGGCCTATTCATATCTCCAGACCCCACCAGCATTCAAGCCCCAGATTATCGGTAATGAAACTTAATCATCGGCAAGGGGGAAACTTGGAATTTTAATTGATTGCACCGCTTCGATGTTTTATAAAAATAGGCAACTAAGTTTACTTTTCTGTCTCCCCAGTTGAGAAAAAAATAGTGATTTTTTTGTAGCACCTCAAGTTGTCAAGAGAACTAGAAGTGGTCAATACAGCATCTGTTGCTTAGAATATGCTTAATAACTGTGATATTTCAGGGCATGGCAAGGTACACATAATGCATCTTCAGAAACCCATCTTCATATTAAAAGGCTGCTACAACCTACTTCCTCTAGAATTCAAGATGCTACTAAACGTGAGCTACCCTTGGGAATATACCCAAGAGATGCCCTATCATATGACAAAAGCATTTTTTCAACTATGTTCATAGCAGCATTATTTGTAATAGCCAGAACCTGGAAACAACCAAGATGTCCTTCAATGGAAGAATGGATGAAGAAAGTGTGGAATATATACACATTAGAGTACTACTCTGCCATAAAAAACAATGACTTCTCGAATTTTGCATGTAAATGGATGGAAATAGAAAACTCTATCCTGAGTGAGATAACCCAGACCCAAAAAGAGGATCATGGGATGTACTCACTCATAATTAGTTGCTAGCCATAAATATAGGTCACTGAGTCTATAATTTGTGATCCTAAAGAAGCTAAATAAGAAGGTGAACCCAAAGAAAAACATATAGTTATTACCCCTGCTATGGGAAATAGACAAGATTGCTGGGCAAAAAATTGGGACCTTGGGGGTGGAGTGGGATAGGGGTAAGGGGAGATGGGGAGAGAAAAGTGAGAAGGGGAGGATGGGGGGAACTTGGGGAAACGGGATGATTGAGGATAAAACAAGGTTGGATAGAGGAGCAGGGAATCACATAACTTAATTAAGGGAACCACCTTAGGGTTGGTAAGAGACATGAACCTAGAGTGGTGCCCAGGTGCCCAGGGCAATGTCCCCAGTTAGTTCCTTGGGCAGCTGGGGATAGGGAACCTGAAATGACCCTATCCTATAGCCATACTGATGAATATCTTGCATATCACCATAGAACCTTCATCTAGCGATGGATGGAGATAGAGACAGAGACCCACACTGGAGCATCGGACTAAGCTCCCAAAGTCCCAATGAGGAGCAGAAAAGAGGGAGAACATGAGCATGAAAGTCAGGACCACGAGAGGTGCGCCCATCCACCGAGACAATGGGGCTGATCTATTGGGAGCTAACCAAGGCCAGCTGGACTGTGACTGAAAAAGCATGGGATAAAACCGGACTCTCTGAACATGGCGGACAATGAGGGCTGATGAGAAGCCAAGGACAATGGCCCTGGGTTTTGATCATACTTCATGTTCTGGCTTTGTGGGAACCTAGCCAGTTTGGATGTTCACCTTCCTAGACCTGGATGGAGGGGAGAAGACCCTGGACTTTCCACAGGGCGGGGAACACTGACTGCTCTTCAGACTGGAGAGGGAGGGGGAGAGGAGTGGAGGGAGGGGGAGAGGGGGAGGAGGGGGAGGGAAATGGGAGGCTGGGAGGAAGCAGGGATTTTTTTTTTTCAATAAAAAAAAAGATTGGTAACTAATACATCAAAGCTCGTTTCGCTAATCAGTCTAACCAAGAATAGACTAAAACAGTGGTTCTTAACCTTCCTGAGGCTGCAACCCTTGAATGGAATTCCTCACGTTTTGGTGACCACCAACCATAAAATTATTTTCAGTGCTACTTCCTAACTGTGATTTTGCTACTGTTACGAATCATAATGTAACCATCCGATATTTCCAATGGTCTTAGGTGACCCCTGTGACAGGATCGCATGAGCCCAAAGGGGTCGTGGCCCACAGGTTGAGAACCCCTGGACTACAAGGACTCTTAAATAGTTAAGTAGGTAAATCAAGAGACCATCGTAGAAGGTGGAATTGCTTTCATACTCACCAACATGAATGAACTTTACAAACAGGTGAGAGAGAGATATGTCAGAAGCATTGACACAAGAGCAAAAAAAAAAAAAAAAAAAAAAAAAAAAAACACAGGAAAGAGCCAGGCAGTGGTGGCGCACGCCTTTAATCCCAGCACTCGGGAGGCAGAGGCAGGCGGATCTCTGTGAGTTCGAGGCCAGCCTGGTCTACAAGAGCTAGTTCCAGAACACGCTCCAAAGCTACACAGAGAAACCCTGTCTCAAAAAACAAAAACAAACAAACAAAAAAACACAGGAAATTTTAAGCTGTTAAAAGGTAAAGAGCATTTCTTTTAGGGAAGGATATGAGTTTAGTGACTGGAGGAGGACCTGGGTGGGTGTCAGTGATGTTCAGGTTTTTGTTTGTTTGTTTGTTTGTTTGTTTTTGAGTAGCAGCTTTTTCTGGGCAATTCGGCCTTGCAAAAATTCCCTGAGAAAATAAGTGTATGAGTTGAGAATTTTTCTGGGTGTATATTTTAGTATAAACATTTCTTATTACAAAAAAAATGACACCCGCAAACATTATCCATATGCATAGAAGCTGCTAGGCTCCAATGGTATCTGCTCATGGGTAATATGCTCACTTTTAAAATGAGAAGGATGCGGCCGCATAAGTAACTACCCCAAAGTCATATAACAAATCCATGACTCAGAACTAAAACCTGCAAGTGCTGATCTCTGTGCCAGAGCTCCTGATCTATGTGTATATAATGCTATTCCAAGTAAATACATCAGTGTCTTCTCAAGGAAGAGAGTTCCCTGGATTTGTGCACTCAGAAGCCGGAATGGAATATATTCAATGAAAAGCTGCTCTTTGGCCGTATCCCAGCTATTACACTGCTGTTGGCAGAACATCCTTTGAATTTGCAAAAATTTGCAAATCAAGGCCAAGCCTCAATCTGCAGCTGGAGCAACATATTTCTGTTTGAAATGAAATTTAGTTCCATTTCTCCCCCCTCCCCATGAAATTACACATAAAGGGGGTAAAATTGTTGTATATCCATTTAATGTAACCATCATTCCGGGGCCATGCAACACAATTAAAATACCGCAGAAAAATCAGGCGACATGGCAATAATGCCATGCTGCCAACTCTCTTTTTATCTCCAGACTGCGGGGCTCTCAAAGCAAGGTAGGGTAGACAGGGCGGCAAGCTGCCTTCCTTAGGGAGAGGATGCAAGGCTGAACCAAAAGGAAGTGAGGCCCCCTGACAGGCTCCAACAGTAGTCCTGGACTCCTGGTGCCAGCCGCATGCATTTCCAGTACAGATGTGCTACTGGGCGTCTTTGATTTACGAATCAGCACAGTACGGGGAGAAACTGCACGCCATAACTTTGGGTGTTTTAATCTACCGCAGCACTTCACCGTCTTCAGTGTTTAGACTGCACGAAGGGGCTGCAGCTACACAAAACTAGGTTCTGATTAAAATGCGCAAGAAATCAAGAGTTTTGGCACAGATGGCTGCTTGGGAGAAAAAAATCTTAAGTAGGTACAGACTTTACAAAAATTAAAGCTTCTTGTTCCATAAAATATCACCATCTCGAGGAACTTACATAACACCTGCTTATTATTTTTTTAACCGTGAAAAAAATAAAAAATTAATAGAAAGCAACTCAACCTAGACTTTGAGATACTTCCTAATGTCACCGAAGTCTAAGGTAAACATTTGTCTCGCTCATATAAGCCATGCAAATGAAAGGCCTTCGAAATGGCAAGGCCTCCGAACAAATCAGCATTTGCAGAATACCTGTTGTGTGACCCTCGTGAAAGGGTCATTCCACTCCCAAAGGGACTGCAACCCACAGGTTGAGAATCGCTGATCTGGAGTAAATTCTCCTACAGTGGATACTGGTTTATAAGATAAGTATTACATATGGTTATTTTTCATTGTATTTGGCAAAATCTGCCAGAAACTCAGAGTAACAGAGTACAAGTATCCAGTTAATTAGGTGTTTTTATTTCTCCTTTCAAAGGAAAGGAAGGTCTGGTGCTTGGGTTAATACTCTTTTGCACGTATGTAATAACACAGCTTTTGCCAAGAACTACAAAGAACCTGGATGCTTTTTTTTGCTTTCCAGTGGACAGCTTAGCCTGACACAGTTCCTCCAGGGGCAAGATAGCAAAGTCCCAATCAGAGAAAAACATTACCCACCTGGACAATGAAGCAGTAAGAACTTGCTGTGCACAGGGTCCCTTGTGCTGCCCTCCCCACTGGGTGCTACTGAATGGGGCTGAGAAATCCCAAGCTGGGAAATCCTCACATTCATAGAGACCTACAAGCAAATGCTCCTAAGCTAAGGATACAAATGTGCCCTCTTCTCCAAAGAAAGAAACTCCTTCCATCTTCCAGTCTGTTGGGTAGGTCGATATTCCAGGACAGATACTGTCAAAGAACTGACAGTATCTGCGCCATACCTTTGTATTTCATTCAAACCATTGCTCCTAAATATGTCTATGTTTTACCAAAACTAAAGGGGTACCTAGTTCAAGGTGGATACTTTTTCGATAATAAAACTATTGCAATTGACAAACAAATAAATCTTGAAGATATAACTACTTTAAATACAATAAGCATATTACATTAAATTCGTAAAACAGCCTTTAATAATAAACATTCACTTGAGTATTTATCAAGGTTTTTTTTTATTGATTGGGGTCTGAAGATGTAGCTCAATTAAGCACACACAACACAGAAAAAAGACAGTATTTGGTATGTTCTGTTTGCACAACATGTTCAAGGCTCTGGCTCCAGTCCAAAGCATCAGCCAAAACATGGTGCATTCCCAGCTCAATAATGTCAATAAAATCTAAGAAAAATGTTAACAGTAAATAGAAGGTATGGTATATTCTATTCTTCATTAAAATCTAGCCATACTTTATTAAAACATAGACAAATGTATCTATCCCAGTTGCTTGAAACTATAATGACGGAATAATAAGCCAGAAGAAATTTTCATATTCCTAACTGAATCATAGACATTCTAAAGCAGTGGTTCTCAGCCTTCCTAAAGCTGTGACCCTTTAATACAGTCCCTCATGTTGTAGTGACCCCAACCAAAAAAAAGATATTTTGTTCCTACTACATAACTGTAATTTTGCTACTGTCATGAATCATAATGTAAATCTCTGTGTTTTCTGGTGGACTTAGGTGACCCCTGGGAAAGGGTTGCTCCACCCCAAATTGCAACCCACAGGTTGAAAACAGCTGGCTTAAGAGCTTATATTGAAAGGTAAAATTATGGTGAAAGCAAAGGATGAGATGGATGAAAAGGCATGGGATCTCAGGGGAGGCAGAAGAGGCCAGAGAGATTCTAACAAATGAAAACCACTAAAGAAAACTTTTGCTTAAGACCCTCAAAATCCAGATGGTGTTTCTTCATACATGTTGACAGATCAGGAGGAAATGGAGAGGAGGAGGAAGAATGGAGTTTTAACTGCTTTATCACTTATACAATCTTGAACCAACTATTTTTTCATTGCCTATAAGCTGGTCTTTGCCACATTTTTTAAAAAGTGGCATAACCTTAAAAAGTTCACAGAATCGTGACCTTCGGGACTTTTTTGTTTGTGTTTGAAAGAATAATAATGAAATCTGGTAAATGCGGCCTACCGGAAAATGTGTTCATCTTCTCTGTGAGTGGAGTGACGGGAAACCCTTGTAGGCTACCAATATTGCCTTTTTAACACCCACCACAGCGTTACATAATAACCAAAGCATCATTTGATGTGTTATTTATTATTTTTTTATTATTTTTAAAACAATGGCTGAGTGCTCTTGAACCGTAATTAATAGCAGGCTGGAGAAGGGCCGGCCATTACTTTACAGGAAATGTCTGACCTAAAGGTCACCATATTTATTATAAATTGTTCTAACCTCCTAAATATAGAAAATGAATAGCAATTCCTGTTATTTGCTAGACAATTGTACATAATCACAACATTGATGTACCATGAGCCATGTCAATACATTTACCCAGAAACCAAATGGAGCATTATTAATGACCCTGGAAGCTTGTCACTCAGCAAAATAAACAGCAGTATAAATGGTAAGTCAGGTGAGGAACAGTGGCTGTAGCTTTAACTATCACCAGCTACGTGTTCCTGCACAGGCCGGTGCTCTGAAATGGAAAGAGCAATATTTGCTTTTCATAAGGCTTGTAAGGATTTAGCCAGATGTGCTGAACATCTGAGTCTCAGATGTGGCAGAAATCCAACAAGTGTTGGTCCACTGAGTCACACATGCACCCTTATCCATGCTAAGGCTAAGGTCCAAAGATTGAGATGTATAAAAATTCTTGAATAGGAAAGGAAGGGGAAAATAATTTAAGGAAAGAAACCTTTCTGAAAGGAAGTAGCCATGTGATTGAAGCGATCACAGATGATAGTGAAATGAGTTTCATTTGCTTTCATAAGTTGTGGGAAGAATTCGCCTCCTCCCTCAATTTATCATTTGCAGACAATTTTGTTTTCTCTGGTTTCTGTATTACTCAACATCTACTTGAATGTACTGACTCATCCTTGGCGCTCCAAACTGGACAGTGTGAAGGATGAAGTGGGATTGCTGGTCTTATTACTGCCATTCTTATCGTGTGGACTAACTGAGCTTCCCTCTGGCCGTAGATGAAGCTATTTAGTTACGACTCCATGAAAGCATCACCTCTTTGACAGTCAGCAATATTTACCAAGTGGCAATGGAGAAAGATGGTCTTTTATTTTCCCCAGATTTTCAACTATATTCGTGTGCTGATTCCATCTAGGAGGATCACAGCACTAGCCTTAGGTGTCTTCAGTTATGAATGGAGCCTGTGCCTGTGAGCTCATTAGTGGCCCAAAGCCATCCGCAAGTACAGATGCATTCATGAGTTCACATATTCACACATGGATGAATAAATTTAATGTCATTAATGATGAGATCAAGTAATTAAGTTTCAGAACGTCTTTTTTTTAAAAGCAAAATCCCTCTTGGGCATAATAACAGCATTTGGGGAAGGAATATATATTAATAACTGTCCAGGCTTGGGAATCAGAAGGAGAATAAAAGCATGAAGGAACATGTGTGAATAAAGAAAATGTTCACTAACTTAACTGCAGTAGTTTGTGAATACATATTTTATATATATATATATATATATATATATATATATATATATATATATATA
>JABTXL010005037.1:23764299-23794590 GCA_025134845.1 Neodon shergylaensis
ATATATATATATATATATATATATATATATATATATATATATATATAAATCTTTGTTAGGGTCTCTATTGTTGTGAAGAGACACATGACCATGGCAACTCTTAAAAAGGAAAACATTTAATTGAGTCTGACACCGTTCCTCCAACAAGGTCACACCTCCTTATAGTGACACTCCCTATAGGTCAAGCATTCAAACACAAGAGTCTATGGGGGCCGTACCTATTCAAACCACCACATCCAACTCCCTGACACTCATAAGCTTATAGCCATAACATAATGAAAAATACATTTAGTCCAACTTCAAAGGTCCCCACAGTCTATCACAGTATCAACAATGTTTAAAAGTCCAAAGTTCATAGTCTCTTCTGAGATTCATGCAATCTCTTAACTGTAATCCCCTATAACATCAAAATTAAAAAAAAAGATTACATACTTCTGACATATAATGGCATAAGATATATTACTGTTGTTCCAAAATGGAGGAAAACAAGGCTAGCAAGGAAATACTGGACCAAAGCAAGACGAAAACCAGGTGGGAAATCTCCAAACTCTGCATCCCATGTTTGATGTCAAAATGTTCTTTATATCTCCAACTTCTTTCAGCTTTGATGAATGCAACACACTTCTTTCTTTGGAGCTTGTTCGACTCCCTGTTAGCAGTTTTCCATGACTAGTATCCCATGACTCTGGCATCTCCAACATCTTGGGATCTCCAAGAAATCCAAGCTTCAACTTCACAATGGCCTCTCTAGGTCTCCATGCAGGGACATCCCTGTCACATACCTGGCCTCAGGGAATATTGTTGATCATGAAGGGAGGAGATTCCATAACCCCTATCTTCTATCCTTGATTCTAAAGCCAGAACCACATGACTTAAGCTGTCAAGTTCTGTTGCTTGCTAGGGCTGGAACATGGTCTCTTTGTTCAATCACGTCTTCACACGCTTTCTGTTTGGGATGGTTTCCTTCACTGCCTAAACTTGGCTGTATTGGAACCTTCTCTGTAAACCAGGCTTCCCTTGAACTCAGAGATCTGCATGCTTCTGTTTCCTGAGTACTGGGATTAAAGACATGCACTAATACACCTAGACTTAAATTGTTCTTTAATTCTTTTTCACAAGATGGAAGTTTAGCTTGGTGGTGTATTACCCTGAGACCATCAGTCTCTTTATTCTGATTCTTAATCTGTTCGTCTCCTTGAGCATAGGACTCAACTCCATTCCACTTTCTGGTGCCACTTTCCTCCTCAAACTGTACATTTTGTATTTTTCCTTGCACAGCTTCTTCATTTTCATTGTAGATCTTCTTAAGAGTGAGTGCTAATAACCATACAACAGTCAATACTAGGCTGCTTTGTGGTTTTCTTTGCCAAATGAATAAATACAAATCTTTTCACTTTAGAATCAGGCAGACTCTTTTGACGATGGCAAATAGCAGACACGTTCTTCACCAAAATATCACAAGAACAAGGTCTAGGCCACAATTGAATATTTTTCTTCTCCAAAACATCTTGAACCAGACCCCCACAGTTCAAATCCCTCTCAGCACCGCTGTCTTCCACGTTCCTTCTAGAATGGCCCATTAAGCAACACTCAAATCATTCCACTGCTTTCCTAACCCAAATTCCCAAAGTCCAAATTCCTCCAAAAAAAAGGCATGGTCAGGTCTATTATAACAATACCATAGTCCCTGATATCAATTTTTGTCTTAGAGTTGGTGTTTCTATTGCTGAGAAGAGACACCATGACCACAGTAACTTTTATCAATGAAAACTTTTATTTGGGGCTGGATTACCTTCTATGGAGATTCAGTCCATTAACACCATTGTGGGAAGCATGACAGCATACAGGCAGACAAGGTGCTGGAGGAGCTAAGAGTTCAACATCTTGATCTGCAGGCAACAAGAAGTGAACTGTGTCCCACACTGGGCATTAGCTAGAACATATGAGACCTCAGAGCCCACGTCGACAGTGGCACACTTTCTCCAATAAGGCCACACCTACTCCAACAAGGTCACACCTCCTAATAGTGCCATTACCTATAGGTCAAACATTCAGACATATGAGTCTATGGGGGCTGTACCTATTTAAACCACAACATACAACATCTATGCAACTACACACCTACACAAAATTAATAACATGTATAAAATTTACATATCTATGGTTAGATATTGATTTTTAAAAAACTGAGTAATTGGGGAAGAGTACAAAGAAAGTAGAGAGTCTCATTGTGAATAACAAATGCTATAATTATTCTTACAAAAATGTTCCATGAAGCTAAAATATATAGTTGTCACAAATCTTTAAAAAGAATTTGCAACATTCTGTACATGAATCTGTTCTAGGGCTTAACAGCATTAGAGGTCAGAGGCAACTGAAATTGGTATTGACTATAAACTATCCAATATTAACCCTGCATACTAAGGCACAGGAAGGAAATAGGGTCACAAGGAAAGCAAAAAAATTCATTTTAATTATGATTTAAAATTGTTGACTTCCTGAAAATAATGCTTTCCTTTACAGCTTCAGGTTAACAACATAGTTATATGAATATGTGATCAAAATTATTCCATTAGAAGAAACAAATATTTTCCGGGCTCAGTACTGATCCCAGTTTGTGGCAACATTTCGAATGTTGGAGAGTTTCCACCCACATTCATGACTTTCTGTAACATCTGTGTAAGGAGTATGTAATAATATAGTATCATGTGTGTGGTAACATATCCATTCAGAGTGACAGAGCACTTTTATGTACACTGTCTCCTTCAATTGTTGTTACAAAATGTGCAGCCAAAGTTATTAAACCTGTTTTACGTATAGGGTAAATGAAAGCAATCGGTAAAGGCTAAATAGTTTGGGCAGAGTGGCCAAGCGTAGGTCTAAAATGGAATGTAAATCTCAAATTCAGGCCTTAAGACTATTATAAATTGTGGCTAGACTTAACTAGGAGCATCTATTAAAGTACTTAATTCCTACAGCACACCATGAGGTGAACAGTATTGTCATCATTTAACAGAAATTGAGTAAGAAAACAGAAACGGAGTGGTTTATCCAAGGTCACATAGCTAGGAAATAAAATAAGAATCCCAGAGAGGGAATATAGGCAATTAGGAGTTCCCTACATCAGGGTGCCCTCTGTTATCCCTTGACTAGCATAAGACTGACTGGAATCAATGTATACCCCTCATCTATTTTTAATGAAATCACTGTGTAGATAATTAACAATTTAGAATGGTCTGTTTTACCTTTTCTAATAGGGCTGCAGATTTAGTCGTGCAAATGCACCATCCTTCACTGAGTCTAACTGGTCTCTTAGTTTAGATGTCAGGGTTCCCACCTATGTTAGGAAGCAAGCAAACTCCTACTTCTTCTGATCTTCATGATATACTCTGGATTGCAAGTTTTACCCAACTTTATGTTTCTTTGCAACTATAAACTGGACACAAAAGATAGAACTGGCAGGGAGGTTTGTGGGTGGGTCGGACCTACCATGTCATTGATCCCATCACTAATTCTAGACTCCCAGCATCAACCAAGGCATTAATACTATTTAATAATTCTTGTCAGAAGCGCAACACCTGCTCCCATTTCCCCATGGCTGCTATCATAAAGCCTGCTGGTTTTCCTTGAGCACTCCATCATAACTCTCAACAGATGAACTTTTCTTGCACTTGCGTGAGGAAAGTGAACCATCGGAAAGGAACTCTTTTGCTGTCTCCAAGCACAGTAACCTGCTTGTCATCACTTCATCTTAAATGAGCACTGCGGTTTGTCCTTCTGCTTCCAGTGTATTCCTGCAGTCCTTCTTTGCCCCTCCTATCCTCATATCCTTTCACCATCAATTACCAATCATCTTTCTAGCCACTTTAAATTCTCCTTCTGTGCTACTTTTCTGGACACTTATGCACACGCTAAAATCTCCTGTCAGTTTCCAAAATACAACTACTATAACTTATTTGAGTACCTCTATTATGCACATATATTCTTGCGGAGTAGAGGTTCACTGTCTCCCCCTCCTTTCAAACAGAAACATTTGTCTTCTATAAAAAAAAAAAGACTTTGCAAAAGCATGCAAAATTACACTCAGTGCAGTAGTTGCCTGGGACTAAAGATAAAGGGAGGGGCATAGGAAACTTTGGGGTGATGGAAATAGTCTCTGTCTTAATTATAGTGGTGATTTCCTATCTGTCAAAACCCAGTGAATTGAACATTTTAAAAGGGCACCAATTACTGCACATAAATTACACCTCAATAAAGTTGATTAAAAAATAAAGTCAGTACGACAAGAGTTCTAACAGTTGTAAAAGAACAAAGAAAGTAAGTAAAAGAAAGGACACTGGAGTTATTTAAAGGTGAAATATGATTAATTACACTTCTGGATGCTGAAGTGAAATGTGAGTTTCTCCTCAACCAAGTCAAAAGGGAAATAATACTGGATTAGAGAAAAAATTTCTTGGTACAGGAGTTCAATAAAGAATGTATCACCTAGTCTTTACAGATAAGATTTTTAGGTAATAGGCATCTTTGAAGAATGCAGAAATAGTATCTGATTGGCTATTTCATATATCATCTTCTATTTAAAATGAGTGTATAATGGTTATTACTCAACAAAAGCATTTCTACAGTCACTGCTTTACCCTGGATTGGGCTTGTTACTTTCTGACAATATAACGCACTGCAGAAATAGATTAGTGCTAACGAAAAATGGTCTTCCGCAGGCCAGCTACTTTATCTATGTAATCTCATTTCGTCTAAGAAGCTTTTATTATGCATGTTAGACGAAATGAGATTACTTGTGTAAAGTGGTTACTTAACACAGCTAATACATAATGGGACCAGAACAAGCTCCAGGATCTGTCAATCTTTAACATCTATCCACTATGCCACTGATGTCGAGGAGCATATTGTCTCAAAGCCTATCAAATGATTTCTCACAGATGCCAATTATCTGAAGAAGTCTTTGGCAAATGCTGGGTCACAGGCAATCTGTACTTACAGTCTCCAGTGTGTACATGGAGAACCAATAGTCTGTAATACTATGGGAAAATAAATCCACTTTTGATATCAAGCTATGCAGGAGCTTCTGTAGGCAACTTGGATTCTCTTCTGCTTCCATCTCTAATGGCCCAAATCAGAAGAAAGACTACAAGAAGACATCAGTGTGGATTCTACTCTTTTGACCATTATTGGTTGAATCCAAAATTCTCATCACTGTATTATATGAATGACAACATTTCTTAACCAAAATTACCTGAATTAATAAAAACTAACTTTATAGGTATACAGAATATGTGTTGTTGCAAAATACACTCTCAAAAGCTCAATTCTTTGCTGAATGTAGTTACTTAGTATTATCTATTTAAACAATGGAAAGATTTCCATTTTAGCTTTAGCTAAGCCAATTTAGAACTGTTCTCTGACAGCAAGGAGCAACTAGCTCAGCTATTCCCTATATAACCTCAAAATTGTAGATATCATATTAGCGTAAAACAAAATTAGAGGGTTCCTTGAATTTTCTCATTTTCTCACAACCATATATTTCCTGGATTCTAGCATCTCTACCTTCAAATTGTATTCCAAACCCTATTACTTCTCCAAACTGCACCCTGTCTACAGTTAGTAGTAATTTCTTAACTTGTCTATCTGCCGTCACCCTTACCTTCACTGAAATACAAATCTGAACCATTTCAAGTCTTCTCATAGGTCTAAGATGTAAAACAAAAGACCTCATAATCACCACTAAGACCTCTTCTGCATGTGTACACATGTATGTAAACATATCTGAATGTATCATATACCATCCTCCTTCTCTCCCCTTGTAACATGCTTGTAATGCTTATAATACTCCACTCTCCTGCTTGGAACCCTTGGTACTGGCTCTTCCCTCTACCTGGAAACTACTTGTTCAACATATCCCATGACTCACCCATTCCATTCCAGCTTGGCTCGACAGCTACTTTTGAGAGAGTTCCTGGAACATGAAGCTTAAAGTATTTGCTGAGTGAATGTCATTACATGACTAAAAGAGAGAAATGACTTCAATACACACAAGAATGAGTATCTTCCATCTATCTTTCATCTATATATGTAAATCCTTCACACAGGTGAAGTATTTACATATGTGTCCTTTGGTACTGTTGATCAGTTGTTCAGTGTAATGACAAAATAAACAATAAATTAAACCAAAGCTCAAAGTAGTTGGGTAGTGAGATATGTATGTCATAAAATTATTCCTGCCGTCCTTGACTTAACAGTATTTATATTATGCAAGTTTTCAAATGGCACTTAATAGCCTGTGATGCACAGAGAGATTATACATAGTCTGTAATTACTTTTTGACATGGAATCAAACACTGATGGAAAAATTAATGAACATTATTCTCAAGCTTGTTTTCGCTGAAAACCACAAATATGGGAAATATTCACAAAGAATAAGATGAGCTTAAATCTTTCCTTCTCCCATAAAATAGTCCATTAAGTTTTCTAATTTCAAATTAAGAGGAAAAAAAAACTTAAAAAGTCTCAGCTGGATGCCCACCAACAGAATACAATCTCAGCCATGAAGCAAGAAGGGGGAAAAAGAGATGGCAGATAATTCAAGCTATATGAAACCTGCCTGTCAGGTAGTTTATGTCCCTAATTATAAATCCTACAAGGTGGGGTGCAAGTCAGATGAATGAAATGCCAATATTAGCAAAGATATAAGAAGATAGACTACAAAGAGAGAAATGCTGGAGAGTCTCCTAAGATTTGGAGTGTCCTTGGGGAAGGCGTGTAATACAGGCATGGAAGAAGAAAAGAGCATTAGGCACAGAGTAAGTGAAATCAATAAAATTACTTGCAAAAAAAATCTACTTTTGTCTGATTATACCTACTTATTTAGATAAATCTTTCATCTTGAGCAGTAGCTGTTAGGGCTTCTTTTTTTTTTTTTAGCTGCCTTGAAAATGCTTTTCTCCTATATATTACACAGAAAGAAAAATGCACTTTCTCTAGCTACTGACAATTCCTGATACAACTGTCCTCACAGAATTACACTGAATATGTTAGGGACTATCACTGAGTAGGCAAATAATACTTGTAACCAAGAGTTCTTCTAGATTCATACTCAGCACTAGGTGGGTAATTATTGGAGTTGTCGTTAATACTGATATATGGCCATACGGTTTATTTGTGGAAATCAAACCATGAGCAGCAGCAATGTTCTGTCTTCACCTGGCTTTGTTGTCCATTATTACCCAGTCCAGAGACCTCCAAAGGCATTCAGTCATGAAAGATAAATAATTAAAACAATTGAACCCAATTACAGACTAGTGTTTATTATTTTCTACTGAGCATATAACATATTCTCTTCTTTGTCATAGTTGTTTGGTTAACATTGCTATGATGATGATATTATTCAGTAGCATGCTGGCCTGTGTCTGTCTATGTATATGAACACTGAATGATCTAATATTCATGTAGCTGTTATCCAGAATAAAGAGCGTTTACAGTTGTTGGAATTTACGTGGATCTTTGTGGTATTCTTTAGATTGAAGGCAAAGTATTCTAACCAAAAAGTCAATCCACTGCCACCTCTCTTTCCCTCCTTTCCCTCTCTCCACCACTCTCCCTCCTCTGTTCCTTTCTCTCCCAATCGTCATCCAAACACAAGTTAAAATGACAGACACATGGGACAATATGACTGATTTTATGCTTATCATCTTCAATCTCATACAATCTATTCAGGAAAAAAAAAAACCTCCCTAAAGAGATGAGTGTACTGTTGATTGCTTATTATAGGAAAGCCTTAGAGAAATGGATTCCATCACACTTCCTGTTCACTTGTATAGACTCTGACTCAGTGACTCTGGGAGTCAAGCTTATAGAAAGACTTAGATGAGCGTGATCCCCTCAGAAGCACCTAACCATACAAATCTTGTTACTAACATTCCTCTTGATTAGAAATGCGTGGCTCAACAACTTCTGAGAAGCTGTCATTTGACTCTGTCATTTCAGGATGACAAATAAGTTTAACTGTATACATTTCTTCTTGTTTCATAAAGGAGCTACCCTGGAGAAAGGCCTGTATATTCACAGAAAGGCAAACAGATTTTCTGTGAATCACGGTCTAACGAGATCAGTGTGGCTCACAAACTTCCTTAGTTTATGTGTACACCTCTGGATTATTGGTCACTGTAAACTCAAAATGCTGGCAAAGTTACTTTCTCCAACTGCCTGAGCTTATGATGGCCTCTTCTTTCCCCACTTAGTTCTAAGAAAACAAGAAATCTTTAAGTTTAAAGTACACAGGATTAAAATTCTGAAGTGTAAAGTACTGCTTGACATTCCTATTATCAATAAGAGACTCATATATTTTCTATATAATTCTAAAATCTCATAAAATATCTACAGCTAGTAAGCCACTTGAGTAAACCAAGGTACTCAACTGAGTGCCTCATGGAAGGTATAGTAGCAATGTATAGAATCCATCAACCCTTTATCCTATCATCAAATATGAGACAATATTTCATTCTCCTTCTGTGAAATAGAAATGATAAGAACAGTAACAACACAACTTTGCTTTTGTTCTACCGTGGCACACTCTTAGTGTTCAGTACAGAGCTGATAGTGATATTGTGTTTTTAAAGCTGCCCCCAACAAAGACTGCTGCTAATCACTATCCAAATCATTCTCCTGTTCCCCTCATGCTTAGCTTCTGTCTTGACCTTACAAAATAAAGACTATATTTACCAACATCCCTTGCGTCGAAGTAGAGCATGTATGAGAGTTATAGCAAATGGAAACTGAAACGAAATGCTTTGTATGTGACCTCCAAGACATGCACTTCAAATGAGAAGGCAGGATTACAGGAAATCACCTCTGCTAGGAAGCTTGGGATGAATGGCTTCTACCCAGGTTTCACATCCAGAGACATACTCAAGATTGTCAGTACTGTCTCAGATCTCTGCCCATACCTGAAGGTTCAGATGCAATGAGTCTAGAATAGAATCTTAAGTGTGAATTATTAAAACACATACCCAGTGTTTCTAAAATGCAATATAATTTAGAGCCACTGTACCAAGTCTCATCCATCTAGAATATAAAGGGTAAATCAACATTAAATACTACATTGGAAGAACTGCAAAATGAACAACCCTCAGGCTATCCCTAAAACACCCAGGCAATCTTTGACCATATAACACAGAGAACTTATTTTCTGTTAGACATGAGATGAATATAAAAAGATCTCTGTTTTCTTTCCTTCCTGCATGAAGAGCTATTTTTCCATTTACAATAATTATCACAGATATATGTTGTCTCTTCTTCTGTTTCCCATTCTTAAACTCTCTCTGGGTAAATTCTAGATTATTCCTAATTGCCTAAGTACCACAGTTATCAGCAGCAGCAAGAAGGCATCCATAAATAACAGGACCCTTAACAAGACCATTGTAGTTTCTTGGAAATCTCCATATTTGTGACTCATATCCAGATGGCGCAAACTCTATGCCATCATTGCATAGACACCAAAGACTGAAGATAATCCTCTGAGCAGAGGTTCTCCACCGAGGTGCTTCTCCTCTGAGATGGTTCTGTCAGTACACATCTGGAATGCCTGGATATTTTCAGGTGTCATAGCTGTGTGTGCTATTGCTAATAAATAGCCTGTAATATACAAGGCAGACAACCCCCAATAAAAGTGTTACCTAGCGCAAAATGTGACCATATAGAAACCAAGTCACTTGGTTCCTGAGAATTCTCAGGAGGCCTAGCTATTGATATTTCCCTAAATGTACATTCTCTAAGAAGCATCTCACGTCTAGCAGAAAACAAGTTCTCTGGTGACAGAGTACCTGTTTCTCAATTCTACTCCTAAACCTGTCTTTAGGCATCCACCTTTCACTTCTGCGAGCCAGCGCAGTGAAGTGGGAACAGAAACTCTGCCGTCAGATCCCTTCAGTCAGAGCCAATGATCCAGCATTGACAACAGGCAGGCTGGGCCACCTCAACCGACGTTTCCTTGTCTGAACACTATACAGATTAAGGTTGTAGAGATATTCTTAATACAGCTACAAATATTAAAGAAGTCAATCCGAATAGTCACAGGACACAACCTGATACATAATAAGTAATTAATAAGGTAATAATGGTATTTTTATAAAAATTCAATGGTTGAATGTTTTATGGCATTCAGCCATTATAAAAGATTTCTTCTTGTCCACATTTTCACTTGTTAAGCCCTTTTCTTTCACCCCACTTTTAATCACTGTGACAACTGACAGGGCGCTACTGTTTTTAATCTGTGGACGCAGATAACAACAGTCTGAGGCACCTGTGTGTCACCCGCTTCATCCCTATTGTTCTTCAAAGGGCTCACCTACCCCGGTATTTTTCCCTGGGAGCAGTTTTTCCATGAGCATCCAAATGCTCCATCTTTTCACATAGCACAGAACCATAGAGAAGCATACCTCACATCCTCTAATAATTACATTATTAGTTTGCACAATGTTCGTAATCCCAAGAAAAATAAATGCTGCAAATTTCTGTAAGGCTCTGCGCGATGACACGGTGCTGGGAGGGTTAGATAAAATGCCAGTGGCTCCTGGCCTCTCATCCGAAGCTATGCCTCCTTGCCTTTTCTGCAAACTAACTTTGTAAAGCCATTCACACGAATGTTCCCATTTTAAGCATCTGTGCCCATTCTCCTTCAGCCATTCTTCAGTCCTGCCTGCCCACCTCCAACACATAAATTGGCTACTTTTTATCTGTATGCTGCCAAGCACTGAGAGTCCTTATGAGACTGGCACTTCACTTTCATTGTCTCTTAAGTCCTTGGCAACACACATGGTTAGCCCCATTTCATGAACGAGACCATGGCTCCAGTCAAGAGACTTACTCGCCCTTAATAAGGGATGGAAACCAAAGCCCTAGCTCTGTCTGCTGAAGAGCCATCCCACTTCCACTAATGCTCCCTGCCCAGCCTGTACTTGACACCTCTATAGCACCCACAAAACAAAGCACTTGATAGGAGCCCTATGCCCTCAGAGGTGGTCTTCTTTCCCTCTACCACTGCACTCACTGCCTTGAGTGAAAGGGTTCCCTCCACCACGATCACCTCTTATAATCCCACTGAGGCGGTTCTGATGGAATTTCTCACTGTGTAATGAAGTACTGAAAAAGAAAAGAGAAGCCCAAATTCTCACTCAGACAAAGGGAGCATGTTTCATTTAATTATTCTCCCTTATCTGAAGTGCTGCGAGACACTTCTGCATTAATTCTGGGCATGTGTGGAGATAACCTACCCTTCAGCCTGACTTCCCATTTTAAAAATCTACATTTCATCCAAGAGACACATATAATAAATCTGCTGTATTAAAAAAAAAAAAGAGCTCCTTCTTTCCTCATTTTCTCTCACTGGCATGACAAGATTATGGAACATTAAGTTTCAGAAGAAAAAGGCACAGAAGAAAAAGGAAGTGAAATGGCTCATTCTGGCTTCTCTTCTTCCGCCTGGACCAGGAGCTCCGCAGAGGACAGTAAGAAAGAATGGGAGAGAGGAAGTCAGAGCAAACTGCTAGTAACAACCATCATTCAAGTAAACAACTGGGAACTGTAAAGTTTCCTTTTGACTTCCTTGTGTTCTTTCGTCCCATGTCAAGGCACTCATAAACACCTATTGATTTCCTTCAAAACACGTCTTAAATCACCATGCTTTCAACATTCACTAAATGACTGCTATGTACCATGGTGTCATGTGTGTATGTGTGTGACTCCATCAGCTACATACACATATATAGTGCATATATGTTTATTTAACTAGAGACAGTTCTCCTCCTCAAAGTCCTGCAGTCTAGTTACTGAGAACAATGTGCACAATACAACGTAATCTTATTAGACAATCACAACGGAAGGCCTAGTACAATTCACAAAGGTTTGGTGGAGAAGACGAAACCTAAAACTGCCTCGAAGAACAATATGCTTGAAGGAGAGGATATTTCATTCTCGTAGTACAAATATTCTTTCACATCTAAATTCAGTAATTTAATCACGACTTCTATGACAGCTATGTGTGAGAAAGGCAAATGGGCAGTTATAGAATTGCCATTGCAGGATTGAAATTTTCACTTCGCATGCTCAGCCATGACCCTCTGGTGGGGTTCCAAGACCCCAGCATTCTTCCAAATTATTTGGCATACTTCTTTGTAACATGTAAACCTCACTCTAGTTATTTCATTTCCTGTTAGGGTCTTTGCTTTTTCTTTCTTATCTACACTTATCATCTAAGCCTTCTCTGTTGAATCTGCCTCGTTTCTTGCAATTTCACCCAGCATCTTCTTCTGGGTCCCATGTGCTTAAGCAGATGAGCACGAGAGCAGACATTTGCCTAGAGATAAATGCTAGCTCTGCCACTAGTGAGCTACAGAACCATGGCAAAGACAGATATTTTTTACCTCATTTTCCTCTCATTTGAAATCCAGATACAGTCATTACCATTCTCATCATTACTGCGACAAAATTCTAGACAGATGAACATAGAAGAGGGATTACTGATTCGGGCCCATAGCGCCAGAGCTTCGGAGGGTTTAGTTCACCGTTGCTTGATCCTGTACACCTGGATAGAATGTCTCAGAGGTTGGGCTGATAGAACTGGGGTTTCAGAAAGGAACAGTGGAAAGGGAATGCAAAAAGGAACTTGATCAGCACACATCCTCCCCTCCCCCCCAAAAAAACAGGCTCCCAGTGACCTTTTTCCTCCAAATGGGTCCCTCCTCCTACTTGCACTTCATCACACTTACCTATCATATTATGAACCTATTAAAGGATTAATCCATTCACTATGTCAGAGCCTTCATAATCTGGTTGGATCTAGAAATAATTAATAGATACACCATAGGTGTGTTTCACTTATCTCTTAGGTGTTTCCTAAACTAATGAAGTTAATAAGATTAGCCAACACACGGATTAATGAGTCGATGCCCCAAACTGTCAAATTAAGTAATAAACAAAGAGATGCTTAGAATCATGCCTTGCAAGTAATGAGTGATAAATAAATGATACCTGTGTATATTAGAGAATATTTCTTTACAAGACATGTTTTCCCCTGTCTTAATAATATTCTGTTATTTTTCTGTCAGGGAAGCTATCTCTCCTGAAGTCTGTCTGCACTGTTAGGTGATAATAAAAAAATTCAGTATTTACATGAAAGCATTCATTCTCCCTCCCTGGAACCGCAAGATTGCAGTTCAAAGAATCTGGTGATGTTGCCTGTGAAGACTTGAATTGGTACCCGCTCTTGGGATTCTCAAAGCACTCTTCCCTAAGACTTGATGGTCTAATTCTTCATGTATGTGAGCTTCTCCAGATTCTACCACTGAATTTCTCTTCTGCTTAATTTTGCTCAAGTTGCTATCAAATATTTGCAATGAACTAGTTTATATATCAGTCACTTTATTCTAAGGAAAACCCTAGTCTCTTCCTTTCCCCCAGCGCCCCACCTCTCACAAAGAGGGCTCTTTAATTACCTTCTATTTGCCTGTTACCTCCCACCCTTCAAAGCCAATGCTTTCTGAGCTATTATCCATCTTCTTGCTGTTACCCTCTCCTGTTCTGCTCTGGGATCTCCCCTGCCACTGATTTTCCCGTCCTTTATGTAACAGTGTGTTGTACCTTTATATTCAGATGGATCAGGCTGAACATTCAGGGGAAGAAGGTACATCAAAAGTACTAACAGTACTGTCTGGGCTCAATCACTGCCACCTACCAATGTTTCTTGACTCTTTATCAGACCAGATGGCTTCCCGTTTTGAAATTCTGCCTTGTACCTTCAAGCACGTAGCAGGGTTTTTTATCTGCTATGAGATACTAAACCTCTTTTAAAAAGAAAGCAAAGCCTTACCCACCAAAGACCCTGCATATTAACTACCTGGCCAGAGTCAACAGATTTTTTTTTTTTTTTTTGGTTTTTCAAGACAGGGTTTCTATGTGGTTTTGGAGCCTGTCCTGGAACTAGCTCTTGTAGACCAGGCTGGTCTCGAACTCACAGAGATCCGCCTGCCTCTGCCTCCCTGAGTGCTGGGATTAAAGGCGTGCGCCACTACTGCCCGGCCAACAGAAAAATTTAAGGATACTGCCCGACCTATCACTCAAAGGCCTAAATCTGCGTAAGCCTCTCAGGCATCTGCATGAACTGTTGATTTCTCTTTGATCTTCTTAATTATGACAGATTTTTAAAATGTAGCCCTTCCCTATTTAATAGAGCAGTGTTGTCTTTAAAATGAAGAAAAGAGTGGTTTTCTATAGTTTTAAGAGACATAGCAGGACAATCTTCTGTGCATATGCGTAGTGATTGGTTTCCGACATTCGCCAGTTCCTCCAGAAATTAAACCTAATCAGGAAAACAGCAGCATGGAACAGACCTAGTGAGTTTCTCTCCTGCCATCTGGTCTGATAAGAAAGTCAAACATTAGTAGGTGGCGGTGGCTAAGGACAGATAGTACTAATAGTACATTTGATATCGCCTCCTTCCACTCTGAATATCGAGCATGATCCATCTGAATACAAGGGCCTCCCAGTAATCTTCAGAAGAGAATTTTTTTTCTATTTGTTAGCCGTAAGTTCAGTCCCTGACATATCAATGTATCTCAACAGTATATTGTGATATTTCTGAAATTTAACAGTAAGTCCTGTAAGAGTCATTTAGATTTGCCTGACAACAATCTTCAAGTATGATTGTGTTCCTCATCATTTGTGATAGATCAAGGTTCCTGTAATAGCTCATTGTGGTTGTCAACTAGACACACCTGGGGAGGGGGAGCCTCGGTGGAAGAATTGCCTCTATCAGATTTCCCCGTGGGCGTTAACCAGGTGCAGTCACTCTGAGTCTTTCTAGAAAAAGTGCAGGAAGAAGGACACCAACCAGAATCCTCCCCTATCTCTCTACAGAGAGAGAAACAGACCTGGTTGAGCACCAGATGCCCTATCACACACTTTATCAGGCATGACTCTGTTGCAACCCCACCCACATTATCTGTGTCAGCATTAGTGGGCTCTTTCCTTGGCTTTCCCTTAGCTTCTACTGGTCTCCTTAATATATAGATTCTTAAGCCTCAGGGCATTTGATAAATAGTGGATTGTATAACATAACCCATTAACATCCATCACTGAATTCACCATCAGCCCAAGCCAGTCACCAGGGAATGGAGCTTTGCTGAGGCACACTCCATTACGCTGAGATCCAGTAGAAACCTTGGGGCTGGAGAGTCCTAAAAACCTCTCTATTAACTAGATTTGGCTTGTATGGTCTTCCTGTTCTTTTACTAATACATCCCTCCAGCCTGCCATGCTGTCTGCCACGCAAACATACCTTATATTTCAACAGCTCACATTTCTTTGAGCAAATCTCTGGTCTGCTCCATATTTCCTCTATTTTCATGGAAATATTGAAAAAGTTTTAAATTGTTTTGTAAGTTATCATACAAGATAATGTATTTCATTGAGGCATTCATACATAATTTGTTCTATTTGTTTTTTTTCTTATTCATTCGCTTTTCCATCTCCCCTCTAAGTTCCCCTTGACCTTTCTTGCTGGCACCCTTCCTCCACACAATATTCTTCCTTCTGCTCTTATGTCATATACATCTTATTACCTTCTCTGTTTATCTCATCCCTACCTTAAATCTCTTCTTCGCTTGCTATGGCTCCCTTTCTAGTTTCAACACACACACACACACACACACACACACAGAATATAGAACACTTATAGAGAGAAAACACGGTGACTGTCTTTCTGAGCCTGGCTGACAATGCTTACCCTAGTGATTCTCACTGTTATGTGTTGCCCTGCAAATGTCAAGATTTCATTCTTTATAGTTAATTCACATTATGTATACATACATTTTCTTTTTCCATTCATATTTTGATGGGCATCTAGGCTTGTTTAATTTCTGAGATATTACAACTAGTATAGCAATAAACATAAATATTCGAGTATTTCTGTAACAAGACCTGGAATCCTTCAGATCCATACTCAGGATTGGTATAGCTGGGTCATATAGTAAGTTACTTTTAGTTTTGTGATAAACCTCCATACTGATGTCCAGAGTGCATTTCCACCAACTGTGAATAGGGTTGCTCTTTATCAATATTACTGGCTTGTTTTCTTGGTGGCAGTCATTTCAACTAGGGTGAGATGGAATCTCCACATGGTTCTATGTGCACACTGCATCCACTTGATGGAGGAAGGTCATTGGTTAAATAAAGAAGCTTCCTTGGCCCTGATAGGTTAAAATTTAGATAGGTGGAGTAAACAGAACAGAATGCTGGGAGGAAGAGGAAGTGAGCTCAGACGCCATGCAGCTCTCTCCAGGGCAGACACGATGCAGCCAGCCACCAGGTCAGACATGCTGAATCTTTCCTGGTAAGCGCACCTCGTGGTGCTACATAGATTATTAGAAATGGGTTAAGAGGCTGAAACTAATGGGCCAGGCAGTGTTTAAAAGAATACAATTTGTGTGTTGTTATTTTGGGGTATAAGCTAGCCAAGCGGCCAGGAGCCGGGCTGTGGGAAGAGACCCACAGCTGCTACTACATCCACTTTTTTCACTGTATGTTCATTTCTTAATAGATGCTCCTGGCTGTGCTTCTTCCACACCGATGAAATTTCTGCAAGTTCACCAGTGCTGTCTTTTTACCTTTTAAGTGTTCAAAATTCTAACCTAGCTATAAATCCTGCTCATGGCCCTGCAGAACCGACTGGGTGTCCCAAACCTAGATCAAGCATCTCTCTCATCTAGTCCTAAAACAAATACTCATATGACTTCGCACCACCCAGTCAGCCCATGCTCACTCAGTTACCTCCCAGCTCTCACCGGCTGACCAACATGTTGACTTAGCTTCCCCAGTAAAGACAGCAATAATTTCTGACTTTCTGTTTGTTATGATCTGCCTCATTCCTTATGCCGCATACCAGTTTCTTCAGAATCTAGAGTCTGCACTTGATTCCCCTCCTCTTTTGCCATTCAACTGTCTCGCTCACACTCTTGGCTGACATTTCCCTGCAGAGTTCCCTGCAGGTGACACACCTGCCACTCATCATATGCTCTTTACATTTCAATATTTATAACAATTACTCCTTGTGAGTTTTCAGTTCCTACACATTATCCTAATAGAAAGATTTTGGAACCCCTTGGCCTTGTGACATCTCTCAAGAAATTTGTCATTTAGGTGACCAGTAGAATTCTACCAAGCACATGCCATTTTCCACATATAATAGGAACTGTTGATCTACAAAGGTGAGTGAAATACCCTCTAGAGAAACAACACAAGAAACAAGATAAAACAATGAATGTCAGAACAGTGGCTATAAGACATGAGCAAACAAATTATTCTAAGAGTACAGAAGAAGAGGAGGATTAGCTCTCCTGGGGTATGCAGGAGGCTTTGCCTTATATTCCTGAATAGGTTGTATTTCAATTCCTTTGTTACAATTTCTTTTTCTTTCTCTGTGGACCATTGCGACATTTGTAATACAATATAACCAAAATGTCTAATGACAGAGGCGCTTCTATTATTATCACATTTTAAATAAACTACAATACACGCTTACACTGCATTAATTGACATATCTCTAATTCACTTATGAACATGAAATCCAATTTTGTTTTCATTAGAAAACTACACAGAATGATAGTCCCATATTTGAGGTATATACATGAAATCCCATCTGTAGAACAATGAGTGCATTTTTGTACATGAATATCTCTTCATGGATGTACACATGTAGGCAAACATGTTGTCTACACTTCCTGCTGTTGACAATCTAAAAAAATAAAATTTATATTTTGGGTAAGTATAATACATTGGTTGTCCAACACCCGTCCTCCAGAAAATCCCTTTCTTGCAACAGAGGATAGCAATATTCCTATTTGCCATATGGGCACTTTAGGCTTGACATCTGCAGTTGGTTATCTGATGCAGGCAAAAGCATGTGATGTACTCCCATGAGCTTTACAGTTGATAAGGGTCACTATAATGACATAGCAATATGCAAAACACACTATTTTGGAGCAAATGAACTCAAGATTCAAGGGAGTTCATTCCCTGAAAAAGATAAAAATAGCAGATCAGAGTGTGCAGGCTTGTAATCCTAGCTCTCAGGAATATAGAGAGTTCAAGGTTAAATTCAGATGCACATCATATTCTAGTCCAGGCTGGGCAACACTTGACACCCTACCTCAAAACAAGAGAGGCAGAGGCAGAGACAGAGACACACAGAGAGAGGGAGACAGGCACATAGAGTGAGAGAGTATTCTCCAATCTACTTCTGAATATTTCCCTTCTTACTTGATCTTAATTGTTTTATTGCTTGCTGATAACACACACACAACTTCTGCATAGTCATTTTAATACAATAAATGGATCACTTTAGCCATATATGGCATGCTTCTAAAAGGTTAGTGTTGGAAAATGAAAACTCTCATTGGCTACAGTGGTGCTCTTCCCCAATGGAAGAACATGCCAATTGGTTCTCCAGTACCAAATAGTCACCCCTGAAAACATCTAAACAAACAACATAATACACACTGAATATGTTACATTTATGATTATATACGTATATATACATACACCTGTACATGAAATAAAAACTAATGAAAAAAGCCCATTAATTTGAATGAGAGAAGGAAGAGGAATATTAGAGAGTCTGTATGAAGGAAAGGAAATGGAAAAATATTATAATTGTATTGTAATCTCTAAAATAAAAAAAAACAGTGAATGTGCATCACAGAACTGTACAGGTCTTCTACACTAATCATTGGAATCATTCTTGATTATTTAATCCATGTCTTCTTCAAGGTCTTATTTTGCTATTTAATATCCCTCACCAAAATCCTACCATTTCTTCCCTTCAAATTGTCTTATTCATTTCAACTGTAACTGCTGCTGTACTCCAATTTGTCTTAGTTTAATGAACTTCCAATTGCAAGCTCCTCCTAGTTACATATATTACATGCTGTGTGTAAATAGATCATCAAATAATATATATCATGTCCCCAACTTTTAACTTTCTAATGGTTCTTACTGTTGACTAAGTGAAATATTAAAGTTTAACCAGCATCAAATCATTCTGCAACCTAGTAGCAATATGCTGTTCAAACTTAAGAATCACTTCTCCCTTGTAGAATATCGGAATGTCATCTATTTAAATGGGATTACAAGAATGAGTACTATGTTAAGCACTCAAAATTATGATTTTATATTTTATATACTTATTCTTTTATAATATTAATAACTGTGATAGTTTTTAAAGGGAGCTTCAAATTCTATGACACCATTCCCATTGAAAGATACTGTTTATGTGTTAGTGTTCCCAGATTTCTAGGACCTAAAAAAATAAAACAAATGATTAATCGCTCACATAATTCACCAAAAGCAACACTGTTCAAATTGTTAGAATGAATCAGAAAGAGCACTCAGCCCCTGTCTTGCAAAAGGGAAGGAAGATTTTTTTAAAAAAAAAAAAGGCAGTGGTGCATGTGATCAATATAATCATTAATAATGGAACAAACAGATCATGTAACCTATTGGGGGAGGTGGAATCACTATTAACAAGTTCACCTATATGAGCCCACTTGCTACACAGGGGCTCTAGTGTCTTGGAGAAACTAATTGTTGGTGGCTCATATGTGAGTGCTAATTGAGATCCCATGTGACAGCCAATATTAAGTAGATACACTTAATAAAGATGCTCTCACTCTAATCCCATCTATTAAACTATACCCAGGAAGTCAGCTTCTCAAGCTAAGATCCTAGATACTGTGACGTTAAGTCATTATGGGATCAACATTTTTCAAACTCTTGACGTCCACAATCCATAAGCATAATTGCTTTACTGCTAACACTTAGAATGACATCTAATTCAGAGTATAAACTTGAATCAAATGTTGGAAGTAAAGCCTTGTCATAAAGAAAGTTTAGCAATGTGTAGCATTAGCTTTGGGACCAGACTGTGTGCAACAACTGGAAAAGCCATGAAGATAACAGGAATTTGCAGAAACTTGAAGGCCTTAAGAGGTAGGGAGTGAGGACTTGAAGGATAATATTGTCAATATTATTAAAAGCTGAATGAGAAGCTGGAGATAGTTCATTGAGTAAGATGCTTTCTATTCTAGCATGAAGACCTTAGTTCACATCCCCAATAGCCACCACCTACATGTATCATACATGTCTGGTTAGCAGAGACAACTAGATCCTAAAGGCTCACTGGCCAAGCATTCTAGGTGACATGCTAATCTCAAAGTACTGGAAGAGTCCTTGTCTCAAAAGATGAAGAACACTAGAGGAATATACACAACAATCACTGCCCTCCACACTGGCGTGTGTGGATGAGCAAGGCTGTACATCCACTGTGCATACATGCACACACCATACAGAAAAAACTAAGCAGAATAAGAGGAAGTTTTTGTTATATAATATAACAAAGGGTTGCCACTTGATTGTCTCTGGTACCAAGAAAAATAAGGAATGTAACTACAGAACTAAATTTGTGCAGCCAAAGAGATTTCTAGGCAAAAATTTGAAAGGGACAGCTGATTCTTCTCACCAACTGTGGATTTTTTCACAAAGAGAAGATATGCGCGAAAGAATGAACTGTCTACTCACAACCAAACTTTACAAGGAGTGTAAAATAGCTAAGATTCTTTGAATTTGAAATGTAAATTCTTTCTCCCCTTTAGCCTCATTAGATGGAGGAAGGTTATTAAAGAACAGCGTCAAGAAAATAATAATAGATAGTATAGATCACCATCATGAAACACGGCCTGAAGCTAAAAGCAAGAGCCCCTGTTCTTTAAACCCTCAGATTCTGTTGAAGTAGCACCCCAAGGCTTTTTCAAAAGAGAAGTATCTTTCCAAAAATTTTAAAAAGCTGTCTCATGAAGTCTCTCTGTTAAACAATGAGTATACGAGAACCTTTATTCCACAAAGCCTCAACACAGACAAAGATTTATCCAAAAGACATCATGGGTCTAGTGTTGTCTGAGAGAGTGGGTATAGCCCCATAGCTTAAAAATCTTGATTTTTAGTACGTATACTTGCTTAACCGTAAAGTTACAGAGCCTGTGGAATCCAACTTTGCACATATAAGAATGGAGCTGAAGTTACTCACCTGTAGACACAAACTATTTTGCATTTGGAAAAGAATTTCTTCAGAGGCAAAATTAAAAGGCTGAAGAATGAGTTCAAGTGCCAAGAAAACCACCCACAGGGAACAGCAATGGACCATGGCTAAGGAACTGGCAAGACTGACCAGTTGGATTTTAGAACAGCTACAGGCCATTGACTATTGGATCGTCACATTACTTTCTATTCTGGAATACAGATGACTCTCACAAACACATTCGAACTTCACCATTGCCTGTGGGTTGTGGGGCTGTGGAAAAAAGTCATTTACTTGGTGGTCTTTATAACGGGTCTTCTGAGTGATTAGGAGATATGACCAAGAAACCAAAACTGAGTCACCTCGTCTACACCCGGTTTCCTCTGGCTTGTAAGATTGCAGACCTCAAATGTCAGCATGTGTTATTAACAGGCTGATTCCCATTAGAGAGTATATATTCTATGTGGACTGAATGTAAGTAGTTTGTGAACAGAGAACAGACTGTTAATTTTAAAACAAGACCACAAATTCTTTGGCATTCTTTTTATTAAGATCTGGCGAGGATGTATTCTTCTGTTGAGTCTAGACTATTGTTGGTAACTAACGTAAGGGAAAAAAAACAATGTCATAGAAATAATAAAGTGTGACATCAGAAACAGTCCCAGAGAGCTATCTTATAGCTTTTTAGGGCACTTACTTTTGCTGTTTATGCTGGTTAATTTTATGTCAACTTGAAACAGGCTAGAGACATCTGAGATAGGGGAACCCCAGTTGAGAAAATCTCTCCATCAGATCAAGCTATAAGCAAGCCCGTAGAACATTATTTTAATTAGTGATTGTTATGGAAAGGCCCAACCTATTGCAAATGGTACCATCCCTGGGATGGTGATCCTGGGTTCTGTGAGAAAGCAGGATATGAGGAGCAAATATGAGGTGTAAGTCAGTAGGCAATAGGCCACCATGACCTCTGCCTCAGTTCCTGCCTGTGGGTTTCTTCCCAATTTGAGTTCCTGCCTTGCCTTCCCTCAATGGATTGCAACTATACATAAGCAAAATAAACATAAAGGATACATAAGCCAAGTAAACCTCCCCAAGTTGCTTTGGTCATGGTGTTCCATCACAGCAATAGAAACCCTGACTAAGACAGTATTCTTCTAAACTACCATGTAAAAAATCAAAGAAACCAAATCTCCCTGGTGCTACCATATTTTAAGCAAGCCTGAGTCATGCAAACACTACACACAAATGCTATGGCACACAGCCCCAGCTGATATCTCAGGAGACTAAAAATAAACCACCAAACAAGTATTATTCCAGGTGATTCTGGCCCTGGTTGTAAGAGGCCAGTCATCACGTCACCCCATCTGAGATGCAAACAGTACTGAGCAGAGACAAGTTATTTCCACTGCACAGTTCAATTCCATACCACAGAGGCTCTAGACATAATACACGGGATGCATCGTGCACATCCTTTTTAGAGTAGTTTGTTTTGCAAGGACAGGAACCAGAAGAGAAAAGTAAGAGAAGTCATACTTTCAATTTTCAAACAAGAAAACTAGAAAAGGAAGAGGCTAAGTAATGAACCAAGGTCACAGAAAAGCAAGGCACCAACTCAGAAACAGATGTATCTGATGATAAAACCTCATCTGTAGTCATCCTACCACACCAGTCTCCATGCAGACGTTCCCACAGCTCTGTCTCTTCCTGATAATATTTCCCCAACCAAGCACACTGTGCACACAGCATCTGCTTCCCTGGGACCAAATCATCATTCAAGGTCTAACTAACTCCACTCTTCTCCATGAAACACATGCCTGCACGGCAACTGTTAGCAATTTCTCCATCTTCTAGTGGTCTTGGGATTGTATCCTCCAACTGGACAACTGATGAATACTAGTGATGCTAATTCATAACTGGTGAATCTGTTGTTTTCCTTGTGTGCAGTCCCCAATTGTCCTCCTGAGCTGTGTTCCTAGAATAAGGCTAAAATCTAATTTTATATAGGAGTGCAGCAGGTAACATATAACTGCGAGATGAACTGAGCACAAAAGAATAAAGTGGATCTGGAGAATGTTGCCGTGAGAAGTAAATGTCAAATGTAAACAAACTGGTCACTCCTTAACTTCAGCCCACTGACTTTCTTCAAGGCATAAATCACCACCTTGCACGTTACATGTGTGAATGATTATTTCCTTTCATTGGAACACTAGATCTCCAGAAGAAACGAAGCTTTGCTCATTGCGGCCATATTCCCAGAATCTATCCAGTATCTGTGGTAGCATCCAATCAACAAATGTCCATTGAACGAATAAATGAGTGAAAAAATATTACAGAATACAGATGTGAGTCACATGATATAAGACCTTGCTGTGGGATAACCGTGAATATATGTTGCTGACGTTGGTTGATAATAAAAGTTCCCTTAGCCTATAGCAAGGCAGAATAGAGAGGCAGAATAGAGCTAGATGGGAAAGTCAAGCTCAATACAGGAGGAAAGACAGGAAAAATACAGGAGTCGATAGAGAGGCGAGCCAGCTGCCCCAAAAGAAAGATGCCAGCAGACTGGTAAAGCCTTGTCCGCATGGCAATATATAGATAAATAGAAATGGGCTAATTTAGATGTGAGAGCTAGTTAGTAAAAAGCATGAACTATAGGTCAAGTAGTCTGTAATTAAGGTTAAGCCTCTGAGTGATCATTTAGAAGCAGCTCCAGGACAGGGTAGGACAGAGAAACCTCCATTTACATTTTTGGGGTTCTTAGGAGAAGGCAGAAATTGTTTTATATGCAATCTGTCAATTTGTAAATATTAACACCATTTAAGAAAAAAAATGATAAGCTGTTTAAGGGATGGATAAACTCAATGCATTTGCAGATTAGGATTAAATACCCAATTTGCATTTGCAGCCCCGTACCAGGGGTATCTTAAACTCTTTATCTTTGTAATTATTTTAAATAGTGTTTTGCAAAGTATAGGCAGTTTGCAAAGCAGATGGTGATGGTCATGATGATGGCTCTAGTACTCACACCTAGGGCACTGTGAGATTCAGCTCCATATTATTAATATGCTACTCAAGCTCCTGCCTCATAGCTCAACCACCATTGCTGCAACTTCTGCTCTAAAATGACCACCTGCACCTCACACGACAATCCCACAGCCAGGACTCTGAAGCCGACTCTCTTCTCCTCCCATCTGCTAAGGGCTGAGAAATGTCATTCCCAGGTGCCCCCAGTAATAAAGGGGAAAGTCGGTGAGAAGAAAATATATTGCATTTCAAAGGGGTGACAGAGAAAGAGAGTGGAGTTTCAAGCTGTGTTTCCACAGCTGATAAACAGGAGCTCTCAATGGCCATTCTGCTTCTTTTTTTTTTTTTACTGACTTGGGGATTTTTAGATTATACAGTCTGAAGTTTTCTTTCAGCTGACCTTTCCATTTTTTTTTACTACTATGTTTTTAGCTTTTCTACACTAAAATTACTAAGCATAAATGATAAAATGCTTCCTGATTACTTAGAGATCCCTAACAATAAAAAGTCACATTGAAAGAACTAGAATGGTTTTACAAGCAGGTCTTAGCAGCAAGCATAATTATGTAGAACTGAGGACACTTTCACGGTCCTTTAAGGAAAATACACCAGGCTCAAGCACTTCCTGTATACTTCATGCTAGCTGAGCCGCTGTAAGTCAGTCATCAACTTTGGAAGACACAAAAGGAAATGAGATATCTTCATGTTCCTTTCTGTGTATGGTCCAGTGAGTGCAAACTTGAAATGTCCACAGAAGACATCAGCGAGCATATGAGGAATTCAACATTTCAACTTATTGTAAGTCCAGAGAGTAAAATAGCTGCTGGCCCTCTACACTCAGCATTTAGGGTATTACTTTAATGATTACACAGATGAACTCACTCTGGAGTTTTTCAATAATGGCATTAATTTTGCATGCAGTTTTTGTAAAAAGCAGGTTCCATGGTGGTTTAAATTAAAATTAAGTGAGAAAAAAATCTTTTGCCAACACTATTTTTCAAAATGCATGTTACTATAGAGCTGTGAATCCCAACCGATTAAAAACATAGCTTTCTAATCAATTATTCTGTTATGGGCAAGAAAAATGGAATATAGGAGCTATGTAGTGGGAAAGATCACAAGATAAATTCCCTCAAACGCATGCAGGTGAAGTGGCAAAAGGAGATTCCCTGGGCACAGGAGAGAAAGGCCAAACCTTGGGGACAAACAAACAGATTTGACTTGTGATTTTTGACTCTTGGAAGGCTACTTAATCTATTTAAACCCCAATTACTCATGTGGAGATAGGAGAACCATAATAGCCTTTATAATTAATATGAAATTTAAAATAAATGTTTAGTTATTGTGGAAGAAATTGAAATGATGAAGAAATTGCTCATTCACCATGGCTTAGCCTAGCATGATACAATGCAATAGAAAAGTGTCTAGAACACCTTAATGTCACTAAGGAGGGCCATCAACGATAAGCCACTTGGTCTTTACCATGAATTTAATGCAGACAATGCCTGCACTAGCTCACACTACCTAAGAAAAGTAGATGAACAATTATACAATGGAGGGTGATATCTCTTCTATAAAGTATCTTGGATTTTGGAGTATACTAAGTATTATAAGTACGTATAAACATATATTGTAAATGTACAATAAAATGCATGGAAAGGAGAAATGCAAAGTTGAAGTTAGGGTTCCCAGTGGCGAGGATATCAGGGAGTGAGTTCTGCTAGAGAGCTTCGATTCTATCAAATACGGTTTACTTCTCAGAGCTGGCTAATAGGTAAGTGGAGTTCATTGTATCATTTTGGTACATTTTCTATACATTTGAAAAAAATTCATAATAGAAAGATGCACCAGGAACCAAGAAGTTTTTCAGAAAAGTCAAGTGCTGTTCTAGGCATGCCCAGGCTTGGGGCGGAGAGGAGGAAAGCCAGGGCCCATGAAAACAGGGGATGGATATGGTTGAAAGAATAGAAAATTAGGTGTAGCAGGAGAAAAGTTTCTGTCTCACTTTGAAACAAGGATTACGTTTAACCTCCATTAACTAAAGACTTTGGCTGTGTCAGATGTGAAAGCATTACAAGTGACGCCTGTGAACCTAGAAATCAGATTACTTTCGAGACTACACAGGATCCAAAGCAACATTAGACTGATAATACTTACGACAATCCCACTCTTGGTAGTAGTTTCTCGGTATGTGAAGTTGCAAATCGCCCAGGCTAAATAATACGTGGACATGAGAGGGGTCTGTGAAAAGTGATCTGTTACCCATCCGTCTTCCTCGAACACAGACGTCTCCAGTGGCATATTGGATAGAGACAAGTAGGTGGCTTGATGCTTGATACTGATTTTGAAAGTGGCCTTGTAGATTGGCTCATCGAAACATGGGAACGCCTTCCTGGCATGCGTAGGTGAGAACTGAGTAACACCAAGGAATCTGGGGAGAAGAAGAAGGAGAAGAAAATGAAATGCTGATTGCATGTATTGCTTCAATTAAAGTAATGACTCTATTGCATACCTCAGGTAGCATATTTTGATAAATCTGAAAATACACATTTTTTTCTAAACTATGCTTATATCCATGAATAACATAAAAGTATAGTTCATTTATAATATACTACCCCAACAATAAGAGTTCTTCAGGGAAGTTTTTGTCTCGATTAAAGTAAACTCTCTAAACCCAGAGCAATGCTTGCTGGATGAAACGCTACACTCTACAGAGAAACAACTCAGGGGCACATTGGCAAACACTGAGAAATAACGGCTCTTTTATTCTGCATATCACGTTCTTCCTGAAGCTAGGGCATCTAGTATATAGAGATAATGAGATGGAAATCCAAACACGGTCATTAAATGGGGGGAGGGGGGCTCATAGACCTTCACTGGGAAATATCTAGAGCCTCAAATTTGAAAGCATGCAATCTATTTATGTTAAAATAAATGACTTTAATATCTATTAAATCTTGGTCTGAATTCTGCCTCTCAAACTTCCTTTAGCCACAGCAACTTTGATAATTCTAAAACCTCCCTCAAATGAGAAACTACACAATTCTAATCCCAAAATTATTGTAAAGCTCAGATGGAGGAAAGCGGGGGGGGGGGGTATAAAGTCCCCAACATTATGAATAACTGCAGCAGGCAAGCAAAGACCAGTCATGCCTGGTTCATAAGAGCTTTATCTTTTCTTATCACTAGAATTGACATTTATACTGCACAGTCCAGAGAGCCCTGATTTTTAGGAAAACGGCTCACCCTATACATGGCTTTATTTTTTTGTGTGTGCTTAAGTTACCCACAGTTAGCTGAGGTCCAGAAATATTTCTATAGTGTGATGGAACTTGAAATGTATGGTGAGGTGAGACCATATTTATATAGCTTTATTAGAGCATAGTATTAGAGCGTTTTATTTTATTACTAGCTGTTAACCTCTTGGTATTTCTAACTTATAAATTAAATTTTATCAACTGTATGTACACACTGGAACAAATATTGTGTATTTATAGTGCTCATGACTTCAGACATTCATTGAAGGTCTTAAAATGTGTTTCCCATATAAAATTGGAACTACTATGATTACACACACACACACATACATACACATATACACACATAAATATATAGGCTACCTGTACAATATATAAACTAAATGTGTACATATATATCAAATACATATATATTTGATACATATACATACTTTCTGATAAATTTTGTTAAAACTAATCAGAAGACGTTACTACACACCTTCATAGTCTATAGTTACAAATGAAGACACTCAAGTCCTTTAAGGACACTCTTATAACTAAGAAATAATTTATAATAAAAGCTGAAGTTTTCAGCTACAAAATCTTCTGTAAGGCAAGTCAATATCAGACCCTTTGAAAGATATTAATAAATTCTCAAATCATTACTTCAAAGGCTGCTTCATCCAAGAGTAGCTCTCTGCCACCCTACTCTTGTTTAGGGTATATGTGGCTAATATCACAGGATACACTTCCATAGAGAACTTCAGCTTGACGTCACAGTTATTCTCAGCCTAGGATACAGGAAGATGCTACCAATCACAACAAGTAGCATGCATCTTGAATTCTGCTTTGCTATCCAAACTCTATAGGTTGTGGTGTGTACCAGATCTCATTGGCTCTCTCTAGGTAAATGCGGTGTGACTATTATTTACACCACCTTTTTTAAAGTATGGAGTTTATATTTATCACTAGGGGCATAAATTTTAAAGTTTCATTTTTGAAATAAAGGGAAAAAAAGCTTTTACAAATTGATTGTTCAGGCAGGCAGGAGAGTATCTTGGAGGCAGTTCTAGGCTCTTACATACCAGACCTGTTTAAGTCACTTAACTGCCTGAACTTACTTTTTTTTCATTTGTTAAAAAAAAAATATTGTTTACTTGACCTTTCTCACAAAACTGCCAAGATGATAAAATATAATAATATGTTGTAAAGAAGTTTTAGTAATAAATCTTCATAAAAGTGGAAGAAATATTAAAAATGAATTATCCCACTCCTATAAATTTCTAAAATAAAAATGTATACCCAGTAAGGTTTGTCCAAAGACACACAAGCCTTTGGCCCAAAGCTTGAAATAGAATTCATATGTTCTTGATCCAAATAAAAGACAAATACATTGCAAAAGCAATAAAATTAATTTTTAGCAAAAACATGAACATGGTTTAACTCAACTCTAGGTAATAATGAATATTCTTTCCGTTTTTATGGGAATCACGATATTCCTCTGGCTATTTTCTGATGATAGCAATACAATTTTGCATAATGAAATGTCAGTACCTTTATGCCAAAATGCATGCACTTACACTTACAGCTTTCTCTTCCTGCGCCTTTGTATCATATAATGCCTGAGAATCTTATCTTTCAACTTCTTAATTAAAAAAAAAAACTACAAAGCTTGGTATTCCTCTCTCAGGACTATTTCAAATCTACCATGAAATGTACACATGAGGAAAAGAATTTCCTCTTAGCATCCAAGTATCTGAGCCCTCCAGTTCCAGTCTTTGAACAAACAGAAGTGTCTTACTGTATTAGGTACTTGAATTATTTTAAAAGGTACAGCAGTTGTTCCTAAAATCTTCATAATCAAATTGCACATGTGTACGTGTGTGTGTGTGTGGAGAGAGAGAGAGAGAGAGAGAGAGAGAGAGAGAGAGAGAGAGAAACAACTGAAAACAGGAAAAAAAACAGTTCTGTAAGCGTTTATCATCAAAGGCATTATAATTAAAATGTTTTCATTTTTAAGTATAAAAATAAAAGATGTCTTTGACATTTAGTAAATAAGGGGTAGGAATTTATTAGAAGTAAAGACTAAATATGTCTGGGTCCATGAGAAGTTAATAAACTGAATGTTTATGCATAGGAAATACACTGTGCAGTGTCTTTTTACCCTATGTGGTAAATAAATATGACTGGAAAGGTAGCAGTTTAATTCAGGGCTGGAAAGAGCTATCAAGATCATCCCATGACTTTTTCTGCAATTAACATTCTTAATGAATTCATACACACAGTTTATATCTATGCGAAGAGGGCTACCATATATTCTGATAATGTCTAAATGAGGAAATACCAATTTCACAGTCTGGCACCTGAGAATGATTGCAATTGAATTTCAATTCAGTATTTCGAAAAATCAAAAGAGGTCCCTTGGTAAAGAAAAACAGCCAGACTGGATTACATTTAAAGTCTTTTCCAAGTTCAAGATCTCATAACTAGACAATTAGAAATAAAATTTCCCTCGAATCTGGTGCGTTTCCTCTGAAAAAGCATTAAGTTACTCTAGCAATAAATAGATGTCTCGTGATCTTCAATATATTTACTTCTCTTGATCAATTCAGTTTTGAGTGTTCTAAGTTTGGGATAAAAACATGAATATATATATACATATACTTCCTTCCTATAAGGAGTTCAATAAATACAAGCTTAAACACGTATTATTCCAGAAGCCACGACAAACAAGGAAAATGTATAAAGAAACTGAATTTGCTTAGGCGGGGCTTCTCAACCTCGACATTATTAGCATTTTAGGCTGGATAATCATTCATCCATCCTGTGGGTTGTGACGCAGTCTGACTAGCCAGTGGAGCCAGCAGAATCTTTCCTCCCCAGTTCAAACCTCTCTCT
>JABTXL010005037.1:23794600-23805120 GCA_025134845.1 Neodon shergylaensis
TTGAACTCTGCTTGGGGAGCAGAACAAACAGTGGCCAGAGGAAGGAGCGCTGTGACTATTCCTTTACTGTGACCTTTCTCCCAATACCCCCAGCATGGAAAACCACCGAAGCAGAAGCATCTGTTGTAGACCACCTTGTACCAGCCTGCACAGCAGATCGCCAGCCATGAAAAGGGTTCAAGAACATTTAATAGCCACAGGCGTTCTTACAAACTATCAGACATGATTCTCGTTGTCCATGAAGTCATCACAACAACCCTAAAAAAACAGTGTCATTATCCCTGTTTTCCAGAGGGGGACCCCAAACAGGAAACAGTGGGAAACTGACCAAGATCACCAAAGCAGTCAGTAGCAGAATTAAGACACAGAGTCAAGTAAGCAAGTTAAAGAGTCCCCTACCTGAGGAGAATAACCACACTAAATATACATATGAGCATACATACATATATACATACTTCTCTCCAGCAGAACAACAAAATATAACAATAATATAATAATGCAAAGAAAAGGTAACTAATGATATTTTTAACTTCTTCTGCTTGGTGCTCATTTATTTATTTATTTATTTATTCATTCATTCATTCACTTTTCATGAGAAAAGTTCTAAACTATTACAGTAAAACATTATCCTGGATATATATATGCACAGAGAGGACTCACTCACACCCTTCCTGCACACTGAGAACAGAACACCCTGTAAGTCAGGACTTCCCAAGCATGCCAAGGCCTAGAGAAGGGGAGAGCAAGAAGCCTGGTCCCTGTACCCAACCTGGGCTCTTGCAACATCCTACCATCATCTATCTGTGCTGGTTCAGGAATCTTCTAAGACTGTCTGAAATAGAAAGAAGAGTAATTTTCACCCATTTATGCTTAGCCAAACTCTATCTGCGGGAGGAAGCATCTACTCTCCAAAGATGAAAAGATGGCAGAGAGCTCTGAAGAACTAACAAAAATAAAATAAAATAAAATAAAATAAAATAAAAGCGGGCATTGCTGTAGATCTGGAAATATTAAAGAGCATATAAGAAATCAAAGGACGAATAACTATATGATAGTGGCAAGAGAATAGCAGTAATGGGTATATTGATATCAATGAGGATAATTGTTGCTGGGGGTGGCATAAACACAGGGACAAGGAGGGATGGCCTTCTTTACAGACTGTGGAGCATTTATGTTTAAAAGTATTTGTTCGTTATTGTTTTGCATTATTCTTTGAAACCATACTAGAAGTGGTGAGCCCTGTTCTTATAGCCATATTGAGCAACCCTCAGTAAAACTAGACCATTGTGTGTACCATTGCCTCAAGCCCATCCACATATACATTAGGAAAAGTTAGTTTAAGGAAACAATCCATCGTACAAACCTAGTCTATACTGGGAAAGTCAATAACAGATTCCTTTTCATTTGAGAGACATCCATAGTCGATAGGATCTGTCCCAAGTTGCATTGAATCCATAAAGACACACTCCAGTTAATGTAACCTTTTCAAAGGAACTGGGTAACCTCTCACTGTCCAAGGTGATCAAACGAGATGGTAATATAAGACAATAAATAAGTTAAAGTAAATGCCACAAGATGAGCATCAGTTATGAGAATCTTTCTGCTAGAATGAATCATTATTTAATGACCAGGACTTTTGTTATTATTGTTATTGCCTAATGGGCAGTACTTTGAATGATGACCAAAATCCAGTATTGGACTCAATTTAACCAAATGGTTATGTGTGTTTGATAGGAAAACATTGAGCCAAATCTATTAAGAAAGTATATAAAAGTGGTTTCTCAGCAAATAAATAAATATTCTCTGGATTTTTCAGCTTACAGCCTTCTAGAGAGGAAGAAAGGGTCATATATACTTCCATTCATTCACGTGAAACTCGCTAAAGTAAGTGGGAAAAATGAGGCTTCTTCGACATCAAAATAATGTCCTGGAATTTCTGGCATTTGCTAATTATCATAATTGATTATTAATTCAAAAACTACTGAGCATCAAACCGGGTACAGTACAACCACAAAGGAGTATATGCCACCAAGAAAGAAAACCCATCATATTTCACAGATTTTGGCAAAAAGAACAGCCCCCGATTCCCTTTGATTACCAGGGGAGTTGTTTTCTCATCTTTTCAGAGATCATGACTTCTCTCTGAACAATCCTTTATGGGAAAAAGAATGTCTGTTTTTATTCCGTTTTCTGTCACTTTGGCATGTTACAGACCCAATCAAAGTTTGTCAAAGAAAAATAGTCTCCTTCTCAAAAGTGAATAAAATGTTCATTTACTTTGGGTAAATTTCTGCCTTCAATCCGACCATCTGGATCTAAATTAAGGTACCCTACTTTGAACATGGGTGTGCACGCCATCTGGCTACCCAAAAGCGGCAATTACTTCAGGTAAATGAACATTTCGCCTAATTCTAAGCAAGTGTGTTCTCCTATAGGAGACGATGACATAAACACACACCCCTTTTTATCTGCATGCTGCAAATCTACTCGGAGAAGAGTAAGTATATGTTCTGACTAAAGGTGATAATTTATTATATGTGTGAAAACACCTTAATTTTAGGGTAACTTGCTATTTTTCAGTATTCAACAAGTGACAGGCTTTCTCCTAGCTGACTTTATACGGAAGAATGGAAGATATACCCATGATTAAGGAATCTTGGGTTTCATTGAGAAGTTTGTCTACTGTGTGGGGAACTCAGTCTTCCCTGTAGGACAGACTGCAGCGCTTTCCAACATGAAGTGGAGGATTAAAATTTTCCGGGTCAAAGGTACACAGCACACAGGCTAATCCTCCCTCCGGAAGATCTTTCTTCCAGCTGGGTCAGACTCATCTCTTAGGAGTGTAAGGCGGGAGGCCAGTCTTGCCTTAGACTTGAGACTCTTCCTTAAGAAAACCAATGAGAAGGAAATTCTTTCTCCTGAGTCTCTGAGAATAGAGGCAACATGTAAGACTGATCAGATAGTTATGGGCTACTGCTTCCACCAGGCTAAGCGAAGCAAGGAAGCTGTGGGGTGGTTCTCCTAAGTATTTCGAGTTACTCAGTGTAACTCCTGTTGGCAGATTAACTATTTGTTTTCATTACAGAAATTATCCTATCATTAAATGGGCAAAAATGATGAATAACTAAAGATCAAGATATACAATCATTAATCAAATGAAAATTCTAAGTTTGCATCTGTGTCCTTTTAGAAACTGGGCTTTTAATTACCAATTTACATCGCATTTTTTAGTGCAAAATCATTATCAATAAAAGACCAACCTTGGCTGAGTTCCTAATATTGGTCAGCTTTAAATCCTCTAGGTAAGTATAGTAACAAGAACAACAAAAACTAGTGTATGGAATGTCGATATACTTATGAAATTATTAAATTACTTTTGCCTTATCTACTCCAGACGTAAATGCCAGGAAATTATAATATTCACTTTGCTGTTGGAGGTGGAAAGCAAAAACTTTCTCTAAGATCGTATCTAGAAATAAATCCATGCTGGGGTTTCCCAAACATTGAATCCTGCATTTCTATTGGAAAACATGTGCGCATCAGGTTAAACTCCCAGCCAAAGTATTTACAGCTCCAGGGGAAACTGAAGGAGGAAGTCTGAATACAAACATGGACTGTGGGTACAAGAAATCCGGTGCAGGGCAAGTGGAAACATCTGGTCGTTTTGGGAGTCCTCTTAATTTGAAAGCACTGACCAAAACAAGCCGAGTTCTGGCAAATACAGCTTGGCATGGCTTAAGAAAAAAATACAGAATTTGAGAGGGAGCAATTTTTTTTCACCACAGTAAGATGCATTCGTGAGGATGTGCAACTCTAGTGACATGATGAGCGTGTTTCCAAACATAACATGCAACATCTGCCTTCTATGCCTTTATTGCATATTTCATATCATTGTGGGCTTAGACATATTTTTAATCTGGAATCTGTTCTAGAGGACGTAGTGGTGAAGGGTTTGAACTACCCATGCCAGATCTTGGGTGTTAGAAACTGATTAACAATAATGATGATGTATTGACTTATGGGAAGTTGTACCCATCACACGCCTGCTAACACGTGGAATATTTTATGTGGACTTACTTCGCAGCAATCTATAAATGATAAAACTTTTGTGCACTTCCACACTGCAAGGTAAGTTTCCCAGCCTCTCCCACCTTAACTGTTTCTGATAGTTCTCAAGCACCTTGGTTCAGGGCTGGGCAAACCAAAGTTCAAGTTCGGGTTCTCTGATGACAGCCTGTTTGACCTCAGGTGCCCTGTGCTGCTCTGAGTCCCGGGGTCCCCGATGTTAGGAGACTCACTGGGGGAAAGAGGAGGCTCTGCCTCATTGCTTACTAATGATGGGTCTACCTAGAGGTAATGATTTCATTTATTAGTTCACTCTGATTGTTCATCTGCGCTATAGTCATTTAACTAATTGAAGTTATTTTAAACACAATGAAAACAAGAATCATTCATACATTCATTCAACAGGATATGCGAAAGCTGACTACCTCGGGACACTCATTTGAACTCTGAAGTACTATATATGGCAGGCCTGACCTTGGGTGAAGTGCTTTTCAAGGCCATATTGCTCAATCCTGTCGTGGAGAGTGGGACTATCATTATCACCAAGTTAGGATTTAAAATGGGAGCTCTGGGTCCGAATTATCTGGGTCTCATTTTGTGATCTAAGTCAAACTACCACTTTGCTGAGCCTCCATTTTCCCACCTGTAACGCAGAGAGCAGGAACAGCAGCATGCACCCGGTAAGGATCTCATAAAACAGTTCACTGGGAGAGTTTGGTGCAGCTGTCAATCATTGCCAAACACCGTAAACTTTGATTCTTTCCCCAGACTTTCACCACAGCTATTAGAACTATGACGATCTGGACACAGAAGCTGTTGGTTCTAGAGAAATCCCCCCCCCACATTCACACACACCTCACAAAAACTAAGAAAATGTAACCCAGATCTAAAGTCACCAAAGGCACTGGAGACTGGCTCCTGGCTTTCCCTCCCTTTCTGGGTGTAGTCATTTCCATTGGCAGCAGCTGAGGAACCAAATGGAGGCAGAAGCCCCAGGGGACACCACAGTGCCTTAGAGGTCCCTCTCTCTGATTTTGACCATGACAACTGCAGTCCCACAGGCCAGCCCCAGTCCCGCCTTTCCCTTGAACTTCTCTTTGTGATCAAATCTCAACTTTCAATTTGGAAAAACTTTACAAAGCCAAAACTTAGGCTATGTTCTGAGTCTTCCAGGGGTACCGAGGTACTATTCATAACCAAGGCAGGTGCGCAAGGGGAGGGGGTGTGTCTGCCCTGACCTGATAGCTGGGTTGAGCGGCTACCTGCTTGAAGTTGTTGTTTTGTTTGTTTGTTTGTTTTGGTGGTAGTGGTGGTGGTTTTTTGTTTTGTTTTGTTAGCTTGTCACTTAGATAACCAGTCAGGAGGCGCAAGGTCCGAACTAGAGGAAGGGGCAGCAATCACCTTTCGGTATTGCTGAGTGTGTGGACTTGGCAACAGACCCCTATGGTTCCAAAGGACCATCCCATCTAACCTTGACTCCCTTCCCCCAACCCCGGGGTTTCTGGATATTGGAAGCCAACGGGGACCCCAGGTCGCCTGCGCTCGCTCAGCAGTGCGAGCAGCCCGGCGGGGTGGGGCAGCGCGGGGCACCGCCTCCCTCCATACCTTCTCTCCCCGTGGAGCACGTAGGAGCTACGGAAGAAGCCCAGGAGCTCGTTCTCTATCAGGGCATTGTAGATAATCTTTAGATTGTAATTCCTCTGCGCATCCAGGGTTCTATTCAGCACCACCACCAAGACCTGGGTTGGTGGGTAGAGGAAAAAGCCTCCTACCGGGACAGCTCCGAACGCCCGGTCCTCCGCTACTTGCACCTTCTCCACCGCTACCCGGGAGGCGTGCAGCACCACGTAGCGGGTGGCGTTCCGGCACGCGATCTCCACATTGACCTCCCCGGAGAAGGTGAAGTTCTCCATAAAGGCGGTGAGCATCAAATTGTAGTGCAGTGGTTTGAGGTGGCCGGATAGGCGCAACTGTGTCCAAGGCTGCCACTGCTCGGACTCTTCCTCCGACGGCGGCAGGGCAGACGGGGTCCCTGGGGTGTCCACCTCGCCGGTCTCGCGCTGCGAGGATTCCCCACCAGAGTGGTGGTTGCGCCGGGCGGATCCTGGGTGGCTGCCGTTGCCGCCGCCGCGCTCGGGGAAGCCCCCGGGGCCACCGTCGGAGCCCGGCACCGCCGCGCTGGCTCCACACTCGTCGAAGCGCAGGCTGAGCAGCACCGCCAGCATGGTGACCGCCAATAGTGCCACGATAGACACGGCAAAAGCCAGCACGAGCCGCTTGTGTACCGCGATGTGGCGCTCCGTGGTGCGGGGTCTCACTCCCACCGAGTCAGCCCACGGGTCCGAGAGCCCCCTGCCGCTTGCCCGGAGCGCGGCGTCGTCTTCTCCCATGGTAGCTGCAAAGGGTGAGCTGCTCTTCTCGGCCCCCTCCTCCTCCTTCTTCTTCCTCTTCTTTTTCTTCTTCTTCTTTTTCTTCTCCTCCTCTTGCTCCCCCCTCTCGCCGTCCAGGGCCATCATCACACCGCCTCCTCCTCTTCCCCCGCCCCCTCCGACACCCCCAGCGGGCGGGCCACCCGGGCCACCGCCAGCGCAGTCATCGGAGAGTGCACGCGGGCGGAGGGCGCAACGCCGGCTGGGACCCTAGGGAGGCCAGCCCGGGTTCTCTAGAGACAAGCTCTGGTGGCTGGCGACGGCCGCGACGACCCCCAGCAGCCCCGCCTCTCTCCGGACACCAGCTGCGAATCGCGGGGCAACCAGCTCTGGGACGCGCCCAACTTGGGGAGCTTGTCGCTCGCAGGGTGCGCGCTACTCGTCGGGCTGGCACTGGGCGCTCGGGCACAGGCTGCCCCCGCCCCTGTGCGCCTGCGGCTCGTGCGTCCTCCCTGGCGCCGCACTCTCCCAGGCTGGTTGCGGCAGCTCTCGCACCGGTCCTCGGCCCGGAGGACGGAGAGTCTTAGGGAGAGCGACCGAGCAGGCAGGCAAGTTAGGGTTTCGCCCAGCTCCGGGCACTCCGGCAGTGTTCGGTCTTCTGGGTGGGATGTGCTAGCAAAGACAGTTGCGGCGGTTGCAGCTCGGGAGGAGCCTGCGCCTTCCACCCCGCAGCGGGAGAGGAAAGGTTGGAACAGAGGACCGAGGGAAAGACTGGAGTGAGCCAGCTGGAGGAAGTCCCACGGCCGCGGAGCATCCGTCCTGGAGAAACCCTGGACACTTTAAACGGCCGCGGCGGTAAAAGGCGTTAGGTTGCAGACTGGACAGAGAGCCTCCCGCGTTCCGATATGCCTGTGCCTTCTGGAGAAGACAAGTGAAGAAGTGTCCCGCCGGGGCATCCACTTCAGGTAGATAAAGGTCTCGGCTGCGTCCCCGGGGGGAGAACCGAAGTGCGTGTGTGCCAGCGCGTGTGCATGTGTGCGCGCGTGTACGTGTATGTGTGTGTACACGGGTTCCGGGTCTAGATTGCCAAGGCTACTCCAGCAGCATTCAGAGACTGAAACTCCCTGAGAAAGGAGAGAGCGACTGAGGGAACAAGCGAGAAGGCTGGGAAAGCGGGAGGGAGGGGAGAGGTTGAGCGGCAGAGGCAGGCGCTGGGAGATTAGAGAGCTTTTCTCCGCTCTGTCACACCAGACACCCACAGCCACAGACAGGGCTGCTGAGCTGCCTGCAAGAGTACATTGTAAATCTTCAGCGCAACAAGCCCGGCAGTCACCCCTCTTCCGACTCCTTAGCCCCACTGCGCTCCCCAGAGGTACCGCTGGAGCCTTGGGCTATTAGCATCAAGAGCCTGCTGGAGAGGCTAGGCAGTGTCAGATCACACATCAAGCTCGCCAGAGGATTTGGGGGATTGTATGTAAATTGAAATAAATTCTCCAAAGCCTGGCTGCATATATTATAATGGTGTAGTGTGACCAGGTGTGAAGTACTGACATAATGGCTAGCGATGAAAAGTCCTACATAAGTAAAAGACCAAAGAAAGGATACAGAGTCCCCGTGGGATACATTTTATTTTTACATTGGGAAAAGGATTTAAAAAAATTAATGCCTACAATACAACATTCAAAAAACAAGTGTAAGGCAAACTGGGGGTGGAGGCTCCATGACTGGGTTTTACTAGAACGGTGGGTAAATGTATTTCCATGATGGGTCAGTTTGTCACTTCACCTCGCCACGATTACTTTATGCAACTCCCCTGTATTATCGTGAAAATTGTTTAAACTTCATTAAGGCAGTTATGAATCCCGGTGTGTACTGACAACAAGCATTATCGTCAAAGTTCGTAGCTTGCTGACTGGCTTCGGACTCTCGTGAGTTTGTTGGAGTTCTGCATTATAGTGGAGAAGTGTGCTATGCAAACTTCAAAATGTGTCTAAAAAGTTGTAACACGAACAATGCTCAGAAGACCGCCACCTCGAAGGTGACAGTTAGTCCTCTCTGATTTTTAACCAAGTATATGGCTCAGTCAATAGAAAATGAAGAAATTCCTCTTTAAACGTTTCTTTTGTCTCTTTAAACCCATTATTTTCCACACACGCACCGCACACACACGCGCACGCGCGCGCGCGCACACACACACACACACACACACACATATATATATATATATATATATATATATATATATATATATAGAGAGAGAGAGAGAGAGAGAGAGAGAGAGAGAGAGAGAGAGAAATGATATTGGCTTTGGATACTGTAAAAAAGTTAAAATATTATTTCAAAACGTATTCAGTTAAAGGAGCCCAATTATACAACAATGAACTTTAATCTGGCAGCCACATAGAGTACAGCCTTGCTTGAGGAAGCTCTTTTCCCTCTATCCCTAGATGGAGTGCTTGCTGAATACCCCCGTATTCTAAGTGTCCACTTGCATCATCATAACTGATGGTGGAAATAGGTGCCAGGGTGGGTATTTTTAAGCATGTTGTATGTGGGCCGTCAGTAACAGACCAAGGGAAATGCCACATTCTGTTCCAGTTTCTTTTTTTCTGCTGTTTCTAAGCATCTTTGTTCTTGCTTTTTTCATTTGTATCTGGCTATTGTGCAGCTTAGGAGTTGGGGCTTTAGGGGTTAGATTGTTTCCCCAGAAGTAGGAAATACAGTTTAGCAAGCCAAAAGAGCAACCTGACCCTCAAAGAGGTCACCATATTCCTCTGCCCTTCAGGAATCTAATCTAGTCACTCAGGATTACCTGCCTAAGGGACAGAGATTACAAGCAGCTTCTAGAATGTCCCCTGGGAGTCTAAGAACCACCGCCTCAGAGTCAGCTGTCCAAGGGGTCTCTCTAATATGATGTTAGTCATGAATACTCCAAAAAGGTTATTACTATTCATGTGCCTTATCAATGTCTATGTACTCGTGAAAAATTACTGCAAGGTAACTCTCAAACACTTTGCAATTAAAAGAAATTGCTTACCAATTAGAAAAAGTTTCTCCTGACTGATTAAATTAGCAAATGGATTGTTTCTGAGATACAAGTGCAGCAAATTCAAGTTTATTAACATAAAGTGGGCACAACTTATTAGCTCATTGATTCCTGTTTAATGTAGTTTTGTTACTCAATAAACTCGGTATCAAAGATCAAACAAGTAAATACTTCTTCCTCTTTTGTTACAGCAATGGCAATTGTTTTTCTTTTGTAATTTATGAAAGTTTATGGAATCTGAGAAATAAGGATTGACAGGTTACATTCTTGGATTATTTCCACAGAAAATGTCCCTTCTAATTCACACCAAAAACAAAAAGGAGGAGGACAAGTTTCAGGCTGCGTACTTATGAGGAACATTGAAGGAATTAACCGCTAATACTTGGTTTAAAAGTTGCCCTTAGTGTTTAAGTCCCTTGATTAGAGAAAGGTTTGAATCCCACATGCTATAACCTTGTACACTCAGCTCCTGAAAGGATGGTTAGTGCCTTCATGTCCCAACACTACTTGGCTCAGAAGAAACATCTAAGTCCCTACTCAACCTTCCCCACTTTGTATTATCCTAGCCCACTTACTTCATCAACTCCGTTTCTTGATGTGTTATTAACACCACAGAGTGTGAGGAGGTAGCCTTGGACATCTCATGGCTCTCAAACTGTCTAGAGGTTTTGAGTATCCTCCATAAAAGGCAAAAAAAAAAATTGAGCTGGGGAGACAAACTCAATCAATAAAGTGCCTACTTTGCAATTATGAAGACCTGAGGTGGGCTCCCAGGACTATGTTAGCTGGGCATAGTAGTGCCTACTTGTAATTAAAATGCTAAGACAGACAGCAGAGATGAGGGCATCCAGGGCCTCTCTGGCCTACTTGGCAAGTTTTGGGGTAATGAGAGACACTGTCTTATAAAACAAAGCAAACAAATAAAAAAAAGAGCATACCGACAGATGAACTCAGTCTGAAGAACAATACCGGAAGTTAACCTCTGGTCTACACAGAGAGAGAGAGAGAGAGAGAGAGAGAGAGAGAGAGAGAGAGAGAGA
>JABTXL010005037.1:23805130-23823525 GCA_025134845.1 Neodon shergylaensis
GAGAGAGAGAGAGAGAGAGAGAGAGAGAGAGAGAGAGAGAGAGAGAGGAAAACAACATAAAACTCTATCCAAAACCTTAGGGAGTAAAATGACTTTATAAAAACACCATACTTGCTAAAATGTAGGAGACAGTATACAAACCAAACGGTTATTCAGGCAAATAAAAGGATTGGTGGGCTCAGGACAAAGTAAGTTTCTGGAGGCTTTACACAGTTGCCGGCCCTTGCTGACAATGGAAGTCAGAAATCTCTGCGGATCAGCTGAAGTGGTGCCTCCATGTGGCAACAGAAAAACAGCATTTTTGAAATCCAAAATGTGATAATTCAATGAAAAATTAAAATTGTGCAAATCCACATTGTATCAAAGCTGTTCACAATTTTACATCACACAATTTAAAATTTTCATAACATTTGACCTCAGTCTTTTCTAGTTTCATACCAAAAGAGTCACCTTTTCTAATTGAACATTCCTCAAGATCTTGAAGATAAAAGCTAGAACTTTTCAAAAATATAGCGATATTTCACGAAGCATACAGTTTGCCAACTAAAATTAAAACCTTAATTTAACTGCCAGTGGTTTGACTTCAATATTTAAAGGGATTAGCCAGAATGAAAATGGCAACCGAGTCTGTGTATGGTATTTTAACCACCTGAGAATTGCTGAAGCATTTTTATTATGCCTAAAGTACCAATATATTAGCACACATTAGAAGTCCTAGGGAAGTCTTCCAGTTATACTGAAGGGAAAACAGAATAACTCTCAGCACAAAATGAACTCCTCTCGATGGCAAATATAAGAAAAAGGATGGCTGTAATCTATGATGAAATTCCCAGTTCCAGAATTCAGTGTTATATGAAGAGGCGAGAGTACGAAGAATTCAAAGAAGTTCTATTTTTCTTTGGGGGTTTCTACTGCTAGGTTTAAACTCTTCAGTGTTCACTCCGGGCTTTTTGGTTTATGATCTCTATAAGAAAGCTCCATAAAAACCAAAGTATGTATCATGGAAATGTTTATAGTGTATTCATGAGAGCTGCAAAGATAATATATACCCAAGTCTACAAACAGAATAGAAATTGGTTAACTTTCTAGAGATTTTTTTTCCATTGAGCTACTCAATTTGTCCAGTGGATGAAGAAACAGGCTAGCAAATTTACAAATACAGTAGACACTCAGGATATAAGTTTCTCAAATGCTTGCTTCTCGGTACATATGGGAGGCAAAGTAATAATAATAATAACAATCACAATAATATAGCTATTAATAGCTTTGTCCCTTGTTACCTGTTTAAGCGCTTTATCCTAGCTCATGTAATCATGAAAACAGACACCACAGAGACAATGTTGTTGCTTCTTCCATTTGGAAAATAAGGAAACTGAGGCTCAGACCGACTAAACATCTGAGGACAGAATCATTTAATTAGTAAATGTCAGAGTTGGAATTCAAAACCAGGCAGGGTTCCATCATTACCTGCACATTTAGCACTGTGGCATTCTCTTTCAGTAAGGTAAGCCAATGTAAACTATCCAGGTGTGTAACTGATATTTGTTAGTTTGTTACATAAATTATGAGGTCAGTGTTAGGCCCCATAGTAGAGACCTTAGAACAGGACCAGTCAATCTTGGTCTCTAGGCCTATGGAAGCAGACTGTTTCTGCTTATGACTTGTGTTATTAGAGTGCTTGCTAAATGAAATGAAATAGATAAATTATAATATAACGTTACCCTGAGCAATGTAGTCATTTTATGACTTAACGAGAGAAAGGGGTCAGGGGCGGGAAGACAAAGCGGTGGAGGTGTTAACTAGAATTTGTTTTCACAACAAGCAAGTGGTTTATATCTTCGAAATCTTGACATTTGAATGTATCAAATATATATAGCCTTAACCTAGATTTACGGTCCAGCTCAAAATCGTGTGACTCAAATGATGTCTGACTTTTTTTCAAACCCAACAGTATCTGCTTCAAAGACACACTTCCATGGGTAATAATGCAGTCACATAAAGATATCAAATGGCCTGATTCATCTCTCCCGCCTGCACCTTCTATGTCACACATGCAGCTCTTTAAATAATTTATCCCCTCTTCTTTAATTTAATCAAACATCCTATTTATTGTTTAAATCCTTCCCTGATCACAGACTGACCCTCACCGGGTATTTAACTCTTTATCTGTATAGCTCTTTAAGCAAGGTGAACACCTTGTCTTTTCAAACTGAGTAGCAAGTCTTCACTGTAAAGGAGTTGATAAAGAGGACTTAGAATGTGATCGTGGTTTTCTCCATATGCAATCTCCATATGTAAATATCACTGGTATTTGAGTCATATACCTGTGTTTGAGTTTTTTAAGCTAACTCTTAACTACAGTGATTTCCTACATTAAATAGCATAAACTATAGTATATAGGTTTGTTGAATCAAAATTCTGGCCAAAGGTCGTGTGTGTGTGTACATATATAATAGTGATGAAAACTAACATCGCTTAATTTTCAAACCTCACGAAACTTCTTTGAAATTAGGGCGAAAGATGTATCATGACATATATGATTATTATCCTGTGCATCTTTTTATCATGAAGTGAAGACAGCACACTTTCCTGGCCCAATATTTTCCCATAAATTCAAAGATACAAGCTAGAAAACACCCAGTCTTGCCCATCCCACAGATAGCAATCCCACTACATGGATTCTCGATTCTTTAACTTTACCATTTACATATGAACACTATGCCAGTGTAATGCCTTCTTTTCTCTCTCTCTCTCTCTCTGTGCAGGTTGTTCCGAGAGCACCTTGTCTAAACCCCCGCAGAGGCTCAGGGATGCTCTCACGGTGCCCTGAAGTGAAGGAAAGGATGTATCTGTACCTATAGATCCTAAGTCTAGGACTGACTCTTGAACTTCAAACAACTGCACTTTGACTAGAATGCCTTTTTTCTCGGTCTTTAAAAAGAAGTTATTTAGGGCAAAGCGTGTGGCTTTTCAAGTAAAGGTGCTTGCCATGGAAGCATGGTAATCTGAATGTGGTCCTTGGAACGCTGATAGAGGTGGAAGTTGAGGCTGACTCTGTAAAAGTTGTCCTCTGACCTTTGTGGACATGCCATGGCATACCTGCCCATCCATATACACCATGCACACACACACAACACACACTATATAAATAAATTAAAAACACCTTAAAAGCCCAAATGCAGCATTCTACTAGAAATTCTTTAACATGTTGACTTTTTTAAAACTTAATACCAAGAACATTAAATGCTAGGCACTATACAAGATAGGGAGGAGAGAGAGCGAGAGCGAGCGAGCGAGAGAGAGAGAGAGAGAGAGAGAGAGAGAGAAGAGAGATCTGGAGAACTAGGTTTAGGACCAAGCAACACTTATGGAAACTTGAAATCTCTGCCTGGGGTGGGGGTGAATAGAATAAAAATTTTCCACAGAATAACTATATACAAAGCACCAACCAAATTAGTGTTTGACAGGAGTTCTCAACCTTAAAATACAGTTCCTCACTTTGTGGTGAGTCCAGCCATAAATTTATTTTGAATGCAACTTCATAACTGTAATTTCCCTAGTGTTATGAATCATAATGTAAATATTTTTGGAGAGAGAGATTTGCCAAGGGAATTGCCACCCACAGTTTGAGAACTGCTGCTTTTGAAAATGACAAGCTCTGACCTTAGAACACTCAGCCCTTATGGGATGTCTCCATCAAATCCTTTTTCTCAGGGCTTAGGGAACTCCTCTGAAGCGGAGGCAAAAGACTGTAAGAGCCAGAGGGGTCAGAGGACACCAAGAGAATAAGGCACTGTGAATCAACATAGGCAAAGTTCAAATGAACTCACAGAGATTGAGGCAGCATGCACGGGCCGGCACAGGTCCACACCAGGTCCTCTGCATGTATATTTTGGCTTCTAGTTTAGTGTTTTTAGGGGATTCCTGAGAGTGTGAATGAGTGATTTTCTGATTCTTGTACATTTTCGTGGGCCCTTTTCCTTCTGGCTGTTTGTTTTGTCCATTTCTGATGTGTCCATTTTTGTTTTACCTTATTATATTTTATTATTAAAGAAAAAAAGAAAATGACCAACTCTGGAATTGAATAAAATGTTCCACATGATCTTGTGAGAGACAGCCACCTGAGGATAGACACTTAGAGTTACTACCATACTAAAATGTGGATGATTGTTTTATCAAATAAGATTAATTCTCTTAACAGAATAGAATGGATTTAGTAACTTGCCTGGGATCTTCATTTTTGTCACTTTTTTCTTTACTGCCACCTTGTGGGTTAGATAGTAACATAGTATTTACTATAGAGGTGTGAGTTTGGGGTTGGCTTTTCTCTCTCTCTCTCTCTCTCTCTCTCTTCTCTTTGATGCTTTAAAGCTGGTGTTAGAAAATAGCATCGTAAATGATGTGAAACAATTTCTTTCTCTTTTTTTTTCTAAAAGAAACAGCTACTTCACCAAAAGATATTTGCCATAATTCTGCAATTGTCCATTCAGGACACCAGAATAATTTCTCAGAGATTGAAAATATTGGAATCTACACAAAAATCGATGTTCATTTACAGGATAATCACCAAACTTATCTAGGATAGCATAAGTGGCAAGATCTAACTTGTGGGCTTTTTTTTCCCCTGTAAGAAAAAGAATGTTTTTCTTAACTCAGTATCATCATTTCTACAACAGTGTCCTATGGGGATTGATTCTAGGTGATTTGAAATGCTGCTTAATCCTGTTTTTTAAAACCTCCCATATCTGACTCAGGCAATATGCACTTACTTCTGGCATCAGACTGGATAAATTTTCATTGAATTACCCTACTCAATTTCTTTTAAAATTATGCTGCAGCTATAAAGGGAATAAGGAAAAAAAGGCATTATATAGTGCATTGCAATGTCTTTTTTTTTAATTGAGAAACACGGGGAATGTGTTATGTTCACTAACATCCCTTATGTATTAGAGATATCATAATAATCTTTTATCTAGCCAGACAAACAGGAATGGTTCCACCTGAACACACTGCTTTTATTGCTAACAACGTGTGTGTGTATTTGTGTGTGTGTGTGTGTGTGTGTGTGCAGTGTGGTAGAGAAACACATTTTGAAAGTCCCTTTATGAAGTCATTTCAGAACAAGGGAACCTAGTATGTAATCTAGTCACCTTGACACTTTGAATAGGTGAAGCACGTTTAACATAAATTCAGAAACAGATATTGGGGTTCAACCTGAAAACCAGAGAAGCAAAGCAGTCAGCCACTGGCTCTTATCTCGACCTCAGTACAAAAATGGTGATTCTGACTCCAGGAAACCTCAGAATGAGACTGAGGCTGAGACCTTGAGACCTGTCTCCTCCCATTTTATAATCCTCTCTACCTCTGGGATTAAGAGCACTGCTACTGCCTGGTTTCTTTGGCAAGATAGTGTGGCTACTGGAATTATAGATGTGTGTCATTGTGGCTACTGAGATTATAGGTGTGTGTCATTGTGGCTACTGAGATTAAATGTGTGCGTCACTACTGCCTGGTCTGTAAGGCTGGCCAGTATGGCTATTTTACTTTTCTGATTTTCAGGCAAGCTTTATTTATCAAAATACAAGTGAAATTCCACTACAAGTAGGAAATATTGTATTTAAACTCATGCCTTTTCTAAGAGTTGAAGGTTGTAAAGTGTTCTTCAAAAAGTAATTTTCCCTTGATATGACTATAAGACCTCTGATTTGACCTATAACTGTCATAAAATATGCCACAGTCACATAAGTAACAACAAAAGTCTAAGAATTACTACAGACTTACTAAAATCCAATAATCAAATTAGAGTAGTCAAATTCTACCAGTAATATTGCCAGACCCTCAGATTTTAACTCGCTGCTTATTTTTACCATGGAGAACTTTCAAGTTCCGTCTTTGTAAGTGATGTGTTATTTACAACTCGGGAAAGGTATGTTTCAATTATTAATCTTTAAGACTTTTGATAATCAAATCTATCCCTGCCACTCAAATTTGTTTCCAGTGGATTTGGTTCAGAAACAACCCAAAAGATGCCTTAGAATGCAGCTAATCTGTCTTCCACCTAACATTTGAACACCTAACCTCTGAATGACTTTCACTGTGCTTTTACTTGGAGTTTCATCTGAACAAATACACCAGCAAAGGGATGCTCGGGGCCATACAGATATGCTGCCCATTTTCTTCTCATGCTTCAATTTCAGCCTGACTAATAAAACTATGTCTGCCTTCAGCATAAACTGAAAGAACTCCCGTATAGTCACCTCTAGAACATTCCTTGGTCCTAAGCACAGTTGTTGGAGGAACAACAGCCACGGTGAACACAAATAAGACACCTCCATCTACCATGCTGCCTTATTCCAATAACAAATTCATCCTCTTTATACTTTTATAACATTCTTATTATACATGAAGCCTTTAAAATAAATTGCAGGAGGCAAAGCTACATTACAACTTATTCCATTACAGATCCCAGATTAAGCAGATCCAAATTAATTGGCTTATGTTAGACGCCAACAGCCATTTCCTTTAATGTCAAAAGCTCATATGATCCACCTTTCAGTCCTTCTTAAAATGAGACTGCATCAAATATTTTTCTTGACCTTTCTTGAGGATTCCATTTTTGGTTTTGAAGGGTCATTTACTCCTTTAATCTTCCAATGTAGGGAAGTAATGAATATCGATCCATATTTAGAAGTACTAACATTCAGCTAGGTAAACTTAGATGGCTATTCATGATCTATTTTGTCTTCTAGACACAAAATCAAACCTATTTAAACAAATGACATGCTTTAAGTCAGTGTGTGTCCACTAAATGCTAAAGACAACCCCTCTTTATGATAATTGTGTCATATTTGGGTGTTGGGAGCTGTGGACCCCCCAGACCCTGAATTTCTTGTAAACAATTTGTTATGCTTGCAGCTTCTCTGAGCAAAACAACTTGTTTTCCTGTGTTTGCAGCTGCTCTGAGCACAAGAATCTCAGGAGTTCCTGATGGCAGGGGAGTGGTTTCTGGTGGGTTTGGCTGGGGCATGACTATCAGTTAAGGATCCCTATATAAGCTGCCCTGGAACACAATAAAGGGAGAATCCTTGTTTCAAAGATGACCCATGCCTCTGTCTGTCTGTCTCTCTGTGTATTTGTGTGTTCCAATCTCCAGCCCCTTTCCCAGCTCACAAAAGGTCCCAGTACGCTACAGGCTTAGTACCATAGTATGCATAGTACAGGCGCTACAGGACCATAGTACACGTAGTAGTGTGGACGCAACAAGTGGAGGCTTCAGTGAGATCAGTAATCAGGGATTCACTGAGAGATCACCCTCAAGAATGATGAGGGTGGACTGAAGATGGGTATCTGTCTCTGTGTGTTTTTTTATCCCCAGATTCTTGCCTGATAGTAGTTCACAGTGATGCAGGCACCATAGCAGGAGGACCGCTGAGATGGAAAACCAGAGGCCCTCTGAGGGACACCCTCTGGAAAACTGGCCAGCAGGAAAGTAATAAGAGGAAAGCAAAAAAGAGGAGGTGGGAGGGTGAATTGAGGGCCTAGAAAAGATAGAATGTGTTCAGATGTGTACTGTTGCGTTTTCTTTTGTTTTTTCTTTTGTTTTGTTTTGTTTTTGACTAGAAAGACATTTATGCACCAAGACCCCCTGAAATGTCACTGTGAATACCCCCAAAGAAACTTTGGCAGTAAACAGCAGGAAGTAATATCAAGAATGACCACCAAATTCCCAAAATTGTTTACTAGAAGTTGTGAGGCTGATGGGGACGCCACTGGCAGTGCCAGGAGCATTGGCAACCATGGCAGCAAGTGCTGTAGCCAAGGCAAACCGGAGCTGCTCAGACCCCGCTGGGCTGCCCTGCCCACCTGTGTGCGGCATATGGAAAAGGCGGTGGCCTGGGCAAGGAGAAGGCAGTGGCGGTTTCTGACTGTGCACACCCCAGAGTTTGTGGTGTGAGCAGCAGGCTTACCTGAGGAACCCACGCAGTAGCTGAGGAAGGTCTCTGAGCCTACCTACCGCCCTGGCTGGTTGTGGTGGCACGTTGCTGGTAGGATTTGCTGAAGGAGTCAGAGGCAGGAGGATCTGGAGTTCTAGGAAGACTGCTGATGCTGAGTCATCCCAGCGGGGACTTCCAGATCAGCATTGGTGGCCACCATTGTCGCTGCTGTGGCCTCCTTCACGGCAGCCAGCCGGAATTGTGATCAGCCAGACGGCTGCTGTAACTATCTTGTAGCTGGCAGGGACTAGCATTTAATATCATTCATGTGGAATGTAGAATAAGTATGTTCACTGGAGAATTTTCCAACTTATTGCTATCATATTTGTGCTACTCCTATGCTAGTCCAGAACCTTGGCTAATTATATAGAAAGGAGGGAGCGGTTGGGGGCTGTGGACCCCCAGACCCTGAATTTCCTGTAAACAACTTTTTATGCTTGCAGCTGCTCTGTGCAAAACAACTTGCTTTCCTGTTTGCAGCTGATCTTAGTTCCTGATGGCAGGGAAGTGGTTTCTGGTGGGTTTGGCTTGGGTGTCGCTATCAGTTAAGGATCCCTATATAAGCTGCCCTGGAACACAGTAAAGGGGGTATTCTTGTTTCAAGGATGACCCATGTCTCTGTCTGTCTGTGCGTGTGTATGCTTCAATCTCCAGCCCCATGCCCAGCTCGAGAACAGTCTGTAGTGTAGGCAGTATGCTCCAGGCATAGTGCCATAGTATGCATAATACGGGCACTACAGGACCGTAGAACACGGAGTAGCACAGACATTACATTTGGGGATGTATGTGTCTTACTTACGATGGAGACATAAGTAGATGAGAGTGGGAGGCATGTGTATTTCCTATGTTTGACATAAGTGCTTTACCAGTCCCTGTCTACTCTGGACTATAATAAAATGCACATGGAGCGCTTTGTGCTCCTCTTTCATTTTCAGTGCTTGCCAGGATGGTCCAATTATGCTGCTGATATGATAATCACCCAAATAGATAGCTCTAATACTGCAATTATAGGATCGTTTCTTTATTTTGGTGAGATTTACCTATAGTAGTTCCCTGTTTAATGTTCAATGTTCTGTAGCCATTCTCTTTTAAATGTTCCGTGCAGGAGCTATGCCTTCCAGGGTGTACAAATAATCAAGTCTTAGCAATATTATAAAACCTAATCCACATTATGAATTGAAGAGAAGGAGCCCTCAGATCTGATTGCCTAAGGCTCAAACGCTAATGCTGCCAATATACCTTGTATGTATCAGCTAGTTGAATGAAATTACATTAAAACAAGAGAATGAATTGTGGTCTGGACCTCAGTCACACTCCATCAGTCTCTGCCTGCTTTGCCTGCCTGTAAGGGGGCTTCAGCATCGCTGATCCTCACCTCCTGTCTATTTCCAGACTTTCAAAGAAGACCAAGCCTGGGTGCCCAGTGGTAAACTGACTCCAGTCCATTTTTTCCAGAAGTGTCATCTCCAACATTTCTTTCTCAGGAGTCCAAGTTAAAGAGGCACACAATACCAGGCCTAAGAGAAAAGAAAATTTAAAAAAAAAATAGTCCCAACAATAGCACCAGGAAAACGCACATTGATATTTTCAAGACACAAGTAATCAGCAGTAAAAAAGAATACTATTCTGTATTCATCACATGGTTCTTATTAATAGTTTAGAGTTCTTACCAAGGAATTACTTGTAAAGGGAACGTATAGATCATCTGAAGGGCTTCCTGTTCTCCTAGCGCTCATTGGCCAAAAATTGTACAGAATCAAAAGTATGTCAATAGCTATGAAAGTCAATGAAATGGGACCCTCACTAATTACTAGCTCACCAATAAAAACTAAGGTATCTAAATATAAAGAGAAGACAGCTGTCTCCCCAAAGGCAATATACTACAGAATGTAAGTATTACAGGTTTCATTGCTCATCTCCTTCCCATTATAAACAATTACCAGAAGTTTTCACTTGTTTTTCATATTTTTAATACTTCTTTAAAAATGTCATACTGCATGCTCTGACCACATCCATCTTGCTCCCTCACACTTAGGGAAAACTGATGTTCCTCCCAGGGGCTAACAGTTGCCAATAGCTTCTGAGCCGGGGGGGGGGGGCTTCACTACTTGAGAACAATTGATCATTTCTTTCAAATTCTCAAAGTATCTTTTCAATAGCCAGGTAATCTGCTGAGAAGTTTGTTATGAATTGAGCGTCTGACTGTGTGAAGGTTCAGATGATTCTCTATGATTCTAAAGAACTGTCATTTGCCTCACAATCTTCTACAATTAATGAGACCTAAACAGAAAAGCTAATGAATAACACTTCACTGTTTGCCATGCCCTTAGAGTGCATCAATATCTAGAAAAATCTAAATAGTAGGCACTTAGATTTTTCTCAGAGAATTAGTGTCCACTTCCTTGTTAGTTAACAATCAAATGAGGGGCAAAAATGATGAAAAATATCCCAAGTAAATCCAATTCTTATATAAATATTTCTTAAATTGTGCCTTTCAAATATGTAATATATTATTGGGAAGGGAGTCTTAAAATAACATGCTTCTCAATTCTATAAACTGATATAAACCTAATAATAGTATGTAATTTAGCACCGGCTATAGGGAGACTTTTGAGTCAGTCTGGACTGTCACTCTTGGTGTGGCTCTTTTGTTTACAATAAAAGCCACTTTAGAACAGGAACATGTGGATTCATTTATGTGTCTGCAGAAGATGCAAGTCCTGACTATACACATAGGTCCTCATGGACAGATTCAACCTCAATGGCTCAAACGATACAAAGCAAAATGCATCTGTCTATAGTGAATATATGTAGGCTTCCTCATGTCATTATTTCCTAGTGTTGGCAACTATTTACATAGGGACTTATCATAGTACGAATCATAAGCAAACTGCAGATGATTTCAAATATGTGAAGGATATTCATAGATTCTATGCAAATACTACATTTTATATAAACATTATATTTTGATCCTTTTATGTGGAGCATCGAGTCAACATTTCTGTAGACTGTTTATACTGTGGGTCCTAGAATTGAAAACAGCCCCCCCCCACACAGATACACAGGGATGTCTACATCAAGTCTTTTCTGAGGATATGTTGAATGAAATGAATGAATACTCTATTCAATAGCTTTGTTGGCTTTCCTGTAGCAGGTTTTCTTTTGGGCCACCAACCAGCTCCCAAATCATGGCACAGAGACTTACTATTAATTATGAATGTTCAACCTTATCTTATGCTTCTCCCACTAGCTCTTATAACTTAACCTGTTTCTTTTCATCTACCTTTTGCATCAGGGCTTTTTCCTTTCTTTCTTTTAATCTATATGTCTGGATGGCTGGCAGCTGCCTGGCTAGCTGGCCCAAGACATCTTCCTCTATTTCTTCCTCATTCTCTATTCTCTCCTCTCCTCTTTCTCAAGCCTAGATTCCTCCTCAAGCCTAGATTCCCCCTCCTACCTACTTTCTGTGCCTGCAAGTCCTGCCTATGCCTCTATGCCTAGCTATTAGCCATTCAGCTTTTTATTAGACCAATCAGATGCCTGAGGCAGATAAGATGAAACAAATGTAACACATCTTCACATAGTTAAACAAATGCAGCATAAACAAATGTAACACATCTTTACATAGTTAAACAAATGCAGCATAAACAAATGTAACACATCTTCACATAGTTAAACAAATGCAGCATAAACAAATGCAACACATCTCTACATTGTTGAGGTAATATTCCACAACTCTTTCCCTTCTCTGATCTAAGACCCTATCTTCCTCTCAGCCCAGCATGTTTGGGTCTATATTCCTTGTAAGCATGTTCGTTGCCTTGGCTCCTGCAAATTGCTAGTAAAACATTTATTTTTACTTGTCCCAAACCAGGCTTTACCTCTCTGGGTCCTGGCCTAAAACCTTTGCACCACAGTGTTAACTGAAAGCATGTTTGCCCCTGTAAAAGATACAGATTTTTTTTAATTACCTCATTTGTCCTTGAATACACCGGTAAGTTTTAGAATCAGGGTCTGATCCTTTCAATTTCAATTCTGGAAACCAAAATAACGTGTTCTTCTGGAAGGATAATTTGACTATATGTTGAATCAATTTAGACATTCCTTAGAGCCATATTTCACAGAAAGGTTGGATTCTGACGTGCTCGTGTAAAAGCAGCAGCACATATGGTCAAATCCGCCCTAAAATATACCCAAGCGTGCTCACAGAATGCAGTAAGTCACAGCTTTGTGTATTCCTTTCCACACAGCAATGTGTATATGCCGACATAGGTATAAAGTGGGTACAGCAAAGACAATATTTTCAGTATTCTAAGCTAAAGTTGAATAAATAAAATCCTCATGCATTATGACTTCGCTGTTTTAATAACACTGCCTCGAATTTCTATGTCTCTGTGAAGCCTACGTAGACAGTCAGCATTCGTGGTGCAGTTTTAAAATGATGGCAATTCCTGCCTTATTCTATATAATAGGCTATGGGAGACAGGGCTGATGGAGGGAAAGCTCCCAATCAAGTTAGAAGCTGAGAAAGCCGGCAATTGGTGTGTGTGGCAACCCAGTATTTTGTGCCGGAAAAAGAAGAAATATGGGAAGGGATAGGTTCATAGGAAACCTATGGAATTGGAAGAATAAGTATAAAATTATTGCTAGGTCTGTGATAAATAGAAAGATGCTATATAGACATATGATGGATAGCAGATGAAAGATGATAGATGATTGGCTGATAGACATTAATAATATATGAAATAAATGATGATGGTGAAGATAGATGATAGATAGATATAGATAATAGATAGATAGATGTCATTAGTAGATAGATGACAGATAGACCCCCACTTACTATGATTCAACATCAGATTTTTCAATTTTATAATGCTACAAAAGCAGGATATATTTAGTAGAAACTGTTTTTCCAGCTCTGATCTTTTCTCAGGCTAGCACTATGTGTTGCAAGACTCTCTTGTGATACTCAACATCAGCAGTGAGCTGAAGCTCCCAGTCAACCACACACTCAGAAGACAACTGACACCCGATCAGAGGGTCATACTAAGGGGATTTGGTAGTTTAAGTTTAGGAAATGCATTTTTAACTTATTTTCCACTTGCAGTAAATTTATCAAGAAATATCCCTACTGTAAATTGAGTAGCACATTTGTATGTTTGTTTCTTTGTATGTATACACAAATATATAACATGCAAATAAATCTGAATGTCTATCAGTAAGCATGTATGTACAAGTATATGTAGATTGGGACAATCAGCAACAATGATACACAGCAATGATCCAATTTATTGTCCAAGTCTTGTTTTCTACTTAAGTATATCTCTCCACGAGAAGAAATCATAGCCCTACAAAGATTTCAAACAGGAAAAGGACAAAATAAGCTTTTAATGTATTTATCTGACAAGAGAATAAGAATGTTCTCAAAAGACAATGAGAACCTGAAAGAGGGCACAGGAAAATACTTTGAAAAACCTCCAACTAATCAACCCTGAAGCAGTGTGAGCATCACTGTTCACAAGTGAGGGGTCAGGGAAATGGCTCACCCAGGAAACACTTGATGCACAGGTGTGAAGACTTGAGTTTAATCCCCAGAACCCATAGCCAATGCCAGATATGCTGGCACCTGGCACCTGTTTGTAATCTCAGGGTGGGGAAGAAGCAGACATGGGGATCCCTGAGGGTTGCTAGCCAGTGAGTCTAACCTAATTTGTGAAGCCCAGGACTGTCCTGTCTCAAAAAAAAAAAAACTGGTGGCTGGTTCTGAAAATAGACAATACCTAAAGTGGTCTTCTGACCTCCACATATATACACACACCTGTTCACCTGCACCAGTACATCCAAATGTACATACACAACTGCACATATGCACAAAATGAAAAAGAAATAATGAGAATAATGGTTTATACACTACCTAATAAATAGGAACTGCTATGAACTACTGGTGATAAATAAGTAGATAAATAGACAGCAGAATAATGTACATTCTTAAATAATGACAATAAATTCAGGTAAGACATCAAGGATTCTAAAATCACTTTTAGAGTCCACTTAGTGGAAGACAGAGATTAAGACTTTATAGTCTCAAGTTACCCTACAAATATTTTTATTAATTATGAAGCAAAATAAAATTTAAAGTTATAATGGAGACAACTAATGGATACCATCTGAATCAAAAGGTCACTGATACCACTTCTAGTCAGTGAAGACCAATCAGTATTATACACCACTTGATGGACAAGAATTCCACATCAGTTCTCCATTAGCAAGATTAAAATTTAAAGCTTGATTACAATTAGGAGAAAGAATCAGGTAACAGAAATTTAGGAAACTTCAGTGAAATGAGTGATCTTCCAGATCATGAAGGTTATGAAGCTAAGTGAAATTTGATGATCTCTACCAGAGTAAAGGAGGATAGGAAACCTTGGCAATGTGTGGTTCTGAATCAGCTTTTTTTTTCCCTTACAAAAATTAATTATAGGATGAATAAGAAGCACGTGTACTCAGCTGACTTCCCCAGACTGCACAGTATTAGAGAAGAAAGATCACCCTTTGCAGTGGGTCGGAACAGGGCCATGGGATACAAGCCAATGGTTCTTTACTTTAGAACCAAGCTCTGCTGTGGTTCCCACTGCACTTCGTCAAGGCTGTAGTTCCTGCATCACTAAGAATGGCACTGAGGACAGTCGTGGGCCTTTTCGCTATACGGAATGTCTCTTAGAACAACAGGCGAAAGTTGAATTGTGAAATCTGGGAGAAGGGCACTAGGCAGTTCACCATCCCACTCAGACAATTCTTCTCTATGTTTGAAATTATGTGAAAATGAAACTTGGAAAAAAATATCAATTTCATGCTCATTATTACTTTTTTAAGCTGCCGATGTCCAAGGTTAATCAAGCAGGAAAAGGAACATTCACTGAAATTAATAATAGCGGCATCAACAGTGGAAGATAAAATGAACTAATTAAAGGATGTCAATCATTCATGGGGTGGGGCAGTCCTGGGAGGAGTGGGGAGGGAAGAGTGTGATCAAAACACCTGGTACAAAATTCTTAGAGAACCAATAAAATGCATGATGGTGGCAGGGGTGGAGAATAGTTCTGCTCTCCTGATACTCTACACCCAGCGAGTAGCCATTAGCTCTTCCCCTCTCATGAGACCCATGTGCCCATTTTACACAGACTATAAACAATGACTGAGATTTTATACAGCAAACACATTTATTTTTTATTTACATTTCTTTTCTTTCTCTCTTCTTTTCCATGGCTTATTTTTGGAAGTGCCATCTGCCCTAACGTGAGAACTTATTCAGAACATAAACTATCTCCCAATGTTCTGCTTATCCCCATGACAGGTAATTAAAGCAATGTCCGATGAGACAGAGAGGGGAGAATAATTACCTGCTTACCGTCCTTTATCATCCATCCAGCAGTCTCTCCTCCCTCTTCCTCTTGATCATGCTTGTCTTCTGTTCTCTGGACTAGAAATGTAAACCTGCTCTTGAAATGAAGGTCTAAGGGACCTCCTCTCCTAATCTCAAGATGGAAAACCCTACGTAACGCATGAAAAAGTAAGGGAACCAGGAGGTAAGATTCTCACTTTAAAAATGTTTCTATTTTCTAAACTGTCTTCCTCTACGTGAAGTCGGGACGATGAACAGTCTGCCACTCTAAACAGCACTTGTCAGGGATGTGAGACATTGTTAAAGAAATAGAAGCTTCAAAAAGATCTAAATTCAGATTACCATCGCTCCAGTTAAAATAGCCACCTTTCCTGAGGAATGACAAGTGAAATGGAAAAACATCAAACGATTATCTAAAACCCTAAGAAATAATCCCGATAGAAATGGCTGAGAAGTAATGGCCCTGCTTTGTACCTGAAAATGCAGTTTCCCCCTTTTGCTTGAATGAGACTCTTTAAAACTTGGTAAATACACTAAATAGTCTTTGCTTACCTCCTTCATATCACTCCAATGAAGATGATGAACATGACAAGGACAACAATGACAGCAGCAAAGATACGGTAGGGGGACAAAGCAACTAGCCAATGCTGTATGTGGTTTCAAGAGAACCCCAGTTGGTAAGAAATCGGAACCCGGGAGCCCTGAGCCAGGGATCAGGGGTTATCGTATTAAACATAATAACTGGATGATGGTAAGGAGTCATATTTGAACAAATAACTGCATGAATGGTGTGTGTAGATACCTTAAAAGGAGAGCACAGACCACAGCCCTGATCTAGACATGTGCATAATGTCTGAAAAACAGAAATAGATCTGTGTGGCTAGGGTAAGCCAGGGAGGAAGAAAATGAAGTAGAGTAGAAAAATGATAGGTAGCTAAATGTGAGGGATAGTTTTGTAGCCTCTTGATAGGCTTTTCTAAAACTTTTTTAAAATTACTTATTTAGCATGGTAGAAAGCCATTGGAACATTTTAGGCTGAGGAACATTGTAATATGTTGAGTTTCAGCTCTTCTGATGATTTTGATGAGGATGTATTAAAAGATAAAATCTAGAAAGAAAATGGCAGATGGGAGGGACCGTTCGATGGCTCAGTGGATCAAAGCCTATCGCCAAAGCTGATACTAAAATTCACTTCTCAGGGAGTCACACAGTGGAGGGTGAGACTCAGCTCTTGCAAGCTGTCTTCTGGTCCACCCCTGTCATAGCACCCATTGTCCCCATCCCAGACACTGAATAAATGCCATTTAAAAAGTGAAAGAAGAATTTTGAGATGATTTAAATAATCCATATAAGAGAGTTTTGAAATAACATGGTAGCCAAGGAAGGGCTGAGAAGTCATCTTGTTTTGCCGAAGGATTAAACGTGGATATGTGAAAAAGTCTCAGGATTAATACCAGGATGTTTGCTCTGAGTAGCTACAAGGATGGAATTGACATTAATGGTAGAGCATCTCTTTAGTTAACCGTGGGCTCACCAGTGTTCTCTCTTTTCTTGACTTCAGTTCTTTTTTTTTTTAGTTAATTACCAATATATATTCCTCAGACCTTGTTTTTAGTGCACTTTGATTTATGTGGACACTGTATGCTGTTTTCTAAAAGTACGTGCATCTTCAAGAATAACTGACTTTGAATGAGTTAAATAATTTGGGATGTCACAAAGGCATATTTAACATGCAGGAGACATGCAGGTTTTCTTTTACTGTATTTTGTTTATTATCTTATGAATAGAAAACTTTTGGTTCATGAGAGATGTCTCAACACTTAAGAGTACTAGTTACTCTGGGAGAACACCTGCATTTGATTCCCAGCACCCACATGGGGCTCAAAATCATCCTCATCTCCACGATCAGGGGATCTGATGCCGTCTTCTGGCCTTCGTGAATATCAGGCATTCCTGTGGTGCACAGATATACATGCAAACAGAACACTTAAAATAAAATAATAATTTAAAATTTCAGATCAAAATAATCAACACAATTTTGTTTGATCTATCAACTTATCAATGAAATATTGAACTTTTTTGTGGTATGTATCAGAAATGCAACACTGCTTTAGGAGCAGCTGCATGTAGAGGGCCAGCTTTGATCGTTTCCCTTCTAGGGAATGTAACATCTTAAGATGGGAAGAGACTTCCTAGGATGGCCTGGGCTTCATTCCAGTCTCTTATGGCCTTCAAAGGACCACCCAGGGAGTTACATTGCGGCTTGGGTTTCTAACCCAGCACAAACTGCCTTCCCAGGCCCTACAGCTGCAGCAGGAGTGAGACCTGTGACCGGGATTTCATTAGCCTGAGGCTCCTTTCTTGACCTTTGGTAGCCCAGCTTCAATGAATCCTGGGCTTCTTTTGTTCTTTGCTGCCTATTGGTGAGTAATAAACTCAATTTCTGTAACAGTGAGCATAATTTGTGCCACAGCACTCAAGACCTGGTGATGCTTCAGCCTAGAATAGGTGTAAGGCGATAGGCACTGGATCTAAAGAGTGGGTCTTGGATGCCTGGTGGTAGTGGCGCACACCTTTAATCCCAGCACTTGGGAGGTAGAGACAGGTGGATCTCTGTGAGTTCAAGGCCAGCCTCCTCTACAAGAGTGAGTGCCAAAACAGGCAAGTGGGTCTTGGTCTGAAGACAAACAACTTGTCCATGGTTAACTGAGCACTTGTGTTAGTGGGTAATATGAATATTCTTAAATGGTTGCTTGCACTTTCTCAGTGAACTCAGAAGCAAGGCCATCTACTGAGTAAAAGCTGGGGAAATGTTTGAAGATTTGAGGAAAAGGGGGAAAGATAAACTATAATGGCCTAATTAGATCAATAGATAGAAAATGAAAATATTGGACCATAGGATCATTAAGCCTAGGTGTGTGTCCTTTCAATATTAGGAGCTCAGAAGTAGATTTACTCTGGCACTACCGTCTCCCAGGTGAGTGTAGGCCTAGAGTAAC
>JABTXL010005037.1:23823847-23889193 GCA_025134845.1 Neodon shergylaensis
AGATAGATAGATAGATAGATAGATAGATAGATAGATAGATAGATAGATAGATAGATTCTTTTCTAAAAAGAAATTGGGTCTGTCTGGAATGGTGACAAGCACTCAGGAGGCAGGTTGATCTCTATAAACTCAAGACCAGTCTACACTCATAGTAAGTTCCAGACCAGTCAGGGATACCCAGTAAGACCCAGTATAAAAACTTTAAAAATAAAATTAAAAAAAACTCTCAGCCTTGGGAGGTAGAAGTAGAAGGATTCTGGCAGCCTGCTGGCCAATGAATCAATACTTTGTGAGAGACTCTGTCTCAAAACTAAGTTTGAGAGCAATTCAGGAACAAATTCTGCATCAACCTCCCACTTCCTCATGTGATCAAAGGGTTGTGTGCACACCGAAAACTAATAAATTACTCTGAATACCCAATTATGTGCATTTGTATAGAATCATACATTCATTTCTGATAGCTGCATGAGGTTAATTTTTTATGTAGTGAAAACACATGAATAAGTATATTAGTGTTTGGTTTTAATATTTGGTTCTATTAATAGGATACACACATATGTGTATATATACATACAGATATATCTATACATATATAGATATGTCTATATATGTATATATGTCTATATACACAGACAGATGATAAGTAGATAGACAGACAATATATGAGAGAAAGATAGGTACATAGATAATAGCTTACCTGGTGTTCTAAACATAATGAAAATGAAGTTCTAAAACATCATTCTCACGTCTATAATTATGATGAAGAAATTCTTGAAACTGGTCTGTCTGGCTCGGTTTTCATATTTAAAAAACCTCCAATGTACACAGTACAGCCTAATATTATGAAACATGATTCTATTACATTTTAAACGCTTTGTTTTCACATCAGTTCAGCGCAATCCCAAAACAGACCCATGTGTGAATGGTTAGACCTTCCTCAAAGTTGTTTAATCAGACTCTCTGAAACTGGGGAATCTCATGACTCTTCTGTTCAAACAGATGAAAACAAATTTCTAAATTAGCAGTCTTCAAGGTGTGGCTCATTGATCATCAGAGGTCCCTGAAAATGTTACTGGAATGTACATTGACAAACTTAACTTAAAATTTGCACATAATTGTAGATGGAATTTTAAACGAGAACTTTTGTGCTTTATAAACTTGAATTAAGTTCAGCCTGATCCCATTTTCATCTAATTTAAGGGAGAGCTCTTTAACAGGATACCCTTTGCCAGAGAATAAAAGAACCTGACTGAAGAAAACAAATATTCCCGCACCTTTAATTTTACTCAAAGGTTTGGAAGGGGGAAAACAGATCACTATTTACAAATTCACTCTCCTCTGCTTGGCAATTTGATGAGAAAAGTTTCAAAAGGACAACCTTCATATAGGGAAGAAAACAACTTTTCAACACACGATAACAGAGTGCCAGAAATTCAGCCACAGCAAGTGGAATCGAAGGTGAGGTGATTATTATTCCTTCAGCCTTCGGGGAGTGTCTCAGGCTTGTGTTCTTGCCAGAAGCAATATCCAGCTACTTACATTAAACAGATCAACAACTGAAGGTGAGGAGGCAAGCCTTGAGACCTCACTATTCAGTTTCTCAAGAAATACAAAGACAAAAATAGAAAAGGGGGAATGATCCAGAGGAAAACCGAAAACATGGATTTTAGGAGTCGAAGAGCAATCAAAGCATATCCCAACAATACTAAGAATAAAAGACAGCCTAAAGGTGAAGAAAGTAGTATAGCACTGGGACAACGCAGCTACATGTGCGCCACAACATCCCAGAGGTCAGAGGCTGCAAAGTTCACAAGAAACCACCTACTTGATAGACAAAATTAATTATTTGCCTTTCTTTATGGAGGCACAAGGAAACATGCATTTCTTCTATCTTTATTGGAATGTGAAATGCATATTGGTAGATATTATCAATGAAAAGTAAAAGTGTGTATTTGATGATTGAGAGGTATCACCTACATGATCTATCCTTAAGAAATAATAAACCACGAGCAGAAAAATATAATTGCAAGTATGCCATACCTATAATGGCTGACAACAATGACACAAAACACTGGAAACCTCTGTGGCCATGATATTGAAATGCTTAAATATGGCATAAGTAAGGTTAACTCTGCCATGGCCACCAACATAAGTAACGTTAACTATGCCATGGTACTTTGTACTTTGTGGCAGTTAATTTTAATGGCATGAAACAACAGAATATATACCTTGTTCTCAGTTGTACAAAAAGACATCAACCAAATAGATATTTTGTGTATCTATTTAAATACATAGAGAACATTTTGTAATAATTTCTTCAGTAGAAGAAGATGAAATGGATTAAGAGATAGAATATGTACAGTCATACATCCATTCATACACGTATTCATATGCATGCCTCTTCAATCCCTCTATATGTGCCTATATCGAGAACATTTATAAATTTGAAAATTCAATTATACACTTACGTTTGACATCCTCATGAATCAAATTAGACCTTTTGAAAAATCAATATTCTGTTATAGCTAGTTGGAATCAAAGACTTGAATGTGACTAAAGTCAGGACCTGGGAAAGTTCCAGCAGAAGTGAAATCGCAGGCAGATAATTGAAAGACTGGGGCCTTGTAGGACTGCGGGATAGTGAAGGGCTTTAATTTATTTGTTCATTTGTTTTCCCTCTGAACGGTGATGGTTGACATTTCGAAGAGAAAAGTAATATGCATGAAGTAGGTGGTTGGAGAACAGAAGGAAGACGGGGACAACAGAAAGGAGGGCAAAAGGGAGGATGCCAATGGATGAAATTTAGACTTCTAAACCATGAATGCGGTAAATTAGGAATGTATTTTTATCACACACCTGTTCTATTAACCTGCACAATGTGTCTTCTTTTTAAAATATATGCATCTATTATTATGGTATATGTGTGTGTGAATGATAGAGGGGGCACTTGCCATGGCATATCATGGAGGTTAAGACACCTTGTGTGGGGTTGTTTCTCTCTTTCCAGTATCCTGTAAGTTCTAGGACTGGCTCTCCTGCTAGCTCATATCTGGCTTCCTTAAAATAAAACTTACATTGAATTAAATGTGCTAGATAGAAAATAAAATTAGGCAATTTTTATTCTAAGGCAAATAATTTTCTATCTCCTAAAAACATTTAAAAATTATTGATACTTCTTTCATATTCTTGGATTAACAGATACATATTTTAATATCAGTATTAATTCACAAGTGATCTTGTTTTTATATATTTTAAATAATGATTTTATATAGAATTCTAATGTGTTTAATGTGAGAAAAATGAATCCAAATGTCATAGAAATTTGAAGAAGGCATATATAAGCTCTTATTGGAAGCTGGTGATTCACAAGTTCCTTTTCTTATCCGAACTCATAGCTTTATTTTTCAAATTCAAAGAATTTGATCTTAATGTCATATATTTTTATTCATAAAGTTTATTGATCAGTATTCATGTTGATTTTAATAAGTATGCATACAAATTTAATTTTTAATATATGACACAGTTAATAGCAAGATCCTTCTGAACTGAATTGTCATTAAAACAATAAAAATATAAATATGGTTAAAAGTATTATAATTAGGGACCAAAAATAAAATTTTCATCGGGAATTCATTTCTTATTGAAACTAAAAAGGATCATGCCTCCAGGGTTATTTGTGCCCCAGTTTAAAGATAACTATTATGGAATACCAGGATGACCTAAAACAATGGTGGGTGTTCAGTGGGCCACATGAGTAAATCATGAGAAGGAAGTCAGTAAGATCATAGCCGTAGTAGCTATATACCAATGTACACATAATGAATAACAACAGATCCAAAATCATAGGTGATTTGCATAACTTTGCACAGAACATCATGTCTAACAAAATGATATAATGGAAAGCTGAATCTTTCAAATGAATAGAAATATTTGAAGTAAGGAAGAGTAAGGCCATCTGCCACACATATCCTACACACCTGGTCACAGAGTGACTGATAAAACCACAGACCCCTGCATTCCACTGACCACCTACCTAGTCAGATTCTCTGAGGACGGGCTTGAAAAACGTTCATACTGATTCCAGACTTATGGTCTTTCATGCTTTTAATTTTTTAATTTACTTTTGAGATTATTATTATATCATTTCCCCCTTTGCTTTCCTCCCCCAAACCTCTATCTACCTACCTCTTCATGTTCTCTATCATTTCCATGGCCTCTTTTCTCCTAATTGTTGCTACACACATGTATGCATGTGATATACATATATATTACTAAATGCATCCAGCTCTGTCTGTGTGTTACTTGTATGTATGTTCTCATGGCTTTCCCCAGGGTTGAGAATTCACTCTCCTGTGTTGTAAATCACCCAGCACTTAGAAAAGAGATCTCTATCATTCCAAAGGAAAACTTTATCGCAGAGCTTTAAAGCTGAGCATAAGATGAGGATGATCAAGAAATTACTGAACTATTTTTGGGTCTGGCTTACCTCACTCAGGATAGTGTTTTCTATTTCCATCCATTTGCCTGCAAACTTCAAGAAGTCCTTGTTTTTTTACTGCGGAGTAATACTCCAATATGTATATATTCCATACTTTCTTCATCCATTCTTCAATTGAAGGGCATCTAGGAACATGGGATGTACTCACTCATATTTGGTTTCTAGCCATAAATAAAGGACATTGAGCCTATAACTCAGGTTCTAAGAGAAGCTAAATAAGAAGGAGAACCCAAAGAAAAACATATAGGCATCCTCCTGAATATTAACCTTCATCAGGCGATGAAAGGAGACAGAGTCAGAGACAGAGACCCTCATTGGAGCACTGGACTGAAATCTCAAGGTCCAAATCAGGAGGAGAAGGAGAGAGAGCATGAGCAAGGAACTCAGGACCGCGAGGGGTGCACCCACACAATAAGACAATGGGGATGTTCTATTGGGAACTCACCAAGGCCAGCTGGCCTGGGTCTGAAAAAGCCTGGGATAAAACCGGTCTTGCTGAACATAGTGGACAAGGAGGACTACTGAGACCTCAAGAACAATGGCAATGGGTTTTTGTTCCTACTGCACCTATTGGCTTTGTGGGAGCCTAGGCAGTTTGGATGATCACCTTACTAGACCTGGATGGAGGTGGGTGGACCTTGGACTTACCACAGGGCAGGCAACCCTGACTGCTCTTTGGGCTTACGAGGGATGGGGGACTTGATTGGGGGAGGGGGAGGGAGGGGGGAGGCGGAGGTGGGGAAGAGACAGAAATCTTTAATAAAAATAAAAAAAAAAAGAAATTACTGAACTAAATCCAATAATGCAATTCCAATGAACATGAAAAGGGCAAGCTATAAAAACCAACATTGCTCAGTGAAAGTTCAATGGGAGCTTCATATGTCACTGAAAGTTTCACAACCGTATTTTAAAGTTATAAGAAACAAGTTTTATTTAATAAAATAATTATTAACCAATGTTTCTAAAATTTCATCTTTGCATGGAAAAAATATATAAAAATATTAACAAAAAATTACCTCTGTTTTAAGTCAACCTTCCATGCCCAGTATACTGTTTTCACACTATACACATTTCAGTTCAGGATAGCTATATTTTAAGTGTAGAATAAGCCATCATACTTACTTGGGGATGGATAGCACAGGTGTAAAGAAAAGAGATTCCTATAGAAAGAACACTCTGAAGTTCAGAGTCAAAGAAAAAACTTGTGGAAAATATAAAAAGAAGAGGGTTGCACTTTAAGACACAGCGATCAAAAGCCTCAAACACCAAACTGCAAACAGGTTTAAAGGAGAAAGCAGGTACCATCGTTGAAATAGAGTAGACTCACTCATGCCATCAAAGGACAGGTTGCTTTCATGTTTTCCCTCTTTCCATCTCTGTGTTGCCTTTATCCCAAGATGAACGTCTGGGCAGCGGCAGTCCCAGCCGTCACACTTTGATGCAAGAGCAGTCCAAAGGAGAAGAAATAAAGCATCACAGCTTGTACCTCTTCCCGTGAGAAAACTCTTCAGCGATGGCCCCTACAGGACTCCTTTCCTAGCTCACTGACTAGAACTGAGATTAATGCTGAGCCTTATCAGCAAGACATGATCTGGTATCTTAGAATTGGGTGATACCAAAATGGCACTCGGAGTCCTGTCTCTCTCCCTGATGCAGTATTAAAATATGGAAAAACTTTATTAAACTAAACTCAAGTGTCCACTTGGTGATTCTTAAATGTCTCCTATAAATGACTGAGAAACTTTAACTATGATGTTACAACAATTTGAGTGCCTAAACAAGACTTGAACAAGAACTAACATGGAATGGTTCCACCTATAAACAAACAAACAAACAAACAAAAAGCTTTAGGCTACCCAAGGATGCTAAGAGTGGGAGACTCTTTCCCAGGGATGAGAATGCTAACTGGTTATCCAAAGACAGGTGTTGACCCCAAATTATGTACATGCAAGCAACACTGAATAGCAGGTTATTTTTATATATTTATAGACAGACAGGCAGTCAGACAGACAGATAGAGATGATACAACAAAAACAAAAAAAGAGAAGGCTAGAAATTTGAATGGGGAGCCAAGGGAGAGGTGGGTGGAGGGATAGGAGGAATTGGAAGAAGGAAAGGGAATAGAAGAAAATAATGTAGTTATATTTACATTTTAAAAAATAGTATCTTAATTTCAAGATGTCATTGATTTTTACTGCTAAGTAGTACTCCACTTATGTAAATGTATCACACTTTTTTCTTTATCCATTCTTCAGTTGAGGGGCATCTAGGTTGTTTCCAGGTTATAGATATTACAAATAATGCTGCTATGAACATAGTTGAATAAATGTCCTTGTGGTATGAATGTGCATCCTTTGGATATATGCCCAAGAGTGCTATTGCTGGGTCTTGAGGTAGATTGATTTCCAATCTTCTGAGAAACTGCCATACTGATTTCCAAAGTGACTGTACAAGTTTGCACTCTAACCAGCAATGGAGGCGTGTTCCCCTTACTCCACATCCTCTCCAGCAAAAGATATCAGCAGTGATTTTGATCTTAGACATCCTGACTGGCCATTCTGAGTGTGGGTGACAGTTGTGTGGCTGGGGCAGTCTGTGGGTCCACTGGCAGTGGGGCCAGAACTTATCTCTAGTATTTGAACTGTCTTTTTGAAGCCCATTCTCTTTGGAGGGATACCTTGCTCAGCCTAGATGTAGTAGGAAGGGTCTTGGTCCTGTCTCAAATTGATGTGTCAGACTTTGTTGACTCCCCATTGGAAGCCTTTCCCTTTCTGAGGAGTGCATGTGGGTGCGTGGAGTGTGGGGAAGATGGGGGAGAATAGGAGGATGGGAGGGCGTGGGAATTGGGATTAATATATAAAATGAAAAAATATTGTTTTAAAATTTAGAAAAGGGAAAACTGAACAATTTAACATTTAAAATACATGAATAAAACAAAAGATAAAACAAGAAAGTGAATGGCAATAGGAAGAGCTACAAAAGACACTGGGACTCAAGTCAGCCCTCACACAGCAGTTTCCCTCAGCCCTGGTTTCCTTCAGCTTGGTTTGCATGAAACCCAAGAATCGGCTACAGACATTGGTAAGGACAAAGGTCTCAGAGAGGCCTACAAGGCATGCATAAAGGGCAGGAAAGTAGTGACAAATAGAGTCACAGAAGCAGAAGTCCACAGGCGCCGAAACCTACCTCAAAAGGTTAAGCACCATATTATTGTATTTGTATGTCTCACTCAAAAAGAAAGGACAACGGTAAAGGCATGCTCAGTGCTTTCCGAGGGTTAGGAGGAAAAGGCACATGTAGCTATCAAAGGGAGCACAATGAAGGGTTTTAGAACTAGTAGTAACATGGATCTGTAAAAGTGTGTTACAAGGTATGTAGATACTGTGCACTCCTAAGCTGCAATTGCACATTCATTGTAAAAAGTACACTGGGGCTGGGAGATTGCTCAGTGTTCAAAGTGCCCACCACACAGGCATACGAACTAGAGTCTGATCTCCAGAACCCTCATAAATGCCGGGTGGATGTAACTCCCTGCCTATAATTCCAACTTACCCAGGAGGTAAGGGGATCCCTAGAACTTGTCAGACTAGACTTACTAGCCAACCACAGGTTCATCTGAGAGACCTTGCCTCAGTGAATAAGGGAGAGATGGGGGGGGAGAACTGCTGGCCATCAGCTTTGGGCATCTTCATGCGTGCACACTCTGAACACATGTGCTTCCACACATGCAAGAATTCATATTCATATATATATACACATATATATACGTGTGTGTATGTATATGTGTATATATATATGCATACTACCCACACAGTTTAAAAAAGAAAGGAAGGAAAGAAGGGGAAAAAAGTGAACATAAGCAGAATTGCTTAGGCACATGGATGGTGGTCTATAGGGAGCAGACATCAGTTATTAAACAAAAATGAATCCTTCAATGAGGAAGGGAGACTGGGTATACAGTATACAGCTAGAAATGACCACTATGAGCATGAAATAAAGTACAAATGAATGTCAGCAAATCACTTAGACCTGCCTGCAATCGTGGCAATGGCTGAACTTCTAGATTGAATTGAGATGTACCAAAATTAATGTTCCCCCCAAAATGGATTTTTTTTTTAGTTACTTGGAGCAGACACAAAGAAGAAATAAGCCCTCTGCTAAGGGCAGATGGTATAAGGTTAACAGATGACAGACGGAACTGTTATTATGCTTCCGTTAATCTGTCCAGATGACCTTAAATGAGCGAAAATGGTGAGTCACCAAAATAAAATGTGCAACATAATTTCACTTAATTGAGAACTGTGTATATGTGCTAGGAGCTTGGCATACCCCAAAATATAAGCAGTTTATATTTTGCTGAAAGATTCTCATCTTGCAGTACATATGTACTCCCTGAATAGGTTGCAATTCACACATATTATTTTTGAAATAAAAGAGAACAAATAAGTCACTTTTAAATGACAAAAAAAGGTAAGAAAATGTTAAGAAACAAGAAAGTCTAAATGGAGCAACTTTAGCAGAACATCTAGAGTTTTATGGGTTGCAACTAGATACGCCCCCAGAGCACTGAAGAAACTCTGGGAGGATGGATCACATGCATCGGCGACTCCAATCTTCAAAAATGACATCAAGTCAGATGCTGAAAGATATAGCAGAAATCTATGCTTAATTACTTAAAGAACGCATTTGGAGAGCACAGGAAAGATGAAGCATTAGGTACTCAGCTTGGGCTTCTGGTATGGTCAATATAAGAAGAGGTGGTCTAAACCAAAAACTGGTCTTGATTGGTAAACCTCGTTTCTTTTTGTAGAGTTGTGAGCCATGGCTGCTGTGCTCTCGGACATCCCATCTTCAACATCTCCTCTCTCAGTGCTCACAGAACTTCAGTTTTACTTGGAAGTATATATTGATTACTTTATAGACTCCTTGTACCTATAAACACATCTTTGCACATCCTGTAGTTAATTCAACGCTTCAGAGAAAGACCTGCTCAGACTAGTATCTTTATCATCACAGGAAATGGCAGTTGCATCCTTGTGTTGTTCCGCTCAAGCATCCTGAGTCATTCTCCATCCTCCTCTCTCACACACCTGTGAGAATCCATCAACAAATGTCTAGTTGCCCTTTATCTGGCCCTTCTTTCCATGGGTGTTGCTCTAACCCACTCCAGGCTTCTCTCATCCGACTTTCTACAAAAACCCTCTGCAGGAAATCCCTGCTTCTTGTCTAGGCCACCCACCCTCATGATTCTTTCAAATAATGTCCCTCCTCTGATAAAACCCCCAATGACCCCTCATTCATTCAGACTCAGGGTCCTTAGCTCAGCCTTCAGGTCCCCCCATGAGAGGTCTGATATTCTTTTCAGTCTTCCAAAACACTCCCCAGCTCACTGATTCTAACACAGTGGCTTTGCCTTCTTGTGCCAGTGAGGTACACTGCTGCCCATGGCCTGTTCTCTGTCCTCTGCCTAGAGCAGGTCTTCCAGACCCATCATATTGAGGCTGACCATACATCTTGATACACCTGTTATCCCCAAATACCAAGCATAGTCCTTTAATTGCCCGAGTTGAGATGTTATTAGATGACCAGCCTACTCATGTTTTACTGCCTTGTCTCTATCAAGTCTGCCCAGTCTCATCATACCCAAAAGTTGTAAAAACAGACCCAGCCAGCACCACTATCTTCCTTCCCCATGTCACATTTTCTGTCCTAGTCATATTTCCCATCTCCAGCTAAGCTCCATTTCTGTATTTTCATTGCATTTTATTTCCCATATTCTGTCACAAAAACATAAACGCCCCAAAGATAGATGCTTTGCATATTTCGTTCTCAGTACTGTATCCCAGCACCTGGAACAGTACCTAGCATGGGGAAGACCATCTCTCCTTACCTGTACCTAGCAACCACTGTGGTTAGAATCCTGGTTCGTGCCCACATGAAGAGAGGAGGTATAGCATGAATTCTACTTGGTCTTAATAATAAAAACCCCAAGGCAGATATAGGAGTAAATGCTGAAAGATCAGAGAAGTAGAGAAGTCAGCCACTAGTTCTCACCTCTACCGAATCCTTGTACCAAGTGGGTGATCCTGTCCCTAGGAATCCTCAGACTGAATGCCGTCTCTACAAAACCTCAGACTGAATCTGAGCTCCTGTCTCCTTCCACTTTATATTCCTCTCCCCACAGAGCCAGATCATTTCCTATTTCTACCACCTTAGTCCTGGGATTACAGGTGTGAGTCACCACTGCTTGGCTCTGTTTCTTTTAGATTGATTCAATCTCACGTAGCCCAGGATGGCCTTGAACTCACAGAGATCCGTCTGCTTCTGTCTCCTGAGTGCTGGAATTAAGGTGTTTGCCACCACTGCCTGGCTTCTATGGCTAACTAGTGTGGCTAGCTACAAAATTTTATCTTCAGGCAAACTTCATTTGTTACAGCATATCAAACAAAATATCACCACAGGGAAGAGTGATGTAGTCTTCAAAATAAGCCAAGTTCTTCTCCTAAAATAAGAAGTGCTAAGAAAAAAAGAAAGGAGAAAAAATTTCCAACCATATATATGGTTGGAAATATAGATAGTGTATGTATATATAATACATATATAAATATATAAAAGCAAACATAAATAAAATGTTACACCATGCTGTCATTTACCGAAAGCATTTTTACCCCAATACATTGTTCACTGCAAATGTCCAATTTTCTACACGTTGAGACTCTGATTCAACACGTTGAGAAGCTCTTTGCAATCTTCCCACCTGGTAACCGATTTGCCTTGCTTTAATAAGACCTATTACTAAAATACTATAAACCCCTTAACCATAAACGCTGTTTTCCTCTCCTTTGCTATGTGAAGTAATGCCCTATATCTTCCCTTTATCTATGGTGAGGGTTAGGCTGGGACAGCTAGATTTGTTGTCCACGTCGGAGGTGAATGATAACGTCTCACAAGCTGATTTCTTCCCTTCTTTCTACCCACAGTGATGTCACTTACACTATCTCAGCTGGAAAATATGAATATTGAGACCACAGCTGCTTTAACTCCAGAAAACACTCTGTCCTATCAACCAGTGGTTTTACTCAAAAGATAAAAAAGTAGAAGCAAAATAAATAAATAAATAAATAAATAAATAAATAAATAAATAAATTTCCCAGAGCCATTAAGGTCAAATAAAAAAATCTATGATTCCTGAATACCCCATCAGGTGTGAAGCCATTGCAAAACAGATGGTTTTTGTTAAGGTACAGGACACGGGCACTGTCATGAAATTAAATTAGTTAAAGCAAGAATTCTCATGGAGTTGTCACTACAATTATGTTGTTGACACAAAAAAAAATGGTTCACCCACATTCTCAAATTTGGATAGCTTACATAAGGAAAACATAAATTGAACTAAAATGTTTTGGGTGGAGAATGATAGAATCATTTGGGGGCGGTGTTTTGTTTTGTTCCGTTTTGTGGGTGCTTCACTTTAGAGGGACCGAGAAGATTTTATCTCCCTTTAGAAAAAACATGCATGCTAAGCCTGAAGCAGTGATTTTTGCTGCGATATAATATGCTTTTGACACAAAAATTACTTGTCAAAATGCTAGCTACAAAAGCAGCTCTTCTGAGTGTTCTAAAGAGAATGGGGAATACCTGGCTCTCATTAGTCAATTACATATTTGACATAAATAATGTCATAAAATCTGACATAAATAATGATTGAAAACTGACATCTACATGATGTGATTTAGATGCTTCAGGATCCAACAAATGAAAAGGCAAGAGGTATCAATTTTGCATTTAATAGAAATTTTTATGTAATGTAATTCAACTTCTATTCACTGCAACAAACCTTATAATAATTGTATTAGTAATTGGTGAGTCATGTCATGATTAACACCTTTAATCGAGTACTTATTTTCCTAGTATAGCTGCAATTCTGCCTCTAAATTGGGTTCGATTTGACACTAGAGGAGAATAGATTTACTCTTCCATCTTCTGTCTTTTATGAGTAATTGTATATTTTAAATGGACAGAGAAAAAAAGGAAGGGAACATGAGGTAATGGATGGTGGAAAATTTTAGCTGGTTATGGCCCATGGGAACGGTGAACATTAATTTTGGAAGATGTGAATTTTCTGAAAGCATGAATACAAACAGTATACTTTCACACAAAATGGTTAGAAATGTCTATTCTAAACGCCCCCCCCCCCCAGAAAACCAAAGCAGCACAAAATCTTTTTCAGAAGATGCCCTTTGATTTGGAACTTAACATGTTCTTATCTGTACAATTAACTTTCTGACTCTAGTGCAAATTATGGTCTTTCTCACTCCAAATTTATTTCTGCAGGTTGAAATCTGTGGCGTAATCCATATGAATGGTTTCCTGCACCCACATGGCTGACCCCTGACCTCAAAGCATCTCCAGAGCTAACGGTTTAGAGGAGCAAGTATGGTAAGCTGTGATTTCATGCCAAGATTATTTTTATTTTTTATTTTAATCTTCATTTCAGAGATAAACTTCCTAGTTTGGGCTATCCTTCTGTCAGCAAAACACATGTTGTTTTGTATTTATTTGAATGCCTTACTTTTTTTCTAAAGTACTTTTGCCACCCATTTTAAGGATAGGCAATATGCTCTCATTGAATCTTGCATCTTTCCCAACCCTCTTAAATTGAAGTGGCCTTATGAGAGTGACAGCCAATAGGAGTAATGAATGTCACTTCCTGACTTGGCCCATAAGAATGCTCCTTTTTCACCTCCCACCCTCATTTTGCATCTGCGGCTAGGATGGAGCAGTAGGCCCTAAAATAAGTTAGAAGGATACTAAAATCTAGTTGAGTCCATGAATGTATATATAAAAGTGATGCCCAGATTCCATGACTACAAGTAATGCTAATAAATTCTTACCATGCAAAACTGTTGAGAATTGAGGATCTCTCCACTCCAGCAGCTAGAGTTACCTTCCATAATACATGTTCCCTGCTCCTAAATCTCATTTGATAGCGTCAAAACCAAAGTCAGATAAAGTTGGGAAAAACATGAAGCTTGTTGTCATGTAAAAAATTACAAGTTGGGATGGAGAGATGGCTCCCTGCTTAAAGTGATTTCACTGAGTGCAGCAAACATCAGGATCGAATTAGATCACCCGAACTCATGTAAGTGCTCAAGTATGAGCGGTGAACTGCCTGTAATTCCAACGCTAGGGAGGAAAAGAGAAGGGATGCTGAGATCAAGCAGGTTCACTAGACTAACCAGTCAGTGAGTTACAGGTCCAATAGAGAGATTCTGTCTTAATGAAAAAGGTGGAGTCATCAAAGAGGCATCCCATATTAACCTTGGGCCTCTTCAAGCATGTGCGTGCACACACACGCACATACACACATGAATATGCATATACACATGCATGTACCTCATACACAAATATACTGAAAAAGAAAAATTATGTATCGCAATATTGGAGACCTCCAAATGAAAGTAATGAGAGACTCACTTGGCTTATAGGCACATGGTTTGTAGAACGGAAATGAGGATATCTGTTTTTGCAATGATTAACTATTACAGTAGGGGTTTCTAAACAGCAGGAGATTGGTTAAAAGTGATTGTCTTAAGCCATTTCAGAGAAATAGCTTAAATTTTATGATTGTTTTTTCTCATGGATATGAGAGGCATTTATAAGAAATCACCTAAAATCACTTATATTCCACTATTCAGCCGTAAAGAAGAGCTAAATTGTGTTCTTTGGAAGAAAATGGATACGATCAGAGATTATCATATTAAGCAAAATAAGTCATACTTAGAAAGACAAATAATGCATGTTTTCTCTTACTTCCAGATCCTATCTTTTTCATAAAATTCTGTGTACAACATGAAAGTAGAAATTAAATTGTCTAGGAGACCGAGGGCTCTAAGGGAGTGGGGGAGGGGCTAACAAAGGGAAGTGGGTGGGAAAGATGAAGACGATCAATGTCCATTATGTACTTGTGTGAAAGTGACCCCCTGAGACCCAGTACTGTGTCCAATAAATATACACCAATAAAAAAAACCTGCATTCCAAACAAACCTAGGTGATTTTCCTTTATGAGAACTAGCTAGTTTTGTCTGCTTGAAAAATTCTCATAATTTATCTTTGTCTTATTTCTTTATTTTATTTTTATTTTATTTTGTGATGATTGCCAAGGATTTAAAAATGACTGTTCAGAAGACATTGCCTAACTTCTTCCTACAACCACGAGGAGACCATACCAACTGATGTTGTACATTAGTCTGTTTTCCTTTACAAACCATTTGAAGATCAAATGAGCGTTTCTGAAGATTCCAGGATGTGCCAGCACAGCTCAGCTATGGGGAAGACCTCATAGCATGAAGCATCATAACAGCAGACCAACAAAGAATGGAGAGATGACAGCTCATCATAAGGAGTCAGAGACCAAACTCACTCTTCTAGCAACTCATTCCCATAGGGTGTCAGTGTCGCTCTCCAAATGACACGGGGACGTCTCATCAGGACCCACCTCTTAAAAGTCTCACTTCTCAAAAACACACTAAGGACCAAGCTCTGAAAGACAAGAAGGTTGAGGACAGCATATAGGGTCCAGCTTGCTTTGTCCAATGGTAGGTCATTTAAAAGCCTGTATTAAGAACATCTTGTTTGACTCCAGAGACAATCAATCACCTGTGAAATGAGAGCCAGCGTTATATGTCTGTGTTTGGTTTTGTTATTTAGTTCTTTTTTTAAGGCAGAGATCTTTATTGAACTTGATCACATTGCATTTCCAACAATAAGTACAGCCCCGATGGCCCCATATGTAGGTAAGGTTTTTATAGCTATGCAGACACAGTCAAGAGAGGAGTCTAAACACACACTGCCTGGGTTCAAATATCTACTTCTTATCTATCATCTACTAACTACCTGAATAGGTTGAACTGGTTTTGGTTGTACAGGGAAGAAAGATATCACATAATAGTTTTGAAGAGTTTTTGAGGCTAATTAAATATGATAACTAATAAACACCAGTTTTGGTTGTTAGCTTCTAGTAAGGGGCTATCTTTAACATATCTTTTTATCCCAGTTTGGTTTCCCTTTTATTTTCTTTTTAAAAAAATTTATTAGATTTTTTAAAAAAATACCAATTCAAGTTCCCACTCCCTTCCCTCCTCCCATTCCCTCCACACATTCTCCCACCCCAACCTCATCTAACCCTCAGAGAGGGTAAGGCACATTCCTTGTGGAAGGTCCAAGGCCCTCCCTACAATATCTAGGCTGAGCAAGGTATACATTCAAAGAGACTAGGATCCCCAAAAGCCAGTACATGCAGTAGAAATGAATCCTGGTGCCACTGCCAGTGGCCCCTCAGTCTGTCCCAACCATTCAACTGTCAACCCCATTCAGAAGGACTAGTTTGGTCCTATGCTTGTTCCTTCCCAGTCCTGCTGGAGTTGGTAAGCTCCTATTAGCTTGGGTAAACTGTTTCAGTGGGTGAATCCATCATGGTCTTGACCACTTTGCTCATATTCTCATTCCTTCAACTCTTCAACTAGACTTTGGGAGCTCAGTCCAGTGCTCTGATGTGGGTCTCTGCCTCTGTTTCCACCAGTTGCTGGATGAAGGTTCTATGGTGATATTTAAGATAATCATTAGTCTGATTACAGGGCAAGTCAAGATCAGACCCTCTTTCCTCTATTGCTTAGGTCTTAGTGGGGTCATCTTTGTGGATTCCTGGAAATTTCTCTAGAACCAGGTTTCTGCTAACATTATAGTGGCTCCCTCAGTTAAGATATCTTTTTCCTTGCTTTCATCTCTGTCCTTCATCCATCTCGACTATCCCATTTCCTCAAGTAAAGGCAGAACAATGAGAACAGGAGTATTCTAAGAAGCAGGAAGTTCCCTCCATAGTCCAGCCCAGACCACTGAAGAAGCAACATGTGACCTACCCTGCTGTGAAAGGTACTGAGCCATGTGGCTAACATAGATTAAAAATAATGGGTTAATATAAGCTACAAGAGCTAATAAGTAGCCTGAGCTAATGAGCCAATCAGTTTTATAACTATTTGATTGTTTTTTCTTAGGTTTCTTTGAGGGGTTTATTAATTTCTTCCAATTTTTTGGTTGTCTTCTCCATTTCTTTAAGAGAGTTTTTTATTTCCTCTTTAAAGGTCTCTGTCATTTTCATAAAGTTACGTTTAAAGTCGTTTTCTTCTACTTCTTCTGGGTTAGGATGATCAAGTCTTCCTGTTGTGTGACCACTGGGTTCTGATGTTACCATGTTGCTTTTTAGGCCTTAGGAGGAATTCTTTAATTGGCACCTACACATCTCTTCCTTCAAATGAGGCCAGCAGTGTCTTTGCATCTTCGTCTAATCTTTGCAGTGGCTTTCTAAGTGTTTGGAAGTTTTTCTTGACCTGCTCTGTACTGTCAATGTCTGTCTCAGAAAGCCTCTGAGGTCTCTATAAGCCTGCTCTCCTAGTCTTCTCTCCTTGTTTGTTCTCTTGGTGCTCCCTCTTAATCCCCTTAGTGTTGTTGCAAGTTCTTGATCCCCTCAGTATTACAGCAAGCTCTCAGCACTTAGACACTTAGACGGTGTGTGGTTAGTAGTTTAGAGGGTCTAGTGGATGGGTTTGGGTTTGGGGAGAGCCTAGTCGCAAAATAGTCCCTGCTGCCTTGCTAGAAAAGCCGAGGGAGCTGGGGGAGAGGCCCAGGGTTTTGTCCCATTGTGGAGGTCCTAGAGAGTGGGGCATCACACCTTGTTCATTCACCTCTTAAGTCCCCTCATTATTGGAGCAAGCTGTGAGGTTGCAGGAGCACTTTAATATATCTTTAACTTGATTTTATTATAATATGTTATTTCTAGGAAAATGTAAGAATTGCCTTTAAGACTTTGCCTTCAAGTGGTGCCTCCTGCTGTTTTCTCCTCTCATGGAGCAAATCCAGGTGAATTTTTAAATAGTTCTTATTTTTTATCATTAAAATATATTTGCATTATTTATGTCTTTCCTTTCTTGCTTCCAAATGCCTCCCACTTACCTTCTTGCTCTCTTTCAAATTCTTTTTTTTTTTTTTTTTTTGGTTTTTCGAGACAGGGTTTCTCTGTGGCTTTGGAGCCTGTCCTGGAACTAGCTCTGTAGACCAGGCTGGTCTCGAACTCACAGAGATCCGCCTGCCTCTGCCTCCCAAGTGCTGGGATTAAAGGCATGCGCCACCACCGCCCGGCTCTCTTTCAAATTCTTGACTCTTTATTTCATTGTTATGTATGCTGTTGTTGTTGTTGTTGTTGTGTGTTTCTAAATATATAAATACAAACTGCTGAATAAAAATAATATTACTTGTATATCTATATAATTTCAGGACTGACTACTTGCTATTGGATAACAAATTGTGGGTCCCTTCTCTGGGGAAGACTATTTCTCCTTCTGTCAGCATTTCTTAGCTGCCTATAGTTCTTGACTAAAGTTGGGGCCCTGTTGGTATTTCCCCTTCCATCTTAGCATGTCTATTGGTCCTGTCTTCTTTGTTCAGATGTTGTTTAGGCAGCCATGTTGATGGGACTCCATGAGAGTAGCTCTGCTTACATTTCTAGGAAATACAATCAAACTGCAGTCTTCCTGGTCCTGGGTCTCTTAGAGTCTTTCTGCTTTTCTTCTATAATGCTCCCTGAGCTTAAGTACAGTTGTTGTAAAATTGTGTGTGTGTGTGTGTGTCAGTTGGTGCTGGGTACCACACCATCACTTGTTCTCTGCATTTTGATCAGTTGTAGTTTTCTGTAGTAGTCTCCATCTGTTGCAAAAAGCAATTTCTTTGATAAGAGGTGAGAGCTACACTTCTCTGTAGGCATAAAGAAATTATTTGGAATGCAGTCGAAATAAAGCAGGCTTAATAAAGTGATGGTTGTAGGTTATCAAGACTTCAGTAGCCCTGGGTAGTTGGCTAGGTTTCCAGTACCAGGCATGGTTTCCCTTGTATTGAGAAGAGCCTACAGTTATTGAGCTGTGGGTTACAGCCAACACTATATGTGCCTTCATCCTTAGAGCTAATGTATCATACTGGATTTTGTTGTTGGGTAGGACTATTAGTTACCCTCTTCCCTTGGAGGGACTTGCATGGCACCTTCTAGTACCATGAAAGCTAGTAACTTAAGGAAGAGCCTTTCAGCTCAGATCTGGGTCCTGTGTCAAAAGCACATGCTGTCTTTGGCAGTGGGGACTTACCTTCCACCACCAGGAGACAATGAAAAGCAACAGCAGTAGTTTATAATGTTTGGAAGTCTGTGTATACACACATATAGTTTAAATAATTTCCCCACCTGGGCTACAGTGGTTCTGAAGAGCCATAGATCCCAAACAGAAGCCCCAATAACAAGCACGAGAAGTCCCCTTTTGGGGCTATGCTACATCATGTTGAAGATCCTACTGTGAAAACATCCAATGAGTGATGTAACACGGGCTTCCATTTTGTTGCAGTATGTAAGCTTCTGCCCAGTGCTTTGTTTCAAAGTCCTCAGCCACACCCACAGATGGTGTCAGAGTCTGGTGCTATAGTTACTAGTATTACAGTGAGTTTCTTTCTGGTGGACATTTTTATATTTAGTAAGTGTCTGTTGTTCTTAATTTTTGCAATTTTAGAAACTTTAAGGTCACTCTTCCCTTGTTAAATAAAACAGAATCTTTAACTTCAAAGTATTGTTTACCAAAATTAAATAAAACAGAATTTTTAACTTCAATATATTGTTTACCTAATTTCCCCAAAAGGCCACCTTTTCTGTATAAGGAAATTAATGTTTAAAAGAAAATAGAAGAACGAGACTACCTAAAACTGATGCCATCAGTGGTGGTGCACGGCTTTAATGCCAACACTCAGGAGCTATAAGCAGGTGGATCTCTGAGTTCAAGGACATCCTGGTTTACAGAGTGAGTGCTAGGACAGCCAGCACTACACAGAGAAACCCTGTCTTGAGAAAACAAACAAACAAAAGAAAATTTTAAAAAAGAAAATAAAAAGAATACTTAAAACCAACAAAATAAAGCATTTCTCTCCTCTGTTCTCATGAATCTCCTGAGCTTTTGTTCTTACCTTATCTTTGTAACACAAGTCATAAAACCCATACGAATGATTCCCTTCTTATGCCTGTGTTTTCTACTTCTATTCTGTGTAAGTGATTTTGCCTCTCCTTTCCATTTACTAACAATATTTCTGTTATTAATCAGAATGAGCCCTCAGATCATGTTCAGCATCAATTTAATTTAAAAGGCAAGAGATAACAATGATGCGAATTGTTAAGCCACCATGTGTATATCTCTTACATAAAAATAACCTTAATTTATCTGCTTGACTAGGAAAGAAATAAAAAGGATGATTGCTATAAATCAGGAAAAAAATTTATAACTCGCTGGAGGTATAGCAGCTGCTGATTTAAGGTTCACATCCCTGATAACATGATATTGCTAGGATTAACATCTTTGGACAAAGCTGTGAACATAAAAATTACAGGGCTTACTCAACATTTAAATATTTTCTCTGTATCACTTACAGAAAGAAATATTTCTGTTGCCTAGTTTTGCTAAACTGTGTTTGAAATATGTAGTATCTAACCAGCAAGTTTTACATAAAATTTGTGTTTTCTTGCATCAAAGGGCCACAGTAAGCTTGTCACAACACAAACAGAACCAATGAATTAGCCTCACTTTAGAGCAATGGTCGACATTATTATGCACCAGGAGTTCTCACCATTCATAACACACAGACACTTGGATACACAAACACTAAGGATACTATTCATTTCTTTTATTATCAGTTACAAGTAAGTTATTGACAAAAAATCAGGTGGCAAACAAAGCCAATACTGCCTTAACTAGAAAGAAAATAAAAGCTATCTCTAAAGTGGAATCTTGAATATGTGCAAAATAAGTTACGTCTGCCGGCACGTAGAGACTCTAGCGGTGCTTTCATTTATGCAAAGCTGCTATGTTCTCATGCATAGTTGTGCACTGCTGACTCACAAACTATACTGCGTTATGCTTAGCTCATGTGTTTCTTATTTATTAGGAAAATAGACAGTCATCAATTAAATACAAAGAACAGGGCCAAATAGTAGCCTTGTCTCTGTTCTTCAACAAAATTGAACCTGTTTCCTTCCTCTGTGACCTTAACCTCCTCTTAACCTTAGAAATAGACAGCCAGATTTTGTTCTTGTTATTCAAATTTTCCTCTTTAAATGATTCTGTCACTTATGTGAAGCTAGTCTACAATATCACTGCACCCCCATATTGCCCTGGTCCCTTAACATTTCAAGCTACTTTTTCTTTGAATGCTCAGACAAAATGATTTGCTTCCCTATGCCCCATAATAGAGGAAAATCCAAACCCCTCTATGTTCTTTTGAAAAGTAGCAAAGAGTTGTCTCCTATCCTGAAGCCCTCTCATTTTTGAGTTTTACTCAGACTTCCTGTTTTGGCCTAATTCTTGAACCCGAACAGGAGTTTTTCCTTCCAGCTATCACCTTCTCTCAGCACCATTTCATTCCCAATTGTGCGCCACAAATGGTTCGTTGCCACCAAGAGTCGCTGTCAAAGGTTTTGTAAACAGCAGAGTCATGGAAAACAGAAAGTGGCTTTAGGCTGAAAATTGAATATCACTTCTGTGGTGGTTTTAATAGGTCTGGTTTCCATGGACCTATTAATGCTTGGCTAATAGGAAGCGGAACTATGAAGAGGCATGGTCTTATTGGAGTAGGCATGGCCTTGTTGGGGGGAGTGTGTCACTGTGGGAACGAGCCTTGTGGTCTCATATATGCCCAAGGTATCCCTAGGACATAGTTGCTTCTGCTGCCTGTAATCAAAATGTAGAACTCTTAGCTCCTTCTTCAACATCATGTCTGCCTGCATGCTGCCACGAAGATAGTGGACTAAACCTCTAAAACTGTAAGCCAGCCCTAGCTAAATGGTTTCCTTTATGAGAGTTGCCCTGGTCATGATGTCTCTTTGCAGCAATAGAACCCAAGGTCAACTTCTTTACTCATTCATGCATTCCACAGATATTTGATGCACTTTCCATATGCAGAAGTTGCTCAAGAACAAAGCGATACAGTAGTGGACAAGATAGAATAAGCATCTTTCTCTTTATAGTGCTTTAATGTTAGAGAGACAACAAGAAAAGCAGGTAACCAACCACTTTTTTTTTACTGGATTTAAGGCCTTACTTTGTGAGATGGGATCCATATGTGACCCTGCTAAACTGGTCAAGAACCTGAGACTAGATAGGTTATTGGCCAAGAAGAAATTTGCTACTATTATTCTGCTAATGGAACTTAGCAATGAAACGACTCTTAATGACACGTGACTATACTCATAGATCACTGCCTTGCTTAACCCTTATCAGAGAAGTTTCTTCTTGCAGTAGATGAAGACTAACACGAAGACCCTCTGCTTTACAGTGTGCAGAGGGAGAGAGTTAGCACTCAATCCTAAGTGGGATTGCTCCTTCCAACCTCTCCCCTTGAGCCTTGAGGCTCATCTGCTCAGAAGAGATGAAAAGACGGTAAGAGCCAATGGTGACAGATGACTCCAAGGAAACCTTGTCTTCCAGGTAAACAGTACAGATGCACACATGAACTCACAGAGACCGGCAGCATGTACAAGGCCTACATGGGGTCAAACCAGACAGGGTGCCAGCACTGAGAAAGAGAAGCAGACACAAGCTCCTACACCTATCCAAGAAGCTATATGCAACTGATACCACTGGCAAAAGAAAACATCAGTTATCTACAATAGAGTATCACCAGGTATATCAACCACACTCCAGGGTAACCCCAGGTTTGGGAGGAGTTTGCCAATACAATCCAAAACTCCACAGGGTTTTTTTTTTTTTGGAGGGGAAGATTTTATTTGCCTTTGTTTTATTTTTTTGTCTTATTGATTGATTGCTTTGATTTCACTTTTGATGTGTGTGTGTATGTGTGTGTGTGTGTGTGTGTGTGTTTTGAGATGAAATAGTGAAACAAAGAACATAAAGTGGGGAGGATCTAGGAGGATTTGGAGTATGGGAAAACATCAAAATATACTGTGTGAAAAAAATTAATTTTAAAAAGAAAGAAATGAGACAAATATGTGGGTTGGAAGGGAATAGTTAAGAAAAATGAGGCAGTGACAGCAAAGGAACTCTGTGGGGAGAGGTCAACTTCAAGTAGGGGAACAGGTGGCAGGGGAATGGGTGGCTTATTGTTATTAAGGATTCAAAGCACAAAGAAACCCAAGGGAGAAAGCCAAGAGACACATTGGGAATTAGTGATATTGGCAGTGGTATGGCCAACAACACAGGCCAGATATGAGAGCCTTCCTGGAATGTCGGTTGTAATGAGGTAGATATGAGGCTCAGCTCTTCAATTCTCGACCACTCAGTATTTCTATAGTTGCTATAGTCTTGGTATTTCATTATAAGGACCACACTGAGTAGAAAGAGACTGCTTACTGCCCTCCCAGGTCTAATCAGTTCTTAAATAGACCAAGGACTACAGACCATAATGATCTGGTTTTCTTGGAGTTTCTAATGTCCTACATTGTCTCAACTCCAAGAAACTTTGCTGTCTGGTTTGATTAGAGAAAAGACAGAAGAAGCTAAGAAACAGTTTCATGAACTACCCTTCTTAACTCAGGCAGCAAATGTAATAAATAACTCACCTACAAGAGATCAATCCCTAAGAGAACTTTCATCAAAACCAGGCAGGATGACGAGTGCCTATGAACCCAGCATTTTCGAGGTGGAAGCAGGAGGATCAGAAGTTCGAGACTATCCCCAGCTATATTGCAACTCTGAAGTGAGTCAAAAGTGACATGTAATTCTGCCTCAAAAATAAAAAACACTTTCTCACTAAAGTTACATATTTCCACCACAAGTGGGTGGGATGGGGAACTTTATATATATATATATATATATATATATATATATATATATATATATTTCCTCAGGTGGAGAAATAAGAATTGAGATGAATCATGGTGACGATCTCTGCAACCAGGGACACCTTATAAAAACCACTCACTTCATGAGGAGGACTTATATGTACCTTGAAAATTGACAGACAACATTGGACTGTGGTAACTGCATGATATGAATGGGAACCAAGGAAATACTAGAAGCCACAAAAGCCTGATGTCAAATATAACCATCATGATACCAAGGGAAATTTTAATATGCCACTTTTGGCTGTTTTACATATTTGTTAATGTTTTTTTCAATCTCCAGCCTTGTCTTTCCTTGTCAAGTAGGTATATATTCTTATGCATTTTAAATTTGCTTTGTAAAAGAGAGTCTAGGCTCTTTTCTTTCATTGAAAAAATATTTCGTACAATTTATTCTGGTCACGGTTTCCCCTCTCTCATCTTCTCTCAGATACTTCCTGCTTCTCCACCCATCCAACTCCTTGCCTTCTTTCTCTCCCTCTTTAGAAAAGAAATAGGCAAACAACAAGAAAAATTGTAAACATAAAATAAAAAAAAGAAAAGAAAAAGCATGAGAAACACAAACGTGCATCTGTGTGTGTGCATGCACACACACACACACACACAGAAAAGCAGGAGTGTGCACGTAAACAGAACACAAAATCTAATGCCAGAACTCATAACACACAAGTTTAAGCTCTTAATCAGCTAAATTTATTCCCCATGTGAGAATTCATTGTACAGAATAATCCCAAATACTGATGAATGTCCAAATTCTCAAAATGACACCATCTTTTCTATTATCTGCTTTGTTTCCATGATTTATGTTAATTCATGATCAATTATTACATAGCATGGTGCAAACAAAATTATGGTTCATTTTAGCCATGTTGGGAACTAGGGAAATGGCTCAGCCAACAGAAGTACTTGCTATAAGTGTGAGGTACCAAGTTTGATACCTAAAACCTGCGTAAAAAATGGGTGCTGTGGTAGATTGTAACCCTAGCATTGGGGAGGCTGAAAAAAGTGACCGCTTGTGGCTCACTGGTCTGGTCAGCCAGCCTTCCCTAATAGGCATCAAGTCCCTGTAAGTGAAACTGTCTCAGAAAGCAAGATGTCCAAAGTTGACCTTTGATCTCCACAGTTGTGCACACATATGTACACAGATAAATAAACACAGACACATGTATGTAGCATGATTCATAAGGACTCAGAGGCAGATATTATTGTTTAAGTTGAAAATCAGAGAAGCAACATAGCTCTTACCTCTATCTCAGTGGCAATCTGCCTCCAGGAATCTCAGAATGAGACTGTTTGTGAGCTGTCTCCTCCCATATTAATTCCCCTCTAGGGCTGGGATTAAAGGTGTGCACCACTACCACCCAGTTTCTATGACAAACTAGTGTGACTATTGGGATTAAAGGTGTGTGTTACCACTGCCTGGTCTATAAAGCTGACCAGTGGGGTTGTTTTAGTCCCTGATCTTTAAGCAGGCTTTATGCATTAAAATACAAATAAAATATTACTACATTTCCCCTTCTTCTAAAATAAAAATGGCTATAACTAATATAAGAAAATTATATACAATAAGTACAATGACTATATACAATAAATACAGGCAATAAATGTGTCAACAATGTCTAGTCCATTTGCATTTAACAAATTCATAGAAAATACTCCATATCTATCCTATCTTTGTTAATCCAAAATGTTGTACCTAACTTACTTTCTATCATAAGTTCCTTTCTGCATCAGGTAAAAAAGGAAAACTGTAACTATCTAGTCTTCAGCTCCCTCAGAGACCCAAGAAGGGAATAATGTTAACTGAGTAAGCAAGAAGTGTGAGCAAGCAACTTCCAAAAAATGTGAAACATGATATAAAAATATGGCTGCCTTGACAGTCACCCAAAGTTCCTCTGAAACATTAGGGCATCTATCTTCAGCCTACAGGCCTATCATATCTGACAGACTTTTTTATGAAGCAGGATACTCTGAAGGGCTGTCCCTCCTTGTCTTGACAATGTTTGGAAGTTACTTCCTTTTGTGTCCTGCTTGTCCAATTAGGACAGCATACTGTGTGCTTTTGAAGCAAGGACACTTTCTTGGCCAGTGGTTTACTTTTGCCACAAAGAAAGTAAACTCCATGTGGAGTCGATCTCTTTGATGCTCACTATCTTCTCTGAAGTAGATTGGCGCTGCCAGGAGCAAATATGTCTCATTGTCATAAAAAAGAGCCCATGTTATTAAAACATCTTAAATGTCACATTCTGTAGATCTCTGGAGTGTTTGGATATGACCTGTCTATCTAAAACGTATCTTTGTTTGACCTTGAAAATATACCTAATGTAACTAAAGTTCAATTATAATAGGTGACTAATTACTAACCTGCATTTCCTTATTATCCTAAATAGTTGTCAATAATAACTTTTGAAGACTAGAAAGTTGCATTACACTGTTCAATGAGCTTATAGGTACAATACCTTGAACAATATTAGAAAGATATGTACAGTATGTTTTAAAAAAATTAATCCCAATTTTGTATCAATATACAAAATTTGTATACAATATATAAAAGTCCAATTCAAGGCAAAAGATTTAAAACTAGTAGTTGCCTTTTAAAAGTAGATTCAATAATCTACATTTTTATCCCATCATATCTATAGCCTCCTTCTTTTCAGATTAGATTTAATAATCTACCTTTTATCCCATCATATTTATAGCCTTCCTTTTTTCTTCTCAGAGTTACACAGGAACAACAAAAGAATTTTGTGCTACCAGAGGGGAAAGACTACAGAGTGGTTAGTCTACTACCATATTTTCTGGTTTACAAAATTTGGCATTTTATAAGATACAGCCAAGTTTTATGAGCATGTTAGGTGAAGATGTAGAATTTCACAATATGGAGAATAAAGAGAAAATGTATTGGTGCGTCCTTCCTTTGAGGAAATCCTGAGATACATGGCAAGCAGCCACTCTAAAAGGCTCTTAGACATCTAAGGAGAGAGGCTCTGGATTTATGGTAGTACTGGCGTGCCACAGCATCATAAGATCGCACCATTTACAGACTCTGCAGCTATTTTCCCTGAATGAGATATATTTTGAGCATGCAACTAAACAATTCAGTCCCATCTACGGCTTTTATTTAACAGCGTGAATTTCCATATTGCAAACTGGATATGATGGGAATGATAAATTAGAAACCATGTTTTGCAAAACACAGATTATTGGTTATATCAGGATCAGGTCTAGTTGCCAACGCACTCATGTAGGAAATGAATGGAAGCAACTGTTGCAACAGCTGCTTTCCTTATCCTAACCGAGGTAATAAGGATGAGAAGAAGCCATGAAAGCACTAGGCTAATGGCAGAGTCAATGGTGATGAGAAAACAAAGATCAGTATTAATGACAAAAATGGAAATAGGATCTTAGACAATACTTTCTACCGAAGTAGAATTTTATTTCCACAATTTTTTAACTTGATGTTCGTTGCTGTTGTTTTTAAATAAAGCTCATAGACACCAAAGTTTTTTTTTTTTTTTATAACATCTCCCAATAACTTAAGGATTTTCTCTGGGACTCTATCAGTGTTTTTGCAACCAGTAAAGTTAGCCTTTGGCTACAGACCAGACTCTGTTAGCACAGCTACAAATTGACAAGAATGTTGCAATATAATTTCTTTTCCATGGCTCTTAAAATGAATACTGAGCCTTAATATTAGAGAGTGGATTGTATTCTACAACGTTTCCTAATATCTCACACGCAGTCCTTTAGCAGGAACCCCCTCAGAGGACAGCTATGCCCCCAGTACCCACTCAGGTTTTCTCTTCCCTTTCACTCACTCAGCTCATACGTTGTGACTAAGGCTTGTCTTTGCCTTTTTTAAATTTTATAAGCTTATTTCAGCCTACGTGCTGGTGTAAATAGTTAAGCCCGATTTAATTAAAATATTAAGTAAGCTTCCGGAAGGCATAAAGGAAATGATTTAGTAAAGTCCAGATATATTACATCTACCAGATTCCCTCCACCCACTTGGTACTGTGGTCAGAGGAATGCAAGAGCATATGCCTAACATGATCTGTTCTTTATAAACTCACACGGTTCATCACCAGGCTCTCCTGTGCCCTTGATGCACACATAATACCTTTTCTCTTCTTTTCCACTCTGTTATTTGACTAAGAACATAAGATGATAATGGGCAGGAGGGCTGCCTCTTTATAAAGTATTTTTAACTTTATTGTTCCCATTGTTTTTGAGATGCCTTGGTTATTCCAATCCCAAGAAATATTTCCCAATAGGAACATAAACTCAGTGGGTAATTTCCCCAGTAACTGAAGGTGCTTTATTTAAACCAAATGTGCTTAATTGCTGCGCTCCATGCATTCATTTTTAGCCGAAGTTCAAATAGCTTATTGACATTGTCATTAATCTTAGGTACTATTCTCATCTTTCCCGTTAATTACTCTCTGATAGAATCATAAGAAAAATCTGCAATTCTGAGTCACGCCAGTTCGATCTGAGGTTAGGTTTGTCTGTCATCCATTGTTGAGTACTTTTAAATACTTTATATTAACTCCAGGACATATTCAATTATGCTAGCTTTAGCATATTTAAGCGATGATTCTGTTTGCCACTTTAGAACACCCCATGACAGGAAGTCAAATAATTACTAGTCAGCCTCTGGAAACTCACAAGTCAGCAATGAGCGTCACAATTTGTTTATTTTATATGATGAGCTAAAGACCATGACTTGAATTTGGACTAATCAAAAGTAAATTTTGTTGTATTAATAAAACATACTTACTAAGATAATTATTTGGCAACTCAGGTATACTGCAGTTAAAATTAATTGGCCCTATTTTAATGAGTTTCCACAAAATAAAGAGTTAAGTCCTCATTTTTAGAACTAGAGGAGTTGAAAAGGAGTGAGGCTGTAAGCAGGGAAACAGTGAGACTAATTCCTTTAGAATCTGCAGGAAGGAAACTGGGAAGGTGTGCTTGCTGCTGTGTTCAGTTTCTATTCAGAAAAAAAGCAAGAAAGCAAGAAAGCAAGAAAGCAAGAAAGCAAGAAAGAAAGAAAGAAAGAAAGAAGAAAAGAAAGAGAAAAACATCTCAGGAATGCTACCTTTTCTTGTTGCTTCAAATTAAGTCCACCTCTGCACTTCCCACTCACTGTGTTCAGCCAGGTCAGTGTTTTCAATGGCTCCATCCTATTCTTAGAACTTTAGGAAGACCCTGAAGCTCACAAAATCCTAAAGATATCAAGGAGTGATGCTGACCACAGTTGTGATGTTCATCGCAGCCAGCCCCCACTTCATAGATCCATATCATGGTCGTTTCATCTGTGGTCAGGGCCACAAGATAAAATGATTTTTTTTTCCCTTTATTGAAAATAAATTCTTTTCTCATACATCCTGATTTACAGTTCCCCGCCATATTCGCTCCCTTTCTGTCTCTCATTAGATAAAAATAAACAAATAAACAAACAAAAAAAAAACCCACAGGGCTTCTAAGAGATAACAACCAAACATGACAAAATAAAATATAATAACAAAAAAAATCTATCATGTCAAAGTTGGACAAGGCAAACCAACAGGAGGAAAAGAGTTTTAAGAGTGGGCCCAAGAGTCAGGGACCTACTTGGTCTCTCACTCAGGAGTCCCATAAAGATACTTCCATCTCTGGGAGCTCATATGCATCTTGCTTAGCTGATGCAGAGGGCCTTGTTCTCTTGATGTTCTTCATCTCCTCTGTCTCTTACACTCTTTCCACCTCCTCTTCTGTGTGATGGATTTTAGACTCTCTTTCCTCAAATGTCTGGCTGTGGGTCTCTACATTGGTTGCTGGCAGATGCCACAGGAAGCTTCTCTGACCGTGAATGAATAAGGCTCTGATCTATGAGGAGAGCAGACTATCAATAGGAGTCATTTTTATCAATACTTTCTCTTTTTTTTAGACCAGCAGTGTTTGGTTTTACTCTCTCTGGTTCTTGTTCCCCCAAGCAGTGACAAGTACAGATTCTGTCTTGTGGAGTGGGCCTTTATTCAAACCAGATATTGGTTGGTTACTTCCACAAGTTCTATGCCATCATTGCTCTCGAACAATCTCTTGTTTCTTTAGGGACTTCACCTTCTCTAGGATTCTTTAAGAATCTTCCACCTTCCATGGAGAATGATATTTCTTATAAATAGAAGAAAACAAACAAACAGTTAAGTTTGTTAACAACTCACATTTTACACAAGTCTGTTTGTTTTCCAAACTAGCCTAAAAAATAAATAAAAATAAATAAATAAACCTTTTTGAATGAATTTCAGAGTCTGTGTTAAAGTTGAGCTGTCTCATTACCCATTTCTCTTCCTTTCCTTTCTTCTCTTTTCTCTCACTTTTGTCTAACTCCAGAACAGTTGACACGAATTAATGATATGCAGAAAACAGATGGCATCAGGCTTTGAATGAACAATATACTCTCGTACGTAACAACTCATTTGCTTATGCTGCTCCAGAGACTCTGTCCCATCAGATGCCCACACAAAGAGCAAAAAAACTTCTTAGATTTTATAAAATACACTCCAGGGTGACCCCTCCCTTGTGTAAAACAATACGTTTCAATTTTAATCTCTCTGAGACTGTGTTGCAGCAGCATTCTTTATCTGGGCCAATTGACTTCACAGAGAGAAAAATAACTCTACAGAACTGTATCTCTAATGATAGTCAACAGAGTAATTCAGCTTGATCACCAGAAAAATTTCCAGCGACTGTTTCCGGACAGTTGGTCAATTGCATCATTTCTGTCTGATAGACAGCATGCTATTTATACTATAATTTGCCATGAAGCTGTTTCTCTGCAGAACATGCTACTGGATTTACGAGAGCTTTGCCTGTAAGAGAGTGACTTCAGTTCAGATCAAACATAGTTGTACTATGCATATCAACACCATTCAAAAGTTACTTGTACCAGTTATAATAAATGAGACAATTATAATAAGGTATTTTATAAGGCTTGAAAGTAAAATAAAAAATGTTGAATGAGATAAGGATTTTCAAGAGAAAGAACAATGGTTAAAATTCATAATATATGATTAATCTACTAGAAAATGGGACAAGGTAATGAAACCACTGATAATGTTCAAAACTCTAATATTTTAGATGAATTATAGGAATAAGTATACTTCAAGTACTCTGAGTATAAATCCATATCCTATAAATTTATTCAAGTAGTTTTTATTTATATTAATTTATATTAATTATTTGTTTATTGTTATCTTGTCTAGGTAGCTCATGATAGCAAATTATTGGAATTAGTAAGATATTATATTTTTATAAGGATCCATTTTCTAAAGACTCAGCACACATTAACTGTGCCCACAGAGCAATCTTTCCCACATCATTGAGAATAATATAGGCAATTCTCTCACGGTCAAATTCCATGCAAAAACCAACATTCTGAAGTTACCAAAACCCAGCCAGTTGGTGATGTGGAGCAAACTACTACAGAGATGAGCTGAGATGATCAGAGGATGAGATACCATGGCATGTGAGATCAACCTGACCCGCTAGGCTTCCCATCGTAGCATGACTGTTATTTTCGGTTCCACTTCCCATGATCCACTCTTGGTTAAATCCATCTGCAAACATTTAGGGCTTGCCAGTGTCTTTGCCTCTTTACAGTTTCTAGCCTCACGAAAGGATCCTTTTTAGTCTCAATTAACTCGGTGGAGGGTTTGCATTTTTAGAGAAAATTATACCGCACATTTGGTGATAACATCTAACTGGTAAATAGCAACCTATTTAGTACCATCAGGGAAAAATTTATTTTAAAAACACTTTGCGTTTATACATTTACAAATAGAAAACCAATGAGGAGAAAGGCTAGAACCTATGGACCATGATGTTAATGCATGCAAAGCATTCTCTGCCACTTCATCAACTTGCTGGACAGAGGTCAGAACTTCAGTGACACTTCGTGAGCCTATCACAAAGAAGGCAACATGAGGAGAGACATGGCCAATGGCTGCACTTGGAGAAACTAGAGCTTCCAATATCAACTCTGAAATAAATATATCCATGAGTTTATATTAAACGATGTGTGAACAGTCTCTTCCATATTACATTTGTAGAAAATGCAGTATTAAGTTTCCAGGAAAGCTAACAATATGCTAATTCAGCAGAAGCTCTTCTCCCTGGAATGCATAGTCTGACTTAATAACTTTAAAAAATGTCAAAATTAAAATGTACTGCTGTCCACAAGGGACGAGCCACCATGCATAGTGTTTTAGAAATTCTGAGGGGTATTGTTTCTCTCTATGTGGACACTGGATACATACACTGGGTATGATAGGCATTGGGTGGAATGAGCCCAGAAGCATGTTATCCATCGGTATACAAGTGTCCTGCTCACGAAGAGTTGCTACAGCCCTGTGACTTACACCTTTGCACGACTTCAAATACTGGGTCCATGCTTTGACATTCTGTGCTTTATTTCCAAACAGATGTGTTTACATCACTTGCCCAGCCCGTGACTTTGGACACTATTTTCATATTATGCTGATGGGTAAAACAAGCTTGTTTACTAATGCATCAAATTTTCCATATTGACAATTTGTGTTTGTTAGTGGTATGTTTTCCTGACATATGCAGGCTTCTGACCACTGCACATACTCCAAGGAAATAAAGTTTACCATTGCTCTCATTTAAAGTACAGCCTATTTGTACCTTGCCTTTAATTTCCTGTCCTATGTACAGGAGAGTGTCTAGCTCAGTTACCCCAAATCTGAGTAACCATGAGCACCTATTTTTCTGTTTTCTAGTCTAATCATTGATAAGCACATGCATATTCAAATTTATTATATAACCCTTTATTGTGAAAGTCATTGCTTTCTTTTCCTTTTTTTTATACTTTCAATGTTTTTAATTTTAAAATCATGTGGATTAGGGGATTAACACTTGTTCTTGTATGATTTTTTTTATTATTTCTGTGTTTCCACTTCCTAAAGAAGGAGGCAAATACAATTATGCATCATCAGAAAAGGATGGTGACAAGGACAGAGCCAAAGGCCACTCATACAGATAGGGGACGCTTACAAAGAAAATAAGTCAATTTCTCCTTTTTCTCAGATATACACTTACATAGCATTTTAGTGGCTCTACATCTGTGATGAGGTAGACAGAGTGAAATTAATGGCGGGAGAGAGGGGCCAATGGGTGTCTAATCTGACAAAATCTAGAATCATACTGGAAATGGCTTGAGTATGCCAATCTGGATATCTTGATTACATTAATTCATATGGGAAAATCTACCTCAACTGTTAGTAAACCCATTACCAAAGATGGCTGGAATGCTGTTGCAATCTGTCTAGGTGTCGTTTATTCCTACCAAAACCTATGTGGAGATTTAATTGCCAATGTAAAGGTATTAAAAGGTCATGGGTCCTTTAAGAGCTGTCGGGTTATGAGGACTCTGCCCTTCTTTCCTGAGGGTGAGCCATTAGAAAGGTCCCACCCCCACTTATACCTTTCACTATTTGCATACACCTATTTGCCCTTCCATTTTCTGCATGTTAAGCAGCACAATGCCTTTGTCAGGCGTTGCTACCCAACCTTGAACTTTTCAACTTTCATAAATCACAGTATTTTGTAAGTTACCTACTCCCTGCTATCATTAAGCAGCAGAAAGCAAACTAAGCCAAATAGCTTCTCTCATCCCATGTTCATCTTACGATGTTAATGATGACCCGGCATAAGGAAAATGGGTCTGTGTTCCTTGCCTTTATATCTAGATGGACATGTATTTCTGCACATGGCAGAAGTGATCCTATGCCCAAAGCTGAGGCATGGAAGGAATTTAGCTTCTGTTTTGCTGGCTAAAATACTGGCTTTTGAAACTCTCAGTCTCCATATAAGAAAAGTGAGACACCGAGGACCCTACAACAGGAGGGAGCCCTGATGAGGCCATGGGTGGAGCCCACTAAAGATGCCAAGGGATCCCGCAGATCAGAGCCAGCTGCTCTGATGTCCTGCAGTCTTTGCTATAGCCACCAGCATTTAATTGCAACTGTGTAAGGGAGTATGAGCCAGACCCAACCATCTGGGCCCCTCACAAATTCCTCACAGAGACGGAGAGATAATAAAATGGGAACTGCGGGTTTTGCCACTAACAGTAGAAAACACAACATATGGTGTTCTGGTAACCATCTTAAAAAAAAATCCTCATCCTACTACCATTTATGAAATAATCAACCCTTGCCTTGCCCGTTCAACAGTGAGGCTCTGTTAAATAATTTTTCTGTTTTCTGGTCTCTTTCTCGACACTCTCCTCTTTCATTTCACTTGGTCTACCTCAATACAGATGCGGCCTCCTATCCCTATCCCTTAACTGCATCATTATAAAGAGGGTTGTGCAATGAACTGTCGCAGTGATCAGGGCTTTCCCCACCCCGAATAATATTTTCATCAGTGTGCCTCTTGTCTCCTCTAGGAAATTCAGATCTGTTTTTAAGGTTTAAAATGAGAAAAGTAAGCACCAAACTTTTTTTGCAGTTCTCCTAAAATTACCATATTTAAAAATATTAAGATATCTCAGGAGGCTTGATACATGTTTTTCCACATATTTAAGCTTTCTGTCACAATTTTTAGGTAATTTTCTAGTTTATTTCTTTATATAACTCTGGAAATTTGTTGGCAAATTTATTCTCAAGCATTTTCTATTTCTGTTGGTAGTGTTATTAAATTTCATTATCCTTTCCCCAAACACACACATACACACACACACACACACACACACACACACTGCTTTCTTTCTCTAAGAGGCATATTAGAAAATATTGTAGAAGTATAGTCTATTTATCATGACCTTAGAGGATTCTTCAGTTATAATAGTTCTTCAGTTTGTTTTCACAAATAAACTACAGATAGATTTTTTGTTTCCAAGTAAACAATAATATCTTCTGCAAATAATTACAATTTGTTGTCCACTGTGCCATTTTTATACCTCCTTTCACTGTCCTGTTTCGCTATATTGGTTCAAGGTCTCAGAAAAAAATAGTCCACGGTTTTACATTTTAAAAAATAAAGTAAAGGAGCTGCCATATTCCTGTAAGACATTTGTAGAGATGACCTTACCCATCAGCAACTTTTACAATAAAATTTCAAGGAGATCCACACCAAAAAAAAATATCCCACAGAGATCCAAGTGTCTCACTACTGAGTATACACCAAGAAGGAACCAAAACTGGTGTACAATGGGAGAGTCCTACCTACCCACACCCACTGCCACTGCTCACAATACCACGTTACGGGATAAGCCCAGGTGTCCATTAACTGATGAATAAAGAACATAGGAAAGATACACACAAAAGAGTGATTCAGGCCTAAAAAATTAAAGCATGTCATATGCCAGCAAAATGAATAGCACTAGAGATTGTTGTTTGAAGCAAAATAAAACTTTACTTGGAAGTAAAAGTATTTCATATTTTTCTCTTACATAGGGAATTTAGATTTTTTTTAAAGACATAAGAAAATGGGGACTGTTGGGGAAAAGGAAATGGGGCAAGGAGCAAAGTGAGCTATAGAGGTTAATTTGACTAAAGCATGTTACTTTTGTGTTTTAAGATATCACAGTGAAAGTCATTATTTTGTATAGCTAATATGCACTAATAACTTCCAAAAAACAAAGCTAAAAACTTCAAGAAGTGATTAGGCCAACAGGGTTCCATCTTTGTTATTGGGGCCCTTGGGAAAGGCTTTCACACAGAGTTCAGGAACTGACTTCAATATTCTGCTGAGGAAGGACAAACAAGGAGACCCCAGTGAGCCAGAAGACAACACCCTGACTTTGGATTCCGACTCTTCAGAATCATGAGGAATAGCTGCCTGTTCTGTCTAAGCAAGCCAGTCAGAACTAATTTGAAACAGTAGATTAAACGAGCATCCAGTTACAAACCACAAAATCTACCAATAAGATATATATATATATATATATATATATATATATATATATATATATATAAACCTCTTATTTAGAAATTTTACTGCTGGTATCTAAGTTACCTACATTTCAACTCTACCAGTTACTTCTAATTTTCTCATGTTATACCAAAGACCAATAAACTTTTTTATGAAAACCCAACTGTCATAAACATCATAGATTAAAAAAATAAGCATTTTCATTTCAAGCAGAGTTTGAATATATTTAGCAAGCTGTAATAAGCTATCCTTGTTGTGTTCGTGTGTAAGGAGCATCCAATAGCACTCTTACTGGAGAGGAACTCAGACTAAAAGACAACACAGTGCAGATAGTTAGTGTGAAGCCCAGAGTGGCATGTAGCTCAGTGATAGCATACTTGCTCAGCCTTTACAAGGCTCTGTGTCCAATACTCAGCATCACCACCAGCATATCAATGATATAACTGACATAACAACTTAGGGTGTGGCGTGCAATAATTAACTATAGTATATGAGTCCATAGTAGACAGTATCAAACGAGTTTGAGCAAAATGTCATGAGAAGAATTCATAAGTAAGCTCAGGAGAGCTAGGGGTAACCTTACAGTGGGAGTTTGAAGTGTGGGCAGAATTACAATCAATGAAATACTGTAAGTCAGGAAGTTGAGTTACAGTGCAGAAAGCAGAAAAAGCATGGATGATGTACAACGCACAGACAACAAGAGAAATTAGAATGAAAAAGAACTTTCCCTGTTGACTTAGTTAGGTTTCTATTGATGTGAAGAGACACCATAACCACAGCAAATCTTATAAAAGAAAACATTTAATTGGGGTGGCCTCCAGTTCAGAGGTTTGGTCCATTAACTTCAAGGCAGGACACGGTGGTATTCAGACAGACATGGTATTGAAGAAGGAGCTGAGAATTTTATACCTTGATCAAAGGGAACAGTAAGTATATTGAGGCACTGGGCATGGCTTGAGCACACATTCAAACTACCACACCCATACCCTACTCTGTCTTCAGGACCTTTTTTGTAGAATTCACAAGGGATAACAGCAATAAGCATAAACAATAAGTTTGTGTTATGGAAATCTATGTCTGATTTTCAACAGGAAGATGACATGTTCAAGCAAAACCTTTAAGAAGAAAACCTTGATAACAACATTCAAAACTGAGAAAGAAATACCCAGAAACTACAGAAGTTTGGAAAAGGCTTGCTGGAAGATAACCCAAGGTATGTAAGGCTTCCACACTGCAGCCTTCTGCCTGCCTTAAGGAATATGCTCCCTATTACACATCTTAAATTGATCAAACTACCTTAAAGCAAACTGGAAAATTATAACTCCTATGTCACTTTTACTGGTGCCTACAAGAGTCACTCAGCGCTTCTTGAGTTTATGAATCTTAACCTATTCCAGGCTTGATTAGTTATTTCATCTCAACAACACTTTTTCTCAGACATCAATGAGCATAGCTATCATGTTCTATTTAAATTAAATGTTTAAAGTTGTTAGTTACTGAAACTTATAAAATATTTGTGGGTAGAGCTTGTGTGCTATTTATCTTTTCAACATTGGGCAGAGCATCTCAACAGGCCCACAATGAACATATGAGCTCAATATCAAGATGGAAAAAGGACCATGGACTAACAGGGAAACCCTGAGACTGAAATCCATGAAATGCAAGGAGAGACAGTTCTGAGACAACCTCCATCAGTGCTCAGCCACATAAAATCATCTACGGTTGGTAGTCTTGGCAGAGCTTGTCTTGTTTGCTTTGTTTCTGTTTTTGTTTGGTTTGTTTATCTGTGCCCCTTCATAGCAATAGGTCTGTCTAGTAATATTGTATGGGCCTCATAACTGGCCATGCGACCTGTTAGAAAGGCGGTCCTTTTTAGGGCACAAGACATGTCACCCAGGCTGTGCCCACAAAAAGCCTTCCCTAAAAATGATTCTCCTTGTAGCTATGGAAAAGATTCTGTTTCACTTGGTAGTAAGGTTGAAAAAAAATTAATCACTATATCTGAGCTTCAAGAAAACAAAGGTATAGTCTGATTGCTCTTTGGGCTAACGAGGGAGGGGGACTTGATTGGAGGAGGGGGAGGGAAATGGGAGGCGGTGGGAGGGAAGAGTCAGAAATCTTTAATAAATAAATAAATAAAATAAAAAAGAAAAAAAGAAAAAAAAGAAAACTAAGGTATTTACAATTTTATTTATAGTGGAACAATGATGGGCGCAAAATAAAAACTGATAAAAATATTGTAATACAGATACGTCCATAGGTTTCAGTAGTTATGTTTGAGCTACAGCTGGGGTTTAAGTCACTAGTAAATAGGAGATATAATCAATTGATAAGGAAATCTAATTGAAGACTTCATTACATTTGTACAGATTTTACCAAAATAACCTGAGAAAAATTAAAACATATAAAAACAATGCTACATTTTCTAATGCCATTTGATTTCAACTGGTAAAAACTAAGATGGATTCATCTCAAAGAGAAAAGATCATTTTTCTACTATTTAGTTCTTCTGGCTATACAAAGACTTCCTTTGCTACCTATGAGAAATATTTCATGCAAGTAGGACATACAACAGTGTTTTGGGTTGAATATTGGGTCCACAAGACAATATGCCCCAGTCTCAGTGTTTGTGAACATAAGCTTACTTGGAAAAATTATATTGCATATATAATTATGCTAAAGATCTCAAAACAAAATCTATGTTTTAGGTGTACCAGATATTCATTCAAGAAAATAAAGAGGGAGATTTTTTTGACCAGTGTGAAACCTAATTATCAACTTGCTGGATAAGGAAATAATTATGAGACTCATAAAGTACACTTCCACATGTCCTGGAGGGCGTTGCCAGAGATTATTAAAATATCGGACAGCAACTGAGGTGGGAAAAATCATTCCTAAGTATAAGAAACACTATCCAACAGACTCTTAGTCCTCATGGGCAAAAGCAAAGGGTGAAGGCCTCAGCATGTTAACATCCAACTGCTCTTGGATTGAGTTTATATCTTCTGGTAATTGTCACCAATGACTTCTGCCACATGCTCAGCCTTGGGGTCCACAGCATAGGACCACTCCTGCACATTCTAGTTGCATGGACTGTTTCAGGTCCAACCTTTGTTCCTCATGGGTAACAGAGAAAGTCTTTGTATGGTCAGAAGAATTAAATAATAGAGAAATGATCTCTTTTGAGATTAATTTTTCTTAACTTTTCCTTGCTAAGATGCAATGGCATTAGCAACTTGGCACAAACAAACAAAACAAAAAAGCAAGAACAGAAACAATGTCAGGCTCCAGTTTCTTCGGCTTTATTGTGTGGACCAATACCAGAAACTCTCCTGAGTACATCTAAGCCTACAACCCCCTATTGGATCCCTTGGGTCATTGGTCCCTCTTATTTTGAGGCTTCTATCTTCTTATTCTGAGCAATTGAGGAATTATAGACTAACCTGGCTCTTCAGCCTACAGATATCTATTATGTGAGGATATAGCCTCAGATACTGTAATCCAATTAATAACTCCCCTTCCCTAATATATGCACATGCATATAGAACCCTGACTAATACAGATGTTACTACTAGGACTAGAGAATCATTGCTGTTATTCTACTTGACTGTTATTCTACTTGCTATTCCTCTCAACCATGTGATTCAGAAGCCTTGGAAGTGGCGTATGGGAGGAATTTGGAAAGAGTCTAGAGAAACAGGCTAGAGAGAGCGTAGAGACCAGTAAACAGAGCTTAATAGATATTTAGGTGCAAGCTCAGAGAACAGAATGCTGATAGAAAAGTGGACACTAAACACTAGGCTCCAGGAGTTTCATATGGGAATGAGCACTCTCTTGAGAACCCGACTCGAGGCAATTCGTGTTGTAGTCTAGCAAATAACTTGCCTTTGCAGGGACTTCGTCCATGCCCCGAAACTGTGTGAGGCTGAGTTTCAAAGCAGCAAACTAATTGATACAGTGGGAAAAATTTCAAGACAACCCAGCATCTGAGTTGCAGTACAGGATTAATAACTGCTTTTCATCTGTTTTATTGGGAGAAGCACAAATAAAAAAGTAGGACAAACCTGCATTTTTGCGAGCATAAACTTATGATTAACATTAGGGCAAAGGAAAACAGAGTTGTTGAAGATATTTGGTGCTGTCGTAATATCAGATACTTCACACAAAATCAATAGGAAAAGTTCCTGGAGGGCATCTCAGGAATTGGCTGGATCTCACCCACAGCAAGTTCAGGGATGTAAATAGCTTAACTTATTTGAAAAGCTTCCCTTTGAGAAGAGAGCTCTAAGATACCCTGTTTGCCCAGGGATGCCTAATAATATGGCTTCCCAATGTTTAGCCAGCCATCAAGATACAAATGCAAAAGGCAAAACAGCTATGATTTAAGTGACTCAGGCAGAACGTAGCATTGTCCAGATCTGGGAGATCAGAAAGTGTGTGATAAGTCAGAGACCCTGTGGGAAGTCCTGACAAGGCAATGCAAGAATCTGGAGAATGAAGCTGAAGTTACAGAGGAGATACAGGAAGTTACTAATACCAAGAACAAGGAATATTTGTCCAGAAAAGCTAGAGCCAGCAAGCAGAGGCAGCCCAGGAATGAAGTCATGTGGAATGTATCTAGCATAGCAACAAGGGGAGGACTTCCTAAGCCTTATGGAGCTCACAACATACCCCATCCCCAGTCACTGAACATAGAAACACAGGACATAATGTTTGCTCTACTGGATTTTGATCCTAGCCTTCTGTTAAAGACCTCGGTTGTTCTATTTAAAATTGAAGTGTTTATCCTGTGTCTTAGCCTACTTAAAGTCTCTAATTTGCCTTTCAAAGGGCACAGCTACAGAACTAGTTGTGTCTCAGAGGAGATTTTGAACTTGGACTTTTGAACAGTGCTGGCACTATCATGGCTGGATAGATACGAGCCCTTGAGGGACAGAAGCGATTTGTTTTGGTTTGGATGTGAGGAGCCCCCCCTCAAAAGTGCATATATTCAATTATTCCATCAATGAACTCATAGCTAAATGGACTCTAATGAGGTAGAATCCATCTGTAGGAAGTACAAAGGGACTTGCTCATTATACGTAAGCTCCTATCCCCAGCTTCTAGCTCTGGCTTCCTGTTTCCTGCCTGTCATGTATTCAGCAGATTTCCTCCACCAAGGCTTTCTGCCATCACGTTCTGCCTTGCCATGGACCTAAAACCAAAGGAGCTAGATTACCACGGACTGGAACCTGCAAAGCAATAAACCAAAATAAGCTCTCCCCGCTGTGAGGTGTTTAGGTTACATCAGTGTGGAGCTGGCTTGCACAAGTGAGGGGTCCTGAGAGGACAGAAGCAGGATGAGAGTTATGCAGCCATAAGCCAAGGAACACCAAAGATTGCCAGAAAGCTTCCAGAAAGCAGAAGAGAGGGTCGGATGCAATTTCCTCTTAAGAGCATCCAGAGGAGCCCAACCATGCCTGTGCCTTGCTATTGTCTATCAGCAAAGCTGATAGATAGTTACATTTCTATTGATCCATCCAGTTAATAACATTTCTTTATGACAGTTGCCAAGAAACTTACACAAGAGGTGGGGGTATTCACCCTAAAAACTGACCTTCCCCCCAAAATATCATAACAATGTAAAAGTTAAATAAATCTATATTCTGAGGAAAAACCATGACACAATGTATTCCGTACTAAAAGAGTATCAGTTATAATGATTCCAACCTTCTATTTCCTGTAGCTGAGCTCCAGCGATCATATATAGCCATAAGCAATGTTTTAATCAAGCTCGTTTAACCAGATTTATCCCTGATCCCAAAGCCTCAGTGATAAAAATGTTTATTGCTTGCTTTTCAGATCTTATTGATATAAAATCATGATCTTATACAAAATGGCTCCCAGTTTTTCCTGTCCCTAGATCATTAATAATTCGCGTTAGTTTGTTTGTTTGAGTGGCTTTGTAATAACATTATAAATCTATTTAAATGACCAATGCCTGAAAATAAAATTCAGAGATACCAATGTAACTACATATTTTTCCCCATTCTTACATGAGCTGAGTATCTAGTGGTTCATAATCATACACACATTCTTTGCTGGAGAGAAAAGAACTAAAATTTGAAACTGACTTTAAAGTTTATTTTAATAATATGCATGGGGGAAACAAGTGTGTCTAACTTTGAGTTTCGACAAGAAAAGCCCAATATTTTGCTTTAACATTTTCCATCAAACATAGTAAAATGTTGGCTTGCTGCTGTTCGGCAATCTGACATTTTAGGCTTATGTTTTTAAAAAATTTTTATGTTTCTCGTGTTTCTGATTCATTATGTTGTGCACGGAAAGCATTTCTGTCTCACTTAGTATTCTGTTGAATCTGCAGAGATCTTACTACTTCAAATGTATATGTTCTCTTCTTCTAGCATAAAATTCAGCCTTTCAAGTTGGACTGGTAGGAGCAGCAATTTCTGGGTTTCATAGAGATTACGGAGGTTTTCTTCCTCCTACAGAGACCATCTAGCTGACATCTTACACACTGATGACCAAATAAAAGATTGACAGACATAAAGAAGTTGTATATCTTATCAGACGTCCATTGACTTTTTCCAAATACAGTTAATGATTTTGGGCTTTGTTAGAAGCCAGTGGGAAATGCTGCCATCCTTTAATTAGGAAAAGTCTCTAGCCAAGTTCTGCATAGATACTAATTTAGACAACCAAAGGCTAGAAAGAGAGCTACTTTGTACCAGTGGGGTTAGAGAGGAACTGATATATGATGGTTCTAGCTGAAACTAAATACAACAATCAAAGATCATTGCTAGGCCTGATTTCCCTGGCAGAAAATGGTGGAGATGCTGCATATATGAATGTCTTCCTGAGCCTTCATTTTTTAAAACATATTTTTAAAGCTCCATGTGTGTATGTATATGTGAAGCTTTGTGTATATGTATAGATATACATATATAAAATAATATATAATATATACACATATATCACACTAGCAGATTTTCTAAAATTATTTATGGTCTGTATAATAATATTCAAATGCAATAATTTATCATCTAAATAATACTTTTAGTATACTATTACCTTTTAAGAATTCTACAAAAGGGGAAAGATCTTCACCAACCCCACATCAGATAGAGGTCTGATCTCCAAAATAATCAGAGAACTCAAGAAAGTGGTCATCAAGAGAACAAATAATCCAATTAAAAACTGGAATATAGACCTAAACAGAGAACTCTCAACAGAGGAATCTAAAATGGCTGAAAGACAACTAAGGAAATGTTCAGCATCCTTAGCCATCAGAGAAATGCAAAGCAAAACAATACTGAGATTCCATCATACATCTGTCAGAATCGTCAAGGTCAAAAACACTGATGACAACTTATGCTGGAGAGGTTGTGGGGTCAAAGAAACACTCCTCCATTGCTGGTGGGAGTGCAAAGTGCTACAGCTGCTTTCGGTTTCAGTATGGTGATTTCTCAGAAAATTAGGAGACATCCTTACTCAAGACCTAGCAATACCTTGGGTATATACCCAAAGGATGCTCAATTGTACCACAAGGACATGTGTTCAGCTGTGTTCATGGCAGCATTATTTGTCATAGTCAGAACCTGGAAACAATCTAAATGCCCCTCAACTAAAGAATGGATAAAGAAGATGTGGTACATTTACACAATAGAGTACTACACAGCAGAGAAAAATAACGACATCTTGAAATTTGTGGGCAAATGGATGGAGCTAGAAAACATTATATTGAGTGAGGTAACCCAGACCCAGAAAGACAAATATCATTTTTTACTTACTCATAAGTGGTTTTTAGACATACACCTCACACAGGGAAGGTACTCAGTTATAGCGTGAGTGGGATTAAAAAGCAGGAAAAAAAACATCATTTTTCTCTAAAGATTGCAAATTCTCTCTCTCTCTCTCTCTCTCTCTCTCTCTCTCTCTCTCTGTGTGTGTGTGTGTGCGTGTGCATGTGTGTGTGTGTGTGCGTGTTCTCTTTGGTCTTGGCTAGGATGAAGAGGAGAAAATCATACAGTTAAATATAAACCTCAATCACGAAATTTAAGACCTAGATAATGTTCTTTGGAAAAGAAAAGTCCAGGGGCCTCTGAGATGACTCAGTGGGTACCAGTGATTTCTGTGGAGCTTGACAGCCTGCATTGGAACTTAGGGGCCCCCACAGTGGAAGGAAGGAATTGCCCTCTGACCTCCACAAGTGTGCTAAGACAGCCCCTCTCTCAAAATAATTAAGATGTAGGTCTGGAGAGATTGCTCAGTGGTTAAGAACACTGTCTGCTTTCCAGAAGACACGGGTTCAATTCCCAGCACCCACATAGCCCCTCACAACTGTCTCCTACTCCAGGAGACAGTTCCATCTCCTGTTTCATCATACATACATGCAAGCAGAACACCAATATACATAAAATACAAATAATTATTTAAAAATAAATAAATAAGATGTAATAAAATCATGTTTGGCACTAGGCAAATACTATGACATTTTTTGTTTTATTTTGTTTGTTTTCTTTGGGGAGGTTGTTCTATATTATAGATGTGGGATAATTTCTTGTCAAGTACTTTCTGAAGACCCAGCTAAAGAGTAAAGCCCAAAGTACTTCATTATGAAGTCACCGAAACTGTATCATTAGCTCTGCTTGTTACTAAGCAATTGAGGAAGACAGCACTTTAAAACATCTAGAAAACCGAATTCATGACCTCAGAAAAAAAAGCAATAATTGTTTTGTAAATGAAAATCCTTTTTCTCACTCCAGCCAGTAACTTAATCTTGAGATGCAAATGGGTTGTGCAAAGCCAGCACAAGGAGAAAGGAGAAAGCACGGAGCAGCCATTCACCTCGGCGCCGGCAGAATATGTCTGCTTGACAGCTATTAATTTCTAGGCAAATTATCCTGGAAGAGGGTCAAAGAGAACTAATGGTTTTACTTTACATTCCAGAAAGTGCTGTGTTTCAGTGCTCAGAATGAAGTGTTCTATAAAGAGAGGAAGCCTATGTGCCCCCTCCAAAACACCGTCGCCAGATTCATAAGCGCATTAACACTTCGCTATGTCTCCCGCACCTTCTATCAACAAAACTCTCAGGATGTTTGTTTGTTCTTGATCTAAAAATACAAATTCCTGGATATATATACCAAGAACAGATAATTTAAAGATCTGTTACTCCTCTCATTCTTTTTCGTTGTTATTCTTTGAATTTGAAATTTTTAATATGCTTTTCTTTGCCTATTCTTTAAAAAATGTGCATGTGTATACAATATATATTGGTCATCTCTACCCTTTATCTACTCTTTGAACCTTTCCCAGACCCTGCCACCATATCCTCCTCCCAGCTCCATGCCCTGTTATTTTGTTGTTTGTAACACACTGAGTCCAATTAGTGCCGCTTATATGCCCATGAGTGCCATCCACTGAGAAGTATGGGCAACCTACTAGGGACCACACTCCTGAAGAAAACTAACTCCCCACCCTTCCCCACAGTCAAGAACTGCCAATGTTCCACAGTGGTGAGGTCTCATGATCTCATCCTCCATCCGTGTTAAAGTATTGACTGGTTTGGCTGGTATGTGTCATGTACAGGTAGGTACAGTTGCTGTGAGCTTGTCATGTCATATCCGGAAGACACTGTCACACAGACATCCTCCCCAACCTCTGGCTCTTCAGTCTTTCTCATCCCTCTTCCTCACTGTTCTGTAAACCTAGCAATAAGATGGTGCAGACAATAGTGACTATGACATACTTAGCCATAAATGGGATAGCTATATGAAACTTCCCTCAAGGCTCAGAGAACAACATAAATTTAGAATTTTAGCATACTATAAACATGGAGAAAGGCGATTTATACTATTAGTTACACCAAGCATATTTATCCTAATTCCCAGTTAGATATTCCTTGCAGTTTAGGTTATACCATGGGAACATAGTTCATGCCGGTTTTTTTGTTGTTGTTGTTGTTTGTTTGTTTGTTTTTTCAGTTGGCTTGCAAAATTTGAACAAACTCTATTTTATGTTGTGGCATCGATATAATGCCAAGCAACTCACTTTGGGTTTTTAAGAATTTATGGGACCCACACACAGTGCACATCAACGAGGCAAGTGTAACAACATAGGTGTTTAAGAGAGGCAATGTAAAGTGAGGCTCCCAGGAGCCCAAGGCGAGGTCCCCAGTTAGTTCCTTGGGCAGCTGAGGATAGGGAACCTGAAATGACCCTATCCTATAGCAATGCTGACGAATATCTTGCATTTCACCATAGAACCTTCATCTGGTGATGGATGGAGATAGTGACAGAGACCCACACTGGAGCACCGGACTGAGCTCCCAAGTTCCCAATGAGGAGCGGAAGGACGGAGAACATGAGCAAGGAAGTCAGGACCATGAGGGGTGCACCCAACCACTGAGACAGTGTGGCTGATCAATTGGGAGCTCACCAAGGCCAGCTGGACTGTGACGGAAAAAGCATGGGATAAAACCGGACTCTCTGAACATGGCGAACAATGGGGGCTGATGAGAAGCCAAGGACAATGGCCCTGGGTTTTGATCCTACTTCAAATTCTGGCTTTGTGGGAGCCTAGCCAGTTTGGATGTTCACCTTCCTAGACATGGACGGAGGAGGGAGGACCTTGGACTTTCCACAGGGCAGGGAACCCTGACTGCTCTTTGGACTGGAGAGGGAGGGGGAGAGGAGTGGGGGGAAGGGGAGAAGGGTGGGAGGAGGGGGAGGGAAATGGGAGGCTGGGAGGAGGCGGAAACTTTTTTTTTCTTTTTCTCAATAAAAAATTAAAAAAAGAAAACAATAAAAAAGAATTAATATTTAGCATCAAACTCTAAATATTTTAGCAGTAGATTGTCTTATGCATTGAAAATAAGTATTGCTGAATCTAGATGAAGTGTCCATGTTCTTGGCTCCCTCCCTCTTTCTCACACACACACACACACACACACACACACACTTTTTAGATGTTTATTTCTCCATTTGTTATGTCCTCAGGACAATTTCTAGGTACTAGTTGTTTTTCAGGGTTTTGGTTTTTTTGAATACATTTTAAATTGAAACAGAATCGTACCGCTTCCCCCACTCCCTTTCCTCCCTACAATCCCTTCCAGCTACCCTACCTCAAACCCCTCCCATGCCCCCTCCTCAAGAAGAGTTGATAGCCTCTTCTTTATCGATTATTATTATATATCTACATATATGTATCTATGTATTTGTTTATACATACATATATGTTTATATATAAACATAACTTGCTAAGCATGTTTTTGTTGTTTGTGGGTATATGGATTCAAGGCTGACCACTCTGCACTGGACATAATAAGGGAGCACAAATTTCAACAGTTCAATTATCTTAGATCTCTTCATCTCCTTACTCTTCTATTCCATATGATTATTCTTTTAAGAATTACTGAAATATGTGTCAGTCAAAGCATTCAGGGTAAATATTATTATAAACTCAAAAACATCTCCTCATACAATTCTGGGATCCTTGTTTTATAAAGAAAGGAGTTGAAAAGACAAAGAAAAAACCTGGAGGCAAACACCTAAGGATGCTGATGCTTTAGGACAGACATCCAAAGTCAGGTAAAGTGGAGGGTTAAGGAGATGAGTTGTGGATTATACTGATACCAAATTCTCAGACTTGTGATGAATGGTTTCCTGGGAGAAGGCCGAGCTCAGATTTGGTTCTGAAATGAATTTTCAGGCTTCAAGGGATGGTGAGTTGCATGACACCAACAAGCTTCTGATTGCTGCCTTTCTTTTTTTTTTTTTTTTCTTACAGCAAAAGTCAGGACAAGAGACTGCTGTGATAAAAAACACAGAGAAATCCTGGGGACAGGACAAGCTTTTGGAGGGACAATAGGCTGGAAGGTGAAGGAGAAAGTGAAAGAAAATGGAAGAAGCTGATCTTGGGCTGCCAAACAAAGTTGTCTCTTGAATCAGGAAAGAGAAAAGATTTCATCACTCATTGTATTCACTGAAACCACTATGTCCTAGACATGAAAAAGGGGGGGGGGATATTTTGTAATATATGTAATATGCATATCACAGTAGGATTTACAGATTGTTCATATATGGGTCAGAAAAAAATGTGAGTGAGTTTAAAATGGCAAAAAAAAAGGGAAGAAAAAAGAGGGAGGAGAGGGAAGTAAGTTGACCCCAACCATCCATTAGAGTAATTTCTACCTTTCTTTGTCTTTTTCTACACTAGACAGAAGACATTCAGTAATGGAAAAGTTTGTTGCCCACAGTGGTACAAATGATACCTGAGCATACAAGCAAAAAGAGTCCTCCCCACCAGTAAGGAAATCTATGAAAGTTTAGCTCTCTTCCAGCAAGTAGAATTCCATTCTGGCACCCCTGTTAACTGTTAAGTTAAAGGAAATCTTTGACATGTGTTAGCTTTATATTTATAGAAGGGTCATGATTTTCCTCTTTAAAAAAAATATTATCCTTGGCCTGTGTACATAGCTCACTTTTACAGCACTTTCCTAAATGCACAAGGCTAGAGGTTCAATTCCCAGAATCACCCTAAAATAACAAATCCTAATTAAATGTGATGGTACATGCCACAGTGGGAGGCGAAGGCATGAGAATTCTGAGTTAGAGAGGCCAGACCTATATATACATTTATATAGTGAAAGCATGTCTCAAACACAAAACATTGTCCTTTAAAACAAATGCTGAATGTTATTTGAACAATATTATTTCTCTTTTTATTTCTCACTCCCTCTCCTGCTCTTTCATCTTTCCACTCTACTTAATCTCTAGAGTTAAAAACAAAATCATTAGAACACACTTTGCAGAGTTGATACCCATGACAAACAAAGGCGACCACTGCAGAATTAGGTCATTTTATGTCACAACTACCAGAAACTGTATTACTAAGAAGAATGCTCTGATAAAATCTTTATCAGAGACTAAGGATACATGCACCCTCCAAATTTATAATCCATATTGTTGCAGCTTTTACTGAATTTATACTAAAATTTTTAGTTAAAATTTTATATAATTAAAAAATTGTTCAATTGGTTGAAAAACACCCTTTGTACACATTATAAATGTCTTTTTAAAATTCATATTATTTTGTTTTAAAAGACTCAGACATGTTGCTAGGCGTGATGTTACCTGCCTTTAATCTAAGCATTTGGGACATGGAGCTCTGTGAATTTGAGGGCAGCCTGATTTATACAGTGATTTTGAGGACAGCACGGGTTGCATAGTTAGACCCTGTCTCAAGAGAGGAGAAAAGAAGAAAGGGAGGGAAGAAGGGAGGGAGGGAGGGAGGGAGGGAGGGAGGGAGGGAGGGGAAGTAAGTAAAAAGGACTTCACCATGCCTGTGTCATGGTCTTGTACATTTTCTTTTCTGAATTTCTTCAACAATTCAGTGGCAATGAACATTCAAGCCACACTGAGGATTTCATCCATGCTCGTATAAGAGCACCAGACATCATAACATACAAGGTAAGATAACTTTCATCAAATATTCACTGTCCTTACAAGCCATAATTAATTGGAACGTCAGCTAGTTTCAAAATACAGTGGAAAGTAGTTGCTTTAACCTTTGAAAAAAGTAACTTGACTCCTCGACTCACCAAGGTGAATCTCTGCCCAATATGTCTTATCAGAATAGATATGCTTGGCCCTTTAAAAAAATATAGCAAGATGCAAAGGAAAATCAGATAGAAGTGAATAACCTAATACATCCGATGACCCAAAGTCATCTTTGTTTTTTTTTTCCAACAGTAAAAGACAAATTAATTTTCTCTCTCGCCTTGGCATTTATGAATTCTAATTTAATCACAAAAATTTAGACTTCCTGTGAGAGAATTCAAAGCCACATTATGAACATGATTTTCACATAAGGTTTGTGCCTTTCTCTAAAATTAGAAAGTAAAATAATAAAAAAAAAAATCCCATGCTTGTATCAGACCTTGGGCAAAATTAGCATAGTCCTGCCATCTCCTGTTAGTTGATTCAGGAGTCTGGGGAATCATGTCGCCATCTGGACTGGAGTGCATATGGTCAGAGGGAGGCCTGGGAGAGTGTCCTCAAGAAGACCCCAGCTGACTGGGCCACCTGTTACCAAGGTAAGTGAGGGCAGAATACTGTTATGTCACATCCCCCCCCCCCCGGAATCTATCCCTCATCTGCAGAAAGCTGATCCTTTCGCATCAAAACACAGCTTTATGCGCAGAAGACTGACTCGGTGGGGCTGAGATCGTAAGCCTGCCCTACAGAACGCTGTAGAAGACAGCTTATTATGAGCAGCGAGCAGATGAAGAGGTCAATCTGGGGATGTCAGTAAGGTAGAGGTTGCTGGTTGGGAGAAGCAAGAAGGCGGGATTTATTCAGACGGCAGAAACTCAGAACAACCACAAGAGCAGACGTTGTAAACAAGGTCAGGGATGCAGTATCTAGGCCGAGAGGCTTATTTGTGACCCATGGGACAAAATGTAGATCAACAGAAAGGAAAGCAGAAGGGATCTTGGTGGTCATGCCAGCACGGACATCAGTGCCTGCTGAGAGGTGATTGTCCTCCACGCCTCCTGAGGAGCGGACAGCAAAGAGTCAAAAATTAATGGCTGTCCCAAGATCTCAGGAGACCCTCCCCAGAGGTACTTACAAATAAACAGATAGAATCTGAAGGGGAAGCAGGAATAGTTGAGGCCCTGCTATTGTGGAGGTGAGCACCCCAAGTAGCAAAACATGGGTTTGGGCATTAAGCTGAAGCTGCAAAATTCCAATCTGATATTGTACTCGGTGCATCAGGCTCTGACACACAAATCCCTTCCAGGAGCTTTTATTCACACCAGGCATAACTTCTTTTCAGGAATTTTTGTTCACAGGGGTATCGTAAACATTTTACCAGAATAAATTAGACTCTGTTGTCACCTTTTTATTGAGGTTTTATCTTCATAATCACTTTCAGAAATGTTGAATCTTTACTATCTACTAAAATGGTTGTCCTTCTTCCTTTCATCCCTATAGCTATAGTCGGGGTCTTGGATTGACTCTCTCTAAATTGAATGTCCCCAAATTGCCACACTCAATACCTTAAATTCAGACAGAAGAAGTCAGGCCAGTGATCACCCCAAACCCATTCAGGCAGTTGGGGGTTATGTCTCCAGAGAGAGATAGGATGATAAGAACAGGAGACAGAAATTCACTGGGCAATTTAGGATAAAGACCCCATCACTAATAATAATAATAATAATAATAATAATAAATATAAAAAACCACCAATTTCCTTCTTGACCAATAGTCAGAAACGTCCTTGAGACTCTCAGCATCTCCATCTTTTCTTGAGGCCAAATATGCCCAAAGTGCTTTGGGAACTCAGATCTCTGATCTGGTTCCTAAATGATTCTAGAATCTTTAGGAAGGCAAAGTGTTGAAGTAGTAATAAGGGCTTGTTCAGAGAAATGATAGCTCCTTCTGATAAGAGATTATAGTCTCTGCCCTGGGAGCAGAACTCATCTTTCAATGGAGACAGGTCAGTCTCCTGGCCTAGGATCCATCCCTAGGAAAGTAGACTTATCTTAAACCACTCTAATGAAATAAATGGAAGAATTAGCTCCTTGTACTCAGGGCCTAACTCAGGTACATTAAGGCAACTATTACTGAACAGGTATGCCTATTGTAGTTTCTTACTCCAAAATAGGATAGAAAGAGAATTTGGGGGAAAATGATGTTTAAAAATAAGAGAAGGGGTTGGTAGGAAACAGTAAATATGGATCTTTTCTATCAAACACTATACTATACTATACATGGTAGATTGATAGATTAGTAGATAGGTATAAAAAGATATGATTGTTCTTTTTGCTACATAAGTCAGCCTCAAGCATTTAGAAATTGTTATGAATTTTTCCCACTAGTATTGACAATTGGTCTCTAAGCTTGACCCTCTAGACCTAGTTCAATTCAAGTCCTAACCAAGTGTAGCCTTTTGCTTGCCTGTGAGAGCTTTGTGTCTATTCAGTCTGCCCGAAGTCATATTCAAGTCTCAGGTGACACAGGACTGAAAAACAGAATATGAGCACTTTTGATCTGAGCTAATGCGCCTGTCCTTTTCCCATTCTCTGCTGTGCACACGGTCTTCGGCTATCATGGGCAATCTTCTGAGGGAGATAGCCTTTAAGACATTCTCAAAGGATCAACTATAACCAAATGTCCAAGAGAGAGATGAAATATCACCACAAGTAAAATGCAGAGATTTATTGACGTGCTTTACCAAGCTGTAATAGAAAATGCAGAGAACCTGAGAGTACATCACTGAAAGAGACAGGGGAAGAAGTCCTATTTCTATTCCATTGTGCTCAATAAATCAAGTAACTCCAACTGCCTTCAGCAAGTTTCCTCACCTGCCATGAGCTGTTCGTTATCAAGTTCAATCTATCACATATAAAATAGTTCCTTATAGATATATTTGCTATATGTAAACATACTAGGTAAACATTGACATATTAAGTTATAGTCTGTAATGCCTTTTTGTGGTTGTGGGGATTGAACCCAGGGCCTAAGGAATGCTTTTATTGGACTGACTTACAGGCTGCAGTTCAGCTAATATTCAGTTCAATGACTGAATATAATTAGAAGGTCCAAGATTCTAGATGTTGCTCAGTTCCACAAGAGTCGATATCTCAGCTGGTCTTCAGTATACACTGGAATCCCAAAGAAGTAGGCTCCAATGACAGTGAAGGAACGGATGTGTTAGCAAGGTGAGGACAAGCAGCAAAGAGTAAAAGCTTCCTTCCTTATACGGGCTTCCAGCAGAAGGTGTGCCCCAGATTAAAGGTGTGTCTTCCAGCTTCAAGATCTGGATCAAAAGCTTCCTACTTCAAAGGTTCAGACTAAAAGTGAATTCACTCACTTAAAGCAGAAAATCTCTCACAGGTATGCCCTCCAGTTCAGAATTGTAGTTCGTTCTAGATATAGTCAAGTTGACAACCAAGAATAGCCATCACACATAATAAAGACCTATAAAGCACTTACTACAAACTAGGTACTAGACAGTTCCTGTACCACAGTTATTTAGCAAAAGAAAGAAAATAAAAACCAGAGACATAAACAACTAGCTAAAATGCAAGTCGGAGTTAACATTTTTGGCATATTGATAAATAAGTCATACTCATATCAATAATTAGGAAGGTATAGTTTCTAGCAAAGATATGGGAAAATTGGGGCTGGAGAGATAGCTCAGCGGTTAAGAGCACTGGCTGCTCTTCCAGAGGTCCTGAGTTCAGTTCCCAGCGACCACATGGTGGCTCACAACCATCTGTACTGAGATCTGGCACCCTCCTCTGGCATGTGGGCATACATTGAGGCAGAATGTTGTATATATAATAAATAAATAAATCTTTTAAAAAAAAAGATATGGGAAAATAAGAAACCATGTATTATTGGTAGAATTATAGATGGTGCAGCCACTATTAAAAACTAACAAGAAAGATTCACTCCAAAATCACTACCCCATGATTGACTCAGCAACTTCTTTTCTAAATATAGTTCCAAACCCTTGAAAATAGCCTGGAAGAGATATTTACACACCATGTGTGCCACATTATGGCTCACAGAGGTTAAGTTGTGAAGGTTATAGAACATGCCACTGTGGGGGGGGAGGGGATGGATGGCTTTACTACATATAATTCCACGAAGCCCCCAGCCTTTTGAAAAGGAAAGTCCACCATGCTTTCTCATCACACATAAGGAATTTGAGACATCTCTCTGAATGAAATAAGCCAACCACACAATGACAAACACTGTTCGATTTCATTTTTGGATGGTAGCTAAGGCAATGACACTAATAAAAGCAGACAGTAGAATAGCACCTGTCAAGACCCAAGAGGAAAAAGAAATTAAGAGTTGCTGTCTAGTGGATATAGAGGTTCAGACATGCAAGTCAAACATGAGGAATCTTTCCTTGTGTGACTATCTTAATGCTGTAATGTGCATTGAAGAACATTAAAAGTAGCAAATTATGTTATATATTTTTTACTATAACAGAAAATAATCCTAAGTGAAAAGACAATGCTTTAGTAGTACAAAAAGGGTAATTAATTATAATTCAGGATGATAGCTTCAGAAGGGTGGCAGCATTTGACCTGAGTTTTGAATGTGAATAAAATTTTGGTATACAACAGGCTATGAGAAAGCATGAACAAAAACCCAAAGGAGTCAAAAGTGGGGGTTGAAGCCCAAACAAACTGAGTAGCTCAAACTACAGAGGTGTTGGCTCAGATCGTTTATCAAGCCAGTCCCTTTAAAGGACAATAGTGTTCCCTCTATTATCTGTAACAGTTTACAGCCATTTCGCCAGGATCAAATGTTATTTCATGTTCTCATTGTAAACTTCTGGCCATCCGCTTATGCAGCATCCCACCTAAAACGCACGAGATGAATGCAGCTTGTGATTCCACTTGGTCCTAACATTTTTGCCTTTAAATTTTAAACAAGTCTTTTTCATGATCTGACATGGATCCAGGCAATTCAACTATGCTCAAGAAAGGCAAGCATTGAAAATGCTGATGGGGGTGGGAGTGGGAAACACACAGATACACAAGCTCATTATTCTGTTTATAATTCTGATGCATCAAAGGGTACATTCTGGTGTTGTCACAGTCTTTTATTTTCTAAGACAGCTTCCAACATTAAAGGCCAAATCTTATTCCTGTCTAACTTGACAATGATGCTGCTGAGAATAAAGTTTTCAGAATGAGGAGGAGCTGGGAGTAAAGTAATGAATTTAGACTTGGACATACTTGAGGTGCCTACAAGATGTCAGCAGGGAATGGTGAGAAATCAATTAGAATAGTGGAACTCAGGAAAGTTAACTTACGGTGGCTGGGAGACATCATGGGCTGATGTAATCACCCAAATAGATTATGTAAAGGAAGAGAGAAAATGGCTCTGGGAAGCACAGCAATTGGGAATTAGAGAAAAGATACAGAGAACGTGTGAGGCTGAACCAAATCCAGAGTGAGAGACAAAGCAGAGGTAGGGTCTAAGCTAATTAATAATGATAATAATAATAATGATGATGATGATGATGATAACTATAATAGAGTACTAAATGCCACAGCAAGCTAGGTAGAATAGGTAGAAGAAAAATTAAAACATGACTATGATGTGGCTAATCTACTAGACAAGTTTGAGCACAAGGGAGGATAGATTCAAGAGTGAGCAATTGTTCTAAATGTATGATATGTATAATATAATTATATATATACTTACATATGTATATCTACACACACATATATAACCTGAAATCCTCCCACCACAAATTGCAAAATAAATAAGTAAATAAATAAATGGTTATGATTTACCTTTCTTCAGATGCATTGTGAAACATAAAAAAGTTTCCAGTAAAACATTAAACATTCAGGTGACAAATGTGACATTTCCAAACCCCCATGTAATCACAACAATGTTTGCATTGATCGAGAAGGAGGGGTTGAGAATGAGAGCAGTGAATATTTTAAAAGTAGTTCTGGATGAGAGGAGGGGGAGTAGAGAAAGAAGGGGAAGTAGAGGAGAGAAAGGGAGAAGAGGAGAGGGGAAGGAGGGGAGGGAAAGAGAAGGAGACAGAAGAGAAACGTGTCTAGCTTGTTAAAGATGGAAGTTGTAACAGATCCTCTGCTGAGCCCTCCAGTAGCTTCAAACCCTACTAACCACACAGTGGACTAGATCAACTCAACCCACCAACACAGGCATGAGTTGAACACTAAGTAAAACACCTGATCAGCCTTTAGAAATATTAAAACAGACTGCATATAATCTCAAATGCTACAAGTCAGCATAAAGTCATCTCCAAATCAACATTTTTCTCAACTCCTGAAAAAAATGACTACAAAGATTCTCTTGCAGTTTTCACAGGACTCCTCTCTTTCCAGCTCCCTTTCCTTCTCTCTCTTTTGTTCTCTCACACAATTAGAGATGAACTCATAACAAAACATTATGTAACATTAAAATAGTTAAAGTATAGAAGTAGTATTTTAAAATGCATCATTAGAACTTTAAAAATTTTAAGGAGAAAGAAGTTAAATATGAAAAGCATGCTCACCTTGTTTAAGTTATTAAAGAAAGAAATTCAAGATAAAAGGCTGGACACTATAAAAAAAAGAAAGAAAAGAAAAACATCAAAAAGAAGCAACTGGCATAGCAATTCAGAAATTCAGTTACAGAAATAGTGTATAAATATTATTATTCTATTAGAATAAAATTTTCTAGAAGATCAGACTGGTAAATCCAATCTAATAGACTCACACAAACTGTAAGCAAACTGAACACAGAGCTGGAGAAATGGCCCCGCAGGTAAGAGGACACTAAGGTCCAGAGGACCCAAGATCAGTTTCCAGTGCTAATTCTGAGAGACTCAAAACTGTCTGTAAACTCAGTTCATATGGCTGTAGCACCTTCTTCTGGACTCTATGAACACCTAATTCATGTGTGGGCATGAATGCACACACACATTCACACACACACACACACACACACAATAATAAATCTTTTTTTTTAAAGAACTGCACGTACAGGTTCAAAGAACAGCAGTTCAAAAAAGATGCCTCAAGGAAGCATGCCTACAGCACAACAATTCTAGGATTGTTTACAGAGGGATTCTTTTTAACAATTAGAGTGGACACAGTGACTCGGAGACAAGTAGACGAAGATGCAAAAACTTCTATCTAGAAGCAGGGAAGCTAAAATCAAATTTATCCACATGGCAAAACCAGCCTTTCACAGTAACATGGGGAAATACTATTTAACCTCATAAACTGTATGAATTATTTTCCTAACAACAAACAAAAAATCAAAAGAGACTTTGTTGAGAACTTACATATGCCCAGACTGTGCTAAAGCTTTAGTATTTAGACATCCTAATAATTCCCTGATTAGAATCCCTGAGGAATCCATTGAATAAATGGCGTGATCTTCCCCCTTGTCTCAGGACTCTTGGCTCTCTAGAAGGGAATCAGAAAACCAGAAGACGGATTATCACCTTAAGAGAACAAGGAGAGTCATTGTATCCAACCATGAAGAACATAGCTACACCCAAGACCTAGGTTTACCATGAAGTGAGAAGCAAATTAAAATAAACATCCAATTTCAGGCATCCCACCAAGCAACCATCACAATTAATCAGCTTCCTATATAGGTTAGGGACTGGTGGAAAAAGAACATACTGCTGAGGTCAGGGAAAATATCTGGTGCAATTAGCATTTTGCATTTTCACTGAAAATTAATAAAATAATATTCTGCAGTTGTTAAAAATGGAATCTTTATGAGCTAGTGGTTGTTATTTTAGTGAAAAGCTGATAAGAGCTTTCATGGTTTTATGACTCCAATTCTATAAATAAGAGGAGGTAGCTACGATATCAGCAAAAGTCAAGACCAGAGGAAATTCTCACCAGTTTCCAATATTTGGAAAGGCAGATGTTATAGACCAAGGCAAGGTTACCTGGCAAAGCCCAGCCAGAGCTGCGAAGTTGCTGCCTCCCCTAAGGGAGCGTCAATATGTTTCATCTCTGCACAGCTTGTATCACTGCCCTCCCAGCATGCTTCGCTCCTTCCCCAGCATGTTTTACTGCACCCACAAAGCTACCTCCCTCCCTCTCACAAGCTGTAATCTGTCTGGAACACATCTCAAAGGGCTGGGGAGCCTTTGGGGATCCTAGAGCTTTCCTTGTGTCTCCAAGTCCTCTACCATTAGAAGTAGTGCATGGAATTAGCTGTGAGTCTAGCAGAGTCCAGCTCGTTAAGAGGAAATGTAGCTTCAACATTTTAGCCAAAGTACCGACTATCCTTTTGACCCTTCCCTCTTACCTTAAAACTGTTTTCTTTAAACACACACCGCCCCGGCCCAGTCTCTCTTCCCCTCCCTTCCACTCTCCCTCTATCTCTATAAAGGCATGCTTCAGCACACATGTAGCAGGGACCTTGTAGGGGGGCTCAATTCATTCTGTCATGGGGATCCTGGCATAGAACTTGGTGTCAATCATCTTTACCTGATAAACCAGCTGCCTACTGGCTGCATAGAACTGTTTTCTAAAAACACTTAACTGATGAGTACAAGCAGTTTAACTGATTTGGATTTTCAACCATTTTGTGTTGTTGTCTTGAGACATATCATTTCTTTCTTCTCTTTAGTTATTGCAATTTCAGTGACAAAAAAAAATAGCAAACCTTTCAGTATGCTTTACGACAGCCTCACAATGTGTTTCCTATCTAAGTTCCAACAATATTTATTTCTAGTCTTTCCTGTTTCCTCTCTGATCATCTGGAGGAATCTCCAGGAATATATAACTAACAGTACGGCTAGAGGTATATAATATCCACGACCATATCCTTCCCCTTTAGAAGCAGTCAGACAGGAAATGTTATATATTGGATTCCACTTATATGAACTGCCAATAGATAAGGAGCTTCCTTAGAAGACTTAAAATATTTTAGAATTGGTGGTGAAGGCTGCAAAACTTCGTGGACATTAGCAACCGCTGAATATTTGCATGGATGTATATTTGTATATAAATATATATATATTTAGCTCAAGATTGTATTCTTTAAAAACATGAATTTGTGGCTTTGTGAACCACACTTGACTTTTAAAGGAACAAAATATAATAAGAACCCATAGACATAAATGAGCAATGAGGCACAGTGATACAGAATAACAGAAAAAAAGAAAAATATGGAGGTAAAAAAATGCTTCACTGAGACTCAGGAAACAGTAAATTCTATACTTAATATATAAGTGTGATCTAGATATGCAAGGAGTGGGGTGGGAACAGTGCTCCTGGACTAGGGCAAAACCATATCCCTGAGGCAGAAAAGACCGTAGTGTGGTGAGGAAACAAAAAAGAAAAGAGTACTCGACATCAAAGAGAAAAGAATGAGCTGTTCCTACAGGAGGTACAGACCCTGGTGAGCATTTTTTATTGTTGTAAATTCACTGGTGAGTCACCAAAATGTTACCAAGAAGTGAGTGACCAGATATGAATTTGTTTATAGTCCTATGTCCCAGCCACTGCCCTAGGATAGAAGACAAGACCACAAACATTCAGCTATCATTCCAATAGAAGGGACAGTTTTGGGTGGTAGGGAGATATAAATAAACAAAGGGTGTGCCACTGTCCATGGCCATTTTAAGTATGATAGAATAGAAAACTTCAAGGAGCTATAATTTGAGCAAAGAAGTGAGGAGGCAGGGCATGAGTGACAATGAGGAAATCCTGGCAGGGCTGGCAGTGTGGAAACCCAGAAAGTCGTTAAGGCCCAGAAGCCTCCTAAAGAGAGCTAAGGAGAGCATTCCAGAAACAAAGACTCCTTCGTTGTACCAGTGCTAGCAGCAGCTCAATATTAAGGAGGGAAAAGAACTGGTCATTGAATTTTGCAATGTGGAGGTCACTGGCCAACTTTGATAAAATAGGAAGTGGCTATTGGCCTGACTGAGGTTGGTCCAGAATAGGAGCCCCGAATAACACTGTTAAAAATGCTATTTGTATCGAATTTCTGTGAGAGGGAAAGAAAGAAAAGGGGTGGTGTCAGGGGGAGGTTTGGGCACAGAACTTAATGGAGAGGGAGACAAAATGATGATTCCAGGATATGGCCCATCACCCACTATAGAACAGCTAGCCTTAAACAGAATGAAGGGGTTATTTCTGACCATTTCAAGGTCAATCAGCAAGTAAGAAATAAGGAAAAGAAGGAAGGAAAGAAGGAAGGAAGGCAGGAAGGAAGGCAGGAGGGAGGGAAGGAGGGAGGGAGGGAGGGAGGGAGGGAGGAAGGAAGGAAGGAAGGAAGGAAGGAAGGAAGGAAGGAAGGAAGGAAGGAAGGAAGAAAGGAAGAAAGGAAGGAAGACAATACCCCAATAACAATGGTGCGGGTAGGCGGTACTGTGTCCCAGATCAAGATGGTGATAAAGGCAAACAAAAAACATCTATGTTACTGTCCCATATGTGCAGCAATGCCCATGAACTTTCATCATGGATTTTGAATGTATGTCTTGGAATAGTTATGAAGTAAATTTTGTTTCTATCATATATGTAACTAGAAAATAGCTTTTATATTCTTCAGGGTTTAGCAACTTAACAGATTTCAAAACAATATTCTGAGATCATAAAAAAAGTACAGTGTATGGGACACGATTTCTCATTTTCTTCTCCCCTCATTTGTTCGTCAGTCTCCACAGTAATTGGATTGGGGTAAAAATAGTTCCTGTGCTTCTGAAGAGCTCTGACTGTGTGTTGCTAAAATAGCTAGCTAATTGATGAGAGAATTACGGAACCTATTCACAAGTCTTAAAATAAGTTATACAAAATAGATAGTTTCCATACAGTTGAAACCTGGAAAATATACCTCGTATGTGTTAAACATTTTTTTCACTGGGCCATAGTATGCATTTATGCTTCAGAGCTTCAACAGAAAATGTATTGGTAGCATTTTGCTTTTTGATTTGGTCACCGGATGTGAAAATCTAATATACACACAATACAGAATTCAGCCCCACACTCCCTGGTGAGATTTGAAACACGTCTAGGCTCTTTGGTAGAAAATAGGTAATTCCCACTGAGGGAAAATGCTATGCGGTAAATAGCTGTCTCCTTTATTAATCCACAGCCTTTACTATTTGCTCAATTTTCTTTTATAAGATTAACATTTAAAAGCCTCTTTGTCACAGACTGAAATTGAATTGTAAAATGTGCTCCTGAATAAATAATTTCTTCCTGAATGTTAATTACATAGGCAATTATACTGAAGTGTAATTTTACATAAATACAGTGTTAGGGATTTTTACAGATGTGAACAAAAGCTTCCTCAATTAGAAAAAAAAATCTGTGGTTGAAATGGAAGTGTCTAACAGGCTGGATAAATACAGAACTTTGGTGCATTGTATATTAATCTGAATGGTCATGGAATTTATTGCAAGACTTTTGAGAAACTGTACCACAAAATATCCACAAAGTCAAAATGTACACTGTATTTTCTATATATCCCTAAAAATGCCAAAATAAGTATATTCATACTAAAAATAAGTTTTAAATGAGGTGGTTCTCAATTTTAAGCACCTGAAAACAAAATTTACTCGATTTTGATATTCTCAATTTTTCAGGCAAGGTATTTTGAACATTCAATTATTAGTTTCTTAATTAATAATGGTATAATGAAAGTGTTGGTGTCAGACTCATTTGCACAAAGCCACATTATTAAATTGTTATGGCTAATAATTAGCTTCTTAGACTAATAAGAGTCACAATCAAATAGATCTATATACATTTGCTTGTTGAAGTTAATGACCAGTAAGAAAGGTAGAATATGACACTACAATGCACCAGGGCTTTAACAAGCCCTTGATCCTTATTGTCCCTGTTAACTTCACAGCAGCCAAGTCTGTGATATTCAGAAGAGAAAAAATATGAGAGCTAGAAAGTATTGACTTTGTTCATCCCAAATATCTAAGTTAACATGCAAGGGGGATGATTTCATGGGGTTTCACTCCTAGACAGAGAACTTCAGGCAACGAATAACTGTTGTAAGATGACAATTGGCTTCTCCCAGTTGTCCAGTTCAGAGTGGTCATCCCTGAAGATATAGACCCACAAACAACATAAATAAACTCAATGGGTTGCAAGTATGTATGTCACATATATCAAAGAAAAATAGGCTATCAATTTACGAGAGGCATAGGAGGCGGTTCAAGAAAGAGTAGCTGGGAGGGGCTGAAGGGAAGAAAGGTAGGGTGAAAATGATGTAATTCTTTTTCAATTAAAAACATAGTTTTAAAGAACAATCTAGAAAAGCTTTGATTTAGAGACTGTGCAGCCAAGAACTTTACTACTGTTTATACTAGCTTCCCACTTCAGTGGGAGAACACTGTTCTTAGAGAGTATTTCAATCACTAATTAGAGAAAGATAATAAAAAGATATGATTCTCACGTCCTATTTAAGAAACATGTATACTTCAGCAGAACACTTTCATGAGTCACCAAACACTACATAGATCTCTTCAATACTTTTATAAACACATTTTAGAGAACAGATTGTTATTCTAAGTTCACAAACTATTCAATGATGTGTCTACATCGTTACATAATCAGCAAATATTTTTATAGTTCTCCTTTCACGGCTCTCAATATTAACACAACAAAGAAATATTTCAGGGTATAATCAGAGACTTTCCAAGTGTTTTTAAATGTCCGCTTGTGAGAAGGCACAGAATCTGTGCTGGGAAGGCTGAACAGTGGTTAAGGCCACGCTGCAAAGGAACTGAGTTCAGTTTCCACAACTCAGGTCTAGGAGCTTACAACCACCTGTAACTCCCACTGATAAAGGGGAGCACAAGGCTGTAATGCAGTCCATGTACTCTGCCCTCTCCTTCCTGTAAATGGACCAAAACACCAACTCATATGTAACTACCAGACAGACGACCGCATCTGTCCAGCCATCCACAGGACGTTGTGTGAGTGTCAAAGGGAAGAAGAAGGAGAGTGAACAATGTCATGGAGATACGAAGGGAAATCGTGAGATAGGATGTGATAGCCCCTCTGGCATTGTGAACTTCTGCACTCATGTGCATAACCCCACTGCACACACATACATACAGAAACATATTTCAATGATAAATCCTTTAAAGGCACAGATTCAAATTCCCTTTATCCATTTGTGAAGTAAACAATCACTGCTATCATTTTAGAAATTTAACATAGTTTTTTTTTTCCAGTCTCTGACTGACACAGCTTGGAAATCACAATCAGGCAATAGAGGACTTCTTTAGGAGAGTGAGATGCATGAAATGTATGGCCACATCCCAGAACTTATATACAAGATAGACACAAGGCAGTCAGGAAACTATTGAATGAAGAAGCGCTTGAGCCAGAAGCCCTATGACTACAGCTACATGAATCATGATGACAGGTCTACTGAGATTCACACAAGACAGTCATCAGCCAATCCCAGCAAGTATCCCATAAAGCCACGTATCTTTCTTGGACTAACAGTGTGTTCCATGCAATCCCAACCAGTGACTTTTTATACCATAAGATAAACTATTGACTCTGATTCTACTGTTGAACGCAGATAGCGCAGCAAAAGTGAAGGCATGCAAACAGCCCATAGGTTACAATGCTTTGAGAAATATGGCCAACTGGGGAAGCAAAGTGAAATTCAAACCAAGTAAATATTCCAGTAGGAACAGGTTGTGCTGCTTCTCTGTCACGAGAAGGACCTATCTAATGAACCTGCTGCTAGGTGACTTTCAGAATTCAATTAAGGAAAATACAGGTTGATCAACTGACAGCACACTGGCCGGAGGGAAACAGAGTCCACACGTCATTTCCATCCCTGACACATGGTCTGTTGTTTGTTAAACTCTTAGTCTGGCTAGAGAAAAAGGTATAAGTGACAGTAGCTCCAGGGACAGTAATTTTGTTCTCATAGTTGTTGAAAATATCCTGTAAAGGGGGTGGTTTTCAGATTCACACAGAACTTAAACAATTCTGCCGTCCAGCATTTTTCTTAGCAGACTCTCCACACAAAATCAACACCAACCCCCGAATCATGATTTTCCCCAAATTCCTGGATCAATATCGCCAAGCCATTAGCTTCTACTACAAATTTATACAGATGCACGTTTGTCACTATCTTTCCTAGAAACTTAGAAACAGAAAACCCATTTATACCATTCAAATTTATGCCCACTGGAAGTCTCCTTTGCCATTGGCCTCCTGGTCCACCTCTCAATGGAGTCAAAATACTCCAGCATGGAACTTGTATAATGTCGTGCTCCTGGCTAGAGTCAGGCAAACTAAACTGGGGCATTTTCTTCTCCAGCTGGCCAGAGAATCATTATACCAGGGCCACACCCAGGGCAATGGTAAGGCAGAACTAGAGCAGGAGTAAATATCTGGGAAATATGAATCACCCATTCTTATAACTTATTATTACACATGACACCTACATAGGCCTGATCTCATATATGCCATTCCTATATGATGGATTGCCAAAAAATTCAGCAACTATATTAGTTGTTGAACAGCATGAAAATAAAATGGCATCATTGCCTAGTGGGGCAGAAAATTTCCAAGTCATCATGGAAGTCTGGGTTCACATGTCAGACACTCAATGTCTAACAGGGCACAATAGCAATTTAAGAGCCATTTTTCAACAGCATGTTTCTTAATTCCAAAGTACACAACCTTGTTCTGATGCTCCTCACAGTTTTCTTTGTTCTGTGCAAGCATGTGTGTGCATGCATGTGTGTGTTTCCTATAAAGGTTTTCTAGAAGCTACTTACATCGTCACAAATTGAATATCTCTAGCACAAGTGGGCCTGTTGAGTTACAGGGATGAAATTGCAAAGCCTTCCATACATTGTGGAAAAGTCACCATGGCTTCCTTTATACTTGGTCCTGCTAAGCCCTAAGAAACTCCATGACTTCCCTCAGTAAATGGCTCAGAGCAGATTCCCCCAAAAGACCCTCTCCACATTGTGCCCCCCAGTGAACAACTTGGGAAGATAATCCTTTCATTCTGTATTTACTGGTCTTCTAGAAACTTTAGCGGAGTGGCTAGCCCTGTTAGACATTGAGTGTGTGACATGTGATGGTTGTGAGCCACCATGTGGTTGCTAGGAATTGAACTTGGGACTTCTGGAAGAGCAGTCAATGCTCTTGCCCTCTGAGCCATCTCCCAGCCCTTTGTTTTATTTTTTTAGCAGAGTATCTCGGGTATCTGCACCACCTGTTTACCAAATCCTGCCATATGCGAGCTGTCAACACTGAAATTGGTGATCACATTTTCCTTTGGAATGGTGAGTAACTCGGATTGTGAACACGCTGGAGATCCTGTATCATGTTACTATACTGTCACACTGAGGAAGCTGTCTTAGAATAGAAAAGATTCATTTTCGACCATTCTTCTTTCAAGATAGACATCTTCAGGTCTCTGAGATATCCCACCTCTGGGTCCTGACCCTCAGGAATGAGCTCCCTCTCAGAGTATGAGTCTCCAACTAAGCCAGTCACTAGTTGGTCACTCCCAAAATTTCTGTGTCATCTTTACCCCAACACATTTTGGAGGAAGAACAATTGTAGGCTGAAGGGGCTGTGGCTGGGTGGATGATAGAATCAAATATGAATGAGGAAAAAATGTCAATGAAATGATTCCTAATGACTTTCTGCTATACTTATAGATTGGTGCCTCGCCCAACTGTCATGAGAGAGTCTTCACCCAACAACTGATGGAAACAGATACGGAGACTTGCAGCCAAACATTAGGCGGAGCATGGAGAATCCTGCTGAAAAGGGGGAGGAAGGATGGTAAAATAAGCAACCCCACAGAATCAACTAACCTGGCTGAAAGAGAATGAACCAACACTCAGGCAGCCTACAAGGGACTGACCTAGGTCCTCTTTGTATATGTTATAATTGTGTAACTTGGTCTTCACGTGAGAGTCCTAACAGTGAGGGTAGAGGCTGTCTCTGACTGTGTTGTCTACTTTAGGGACCCATTCTTCCTACCAGATTGCCTCCTTAATAGAGGAGGTTCCTCGTTTCACGGCAACTTGATATACCATGGCTGATTTAAATCCATGAAAGGACTACCAGTATCTGAAGGGACACAGTGGAGGAAGAGTGGGTGAGGTGGGAGGATGCTGGGGAGAAAGGAGGAAGGAGAAACTTTAGTTGGAACGTAAAAAAAAATAAGTATTTTCTTTTAAAATGCAAAATACTATTAAAACTCAAGTGCATACTTGAATGTGATTGTTGGCTAGCCTAGAAATGAGTATAGGATTAAGGGGCTATTTATACCTATGTATAATACAGCTGGTTATATCTCTTTATAGTAGTTATTGGAAATCATTGCACTAAAGAAGAATCACTGCACTAAAGTAAAGAATTTCCTTAATATTCCATATACATACAGATTATAGATAGATAGATAGATAGATAGATAGATAGATAGATAGATAGATAGAT
>JABTXL010005037.1:23889203-24020693 GCA_025134845.1 Neodon shergylaensis
GATAGATAGATAGATAGATAGATAGATAGATAGATAGATAGATAGATGGATAGATAGATAGATGCTAGATAGATTATATATAATATATACATACAGATTATATATACATAAAGTATCCTTTAGCTCTACATACTGAGTTTTAACAAAGTTAAGGTTTCATAGCCCTCATAACATTGAAGAGAAAAAATGAGTAGCAATACAACTGCTTTTGTGAGTAGGTCTTTTTCTTGACCTTCATGGGATGAGCGTATAAATAGAGATGAACTCTGTAGCTAGTTGCTCAGCAAAAGGAAGCTGGCTCTGTGTGAGTTGGATGGGTTGATACCAAGGATACGGGGAAAGAGGCTGAAGTTCACTAGGTCCAACTGTCAGCTTATAAGCTAAAGTCATCTGTGAGCATCCTCCTCCCAAATTTAGTTTTCTCCAGTTTAAGAAGCAAAGATCTGGGGTCTAGACTAGCGCAGAAGTTAAGAGCATTGACTGCCCTTCCACATGTCCTGAGTTCAATTGGCAGCTCATAACCATCTATAATGAGATCCAATGCCCTCTTCTGGCATGCAGACAAACACGCAGACAGAACACTGTCTACATAATAAATAATAAATACATCTTTTTAAAAAATTTAAGTAAAGATTTGATATTCTTTCTAATTCTTGAGATATCAAACGATGCTGCAGTGCTGAGCCCACATTGTCACAGGACAACGTCACAGGAAATATGTCACCAGCTGCTAGTTTGCATGGGTTCACTCTAACTCCACAGTGCCTAGCAGTCACTATTTCTGGCCCATCTTCCCCACTTAAGGAGTCTACAATGCTCTTGAAATCATATGAAGTTACTATTATTACCCCAGCTCTACTTAGCTTACAATGGGGGAAAAGGAGAGAATAGGGGATAAGTAGTTCATTCTAAGACATTTCGTGGGGCTGAGATGAAGAAGTCCCAACTTTCCAATTTGGTACCAGTTGTTTTAGGGATCCATTCTCAAGATGGTTTTGGATTCTTAAGAGAGTTGAAAAGCAGTCCAGTTTTATTTAAATGTCAGTACAACAGAATGAGTTTATATGTAACTCTAATGGCTCCATTTGCTCTAGACAGTGAACTAGCAACTACTGAACCCTTTTTCTCCAAATCATAATAGTTCTAATTTGCACAATCTCCGCATTTGTTCTGGCAGTTCTTCTGACTCCCATATGCAACAATGTAAGTCGTCACTGCCTAATTTCTTCATATTCTTGCTTTCCGGAAGAGCAGTGTCAGGAGGCATCACTGTTAATCAAGTTTGTCAAACATTAGGACATCTGTTCCTTTTGCCACAGTTTCATTCTGTTGGTCTTCATTATCCCTCCGTTTTGTATTATTTACTTTCTATTACAACCTTAATTTCCTTAATTTTCTATGGATGGTATATCCCTAAACTATTTTTTACCTTTTAATATTTTAAATTGTACTATCCAAATTTGAGAATAAGTTCTTACAGACAATATTAACTACATTTCTAATAGTAAAACAGTCCATAGCAGATAAGAGCATTTTACACAGTTAATTTTGACATAAATGCTAGTTCCACATTTCATAAGCTGCCTGTGGTGGCTAGTTTGTGGAGCCATCATCTGAACTACGGGATAGCTTGGGAAATATCATTTCTATTTGTATCTGTGAACTTGTTTTCAGAAGATATTAGTATTTAATACAGTAAACCAGGAAGAAATGGAGAGCGGAAGGGGAAATCTTACTCATTCTTCCCTTCTGCGGTTTCTCTCCCCCACTTCCCTCCCACTATCTCTTTACTAGATTTTGTTCATCTTGTCCTCTCCTCATCTTTCCGCACCCTAATTCTTGGGATCCAAACATAGGTAGCTGTTTACACTCTTACACATGCTCCTCACCTTCTCAAGCTTCCATTAGAGTGAATCACACCACTGGCTTTCCTGATTCTCCAATTTACCAATGGCAGCTGAGGAGACTTCTCAGCCTTCACCATCTCATAAGCCAATTCCTAGAACATATTGCGAGGTAGAGAAAACCTGCAGAAGTGGAGAAGGGAAGGGGGAGACAGAGAGGAGTTCTATCCTATTGTTTCTAATATCCCTTGGAAGACTCCGCACTAATTCTGTATGACTTGACCAACTTATTTCTAAGCTCTAATTGTCTGTACATGGGCATAACGGTGTCTGCCTCATACTGTGAGCACAAAAGTCAAGGAAGATAACAAAAAGCAAAACACATTGCAAAGCATTATGAATTAGTCCTACGTGACTTTTTAAAACATCTCATACTGAATAAGAGAATTCTGTTTTCCAGCTAGTGGGTAACTTACGGCAGACGGCATAGGCATCTGCAAAAGGGATTAATCCACCAAGATACTGAGCTTTCTGAGAGTTGGTCCTATGCCTTGTTTCTCTTTTTTATCACCATGCCTAGTATCGTTTCTGCCACTTAATTGGTCAGATAAACTGAAAACACCACTCTCTAGCCTACTTCTGTCTGCCAGAAGATTTAGAATCCAGTGGAATTTAATTGGAGCTGGTTCTGGGTGGAGAGGACAGTCACTTATCACCTCAATAGTGATATGTATACTTTCAGAAGCCGGAGAACAGCCAACATATTTTTAGTGAAATATTTCTCCCCCTCATTTTGCTGTTGTTACAATGGCCAAGGTCAAGTAAAACCTTTTACTCATTGGAGATAAATACTCACTGCTTGTAAAATTTTAATTCTTACCTCAGTTCTTAGATTTATCTAAGTAGTAGTAGTATCTATTTAGTAGTAGATCCCCTACAACACCTGCTAGATTTGAGTAAACTGAACCGGAAATGGGGAATCTTACTTTCTCCCCTGTGCACAGGATAAACCATCCAGCCTGGGTAGCTCCAGATTGGATTTAACCATGAGACCCTCATGGCACTGCCAAGGATTTGGGGTAGGAAGTCCCACTTGAAAAGGAGGGAACTTAAGAAAAGTCACTTGCACAATTGCCACTGCTCTTGGTTGCTCACCAATGTTTCCCAGGAAGACCCTTTTGCCTCAGACAGCGAACACTTGGTCAGGGGACATGGAGAAGTCAACTTGGTACTGACTAGAAAACTTCCTCCCTGCTAGCTGGCATCCCTAGCACTGAAAGGTGTTGTGATACCAACAGCCTCATCCAGCTGTGAACCCTTCAAATTATAACAGTCACTGATAGGGCAAGACACGCCCATGCGTGCAATAGTACCACACATGCTATGGGAGTAACCAACCGCTTTCGGATTTAAGGCTCACCCCACAGGAGAAAATGCATATCCATTACTGTCAATCTAGCCAAGAACCCGTAGTCGGGATGCACACAGACCCCAAGGGCTCAGCCTACTATCATTTCTGCTAAATACACACAATATCCATAGCCCTCTATGTTCATGTTTCTACACACATAGATTAAGTTTGCTTTTTCTCCCAACAAATGTCAATAAAATGAGGGGAAGGATTCATCGTCTTTCCGCTGACCTAAGAGATGAACTCGAAGTCTTAAAGCTGGTGCTTTTTAAGGCATCATTGTTACTGCCAACGTCCGGACTTCTCTCAATAGAGCCCCTTTTTTATAGTCTGTGACCCAACACCTCTCTTCTCCACCCCTTTCTCCTCTGCCCTTTAATAAGAAGGACCCGCATGCCACAAACTATAATTATGCACTTCACTGAATTCAGAACCTGAGAAGAAGCGCATCGTGCAGAACCACCAGGAGAGAAGCCATCCATTCCTGCTCTTCCTCTGCCTGCTTGGCATTTGTTAACAGTGTCACATGTCCCTTCATGTCCCTTCATGTGGGACTGTCCCTAATATTTGCCAGGTCATGGACACTCCTATTTAATAAGGGTCAGATAACTGTCACAATAAGTAAACTCAAATAGCAAGCTTTACCACAGCTATGAGTTTCTAGTTCACACAACAACTCCTGGGAGACAACAGTTAGCAGAGCAGTTCTCATAAAATCGGGATCCTCTAAGGACTCACAATGTTTCCTTCTGCTTTGTGGCTGTGAGGCTTATCTGCAGGTCCTGAGGAGAAGACAATGGAGAAGGGCTATATGGATAACGTGGGCAGAGGAGACACTAAGACGTATATATTACTTCCAGTGCACTCAGGATCAGCTACTTTCCACTTCTTCAAAAGGCAAGAAATAATAGTCCGTTCTATACTCAGGACAAAATAAATGAGCTTAATGAATGGGTTGAGTTGCTGTCATATCCTATTTCAGAAAGATCTTTAAAATAAGGATAATTTTAACAGCTTAAAATGACCAGATAAAGAATACAAATTAATGGAAAGGGCCTAGTAGGACCATTCAAATCCAGAGCAAGCTATGTCTTAAGGACCCCGTGCTATTCCAACATGACAGATAGTCATTCTGAGAAAGAAAAATACGGTCATTATCAGATCTGATTTTTAAGAGAATCGAGAAACCAAGTTTTGTTTTTACTCTGAATATTCTCAATATTAAAGTGCTACTAATTGTTTAATATTTTAAAACAACAACACACAGGCCAGACAAATATTTCTTCAGGCTTCATTTGGCTCAAATTAAAGTACGGAGTGCTTTAAAACCTTAACTAGGCACTAAAAACACAATTAGTTTATATTTTAAAGGACACAACTTAGTGCCCAAATACTCATGTACAAAGACTGAGCTAATAGAGAGACTAGAAGCATGGGTATTAATTAGCATCTTTAATTAATATTACCTAATTAAGCATAATAGCAATTAATAACTGAGTTGTACTCATTAGCTACCATGTGATACGTGGAACTCACAACTGTGATAAAGCTACAAAGGTCAGGGACTGATTATGTCTTTTTACACCCTGTGAATAACTAAAGGAATCTTGAAGTAGTCTCAATCATATTTCCTAGTTTATTAACTATTTGGAAATGAAGCTGCAATTCCTTGACTCCTTTAACAAATGCTTACTGTATGTACAAGACTGTGTTAGTTGTTTGACTTTGATTAAATCTTTCCCTTGAGAAAATTATTTTATTACCAAAAAATGTAAGTACATAATAAGATGGGCAGGGGGGGAGCAACACAAAAGAGCCACAGTGAATTACGACCACAGAGCTCATCAAAGCAAGAGATGCTCTCCGGATGAGATGGTCAGAAACAGCTTCCTGAAGAATAGAGAAGGCCTATGAAAGTAAGAACAACCTGTTTCTTTTAGTAACTTGAAAAATCCTGGCAAATATTTAGTGGAGATATTTTGTAGCGCAAATCTTCTAATAATGTTGCCAACAGTTTATAGAACGTGGGTAAAATGTGACCGATGCAAAATTTAGTGACTTCAAAATATTGTTAGTTAGGGATGCTACTTGCTTTCACGTGCTATTAGGATGGCTAGCCTTCTGATTTATTGCAAGAGGTCCTGCAGCCACTAGGTCTGCGTAAGTCGGAGTCTAAGCTTCCTGGCTGCAGGCCGCCTCTATTACATCAGTCACCTCCTGTTCAGACTTCCGCTAGGTGACATATGCCTGGTGCCATCTGTCTGATTTGTCTCTTCTTAAGACCATATTGCTGCAGTGACATTTGAGAACCTTTGGAATTGTTGCTTCCTTACTCCTTCAACGACAGAATTTACTTCTGCAGCCAATTTCTTAGGAGACACAGTCCCACAATTATTTCTTTGTTGACTTTACATAAATATTTTGATATCTCTTGCCCGGGACTTTAATTTTTATTTGTTTTCACAAGTTCAGATAAATTTGTTCTCGAGTCAATTTAACAGTGCCGGCCAGAGACATTACAGTTTTCATCAGAGTTAGAAACGTCCTGATGTATGGGAAGCAGCAGAAGGCAGTAACTTTTTAACTGATGTCAAGTGTGATGGATTCTCCAACTCTGTAACATCCCCATTAGCCATTCTGAAACTACTTTATTCAGCTCTGGAATGACTCCTACTTTGATATTCCTCCACTTTCATCTCTCATCAAGTTTATATCAAACCCATGGGCTACACTAATTTTGTTCCCCTCTGTTATTGAGATATTTCTATTTAGTGGGATACTTACCGGCTTCTGCTTCTTTATCTTAATAGTTTGAGAATAAAATGTCTGGTCTATGAGGCAAAATTTTTAATCTGATTTTATAGTTCTAAACCATTCTATTTATCGCCGTTCTTTCTATAAGAATTTTAAATTTTAGTACTAATATTGCTGATGCTGTTATCATTATTGTTATTATGAGTATCATTATTTATGGCTGTGATGTAGTATCTGCTGATTCAGTAGCTGGACCTGATTTTCCTAATCCGCAGCACAATATGGTACTTGCAGCACCATGCTGATAAACAAAGTCAAAGCACACATGCCCACCTATGTGCTTTTCAACTTAGAAACAGAGCTGGTTTAATCAGAAGAGCTTGTGGATCAAGGCAGTGAGGGAAATTTATCAAAGCAAAGGAACACACAATTTCAATTAATGGTGCTTGACATCATACAAATCACTCATTTTCTAAAAATGATCTGCAAAAGAAATGCTTGCAAGCCCCTTTCATTTATGTGTTTCTCAATTATAGCCCTAGATTTGTCTGTCAATGGCATCTTTGCATTGTCCTCTCAAAACAAGGCTACGGGACCACACTCCCCTGAAACAATATGGGACATACTTTAGTTCCCTATGGCAAATTATAATATAAACTTAGATGAGAATATGGTTGCAAGCACTCAGATTTATTTTATCTTCTTCCTAGGCTTGATCATTACTTTTGTAAGTAATATTGTTAGCTGATATCAATATATAAGCTCTTATGACAGTATCTCATTTTATACCCTTTTGGGCAATTCAGTCACTATCTAAAGTTTAGAATGATTTTTTTTTTTTTGAGCAAGGAAAAAAAAACTATTGTCCACATCGCATAATGTCCTGTAAACCCAGTTTTCCTGGGGTAAAATACCATGTGCAGAATTTGTCGTGTAGATAATGCACACAGAGAGTGCTGTCCATAAAGGTTTGTAATTTGGGGCTTATTGGCCATTGTGTCCTGGACTCTGCTTTGGGGTGTTCTCAGTGTAGCTATTTATTTCCGCCTCGGGATGTGCTTCGTGTACATTCCTAGATAAATACCACTGAGTGGCCTGAATTGATTAGGCTTTTGGGGATAAGTTTTCAAGGTATAATGTACATTTGCCAAACTCAATTTATAAAATCAAGTCTGAAAAGCACCTCATTCTCCTATTTTTTGAGCTAACACAAAATATTGTAAATCTGTTGCAAACGGAAGCCTTCCGTGTTCGGTACTTTTGAAAGAACTATAAATATAAGCAATCCAATTTAGCAATGATAAATGCTGCCTTCCAAATTCCAATCATATCTGTCCTTAGTTATAGCAATTTCAAATAAAAAAAAAACCTCTGGTGATGCTCGGGCACATATCATTTTTAAGACCTAGAAATAAAGACCTGGACTCGGGCCAGTCGTTTGAATTGTGGGCATAGCCATTCCAAGAATATCTTTTATAGTTACTACCACTCACTTGTCGCTGTGATCTATTAGGCCACCCCAGCTCCCTTACCATTGGGGGGAGAAATCTTTTTATTTCCCGTTATTTATCTTATTCTTCTTGCATGCATCCTGCCTTGCTATAAGATGTTATCCAGCCCATTCTTCTAGGTAAGTCCATACAACCTTAGAATCAAAATATCAAAGTGACCATTGTGGGTTTAGTACGAGTATTTATATTAAACAGCTAACTCTTTCAGAAGTCTGAAACTTAAATAAGTAACTTGACAACCCAGGAAGTGATGTAAGAAGAAAGGAATTTTCATACAAGTTAAGGACCACTTTTGTTTAACTCACTCTCCCTTGCTTCTTTTTGCCTTAAAATGACATTCATCAGCTATACAGGCATCATAAATGCAATAACAGCTTTTTTGAAAAGACCACTATATACACCACACACACACACACACACACATACACACACACACACACACACTTTGTTTTAGCTAATGGAGAACAGAATTCACTAAGCATGTTTGCTCACAGAAATATATATTTATCACTTACACTGGGCATACTGGTGGACACAAACATGGACCGCCTAGACACAGAGACCATCGACAGACTTCAATATGCTGTCAGCTACCCCAGGGATCTGCCTTAGAGGCAGAGAGCCACTTTGTCTGGTCTCATACCTGAAGCGTGATTCTAGTTGGTCTGAAAAATTAAAACCCAGAGTCAGATATTGGGGTAAAATCTGAAAGATCAGAGAAGTAAAGGAGCCAGCCACAATCACTTCTTACCTCTCTGACTTCTCAGAACGAGGAGGGCTGAGCTCCTGTCTCTGCCCCACCTTGCCCCTTCTTCTCTGTCTGTATAGACCTCCAGACCTCTATGGTTAACTATTGGCTAGCTCCACCCTCTGATCTCCCAGCAAACTTTGTCAGAACACAAACGAAATATCACAACCCAAACTGATCGCAAACCAAACAAATCTAGACTGAGCAGATTACCTATCTGGACACAAGACACTGCCTGGCAAGGTGGCTTTGGTAGGCCTGCTTCAGATTTCTCCCTCGGCTCAATTCTTCTCTTTTCCTCTCATAGGCATTAATCCCTACTGAGCATCTAGAACTCCAAACTTTAAGTCACCACTTGCTTCTTTTTTTTTTTTTTTTTTTGGACTTTTCGAGACAGGGTTTCTCCGTAGTTTTTGGTTTCTGTCCTGGAACTAGCTCTTGTAGACCAGGCTGGCCTCGAACTCACAGAGATCCTCCTGCCTCTGCCTCCCAAGTGCTGGGATTAAAGGCGTGCACCACCACCACCGCCCAGCTTCACCACTTGCTTCTAAAAAGCTCTGCCTTTGGGGCTGGAGAGATGGCTCAGCAGTTAATAGCACTGGCTGCTTTTTCAGAGGACCACGGTTCAATTCCCAGCACCCATATGGAAGCTCACAACTGTCTGTAACTCCAGTTCCATGGGATCTGACACCTTCACACAGACATGCACTCAGGCGAATCACTAATGCACATAAAATAAATAAATACATACATACACACACACACAGAAACAAATAAATAGTTAAATAAATAAAACTCTGCCTTCAGACCAGAAGTGGTCGTTCATCATAATAAGACTCTACAATTGCTTGCTCAGGGTGAAGCTGTTTACAATATCAGAGGAGCATGCCATGCTCATCCTCGTCATTGCAAACCATTCATAATCTTGCACACTGTTGTTGTTTTGGTTTTGGTTTTGTTTTTTTTACTCTTTTGGCTCTTTGAGAGGCCCGCCACCCAGCTCCCAGACAAATACATACACAGAGTCTTTTTCTTATTTATGAATACCCGGCCTTAGCTTGACTTATTTCTAGCCAGCTTTTCTTAAATTATCACATCCATCTTTTGCTTCTGGGCTTTTATTTCTCTAGCTCTGTATCCCTTTGTTTCTTACTCCATGGCTTGCTGTGTAGCTAGGTGGCTGGAACGTAATATCAACCTCTTCTTTTGTTTTCTTGCTCCTCTATTTTTTCCTCCCATATTTCTCCTCTTATTTATTTTTTCTGCCTGCCAGCCCTGCCTATCCTTTCCCCTGCCTTTCTGTTGTCTGTTCAGCTCTTTATTAGACCAACCAGGTGTTTTAAACAGGCAAAGTAACTCAGCTTCACAGAGTTAAACAAATGCAACACAAAAGAATGCAACACATCATTGCATCATTAAACAAGTATTCCACAGCATAAACAAAAGTAACACATCTTAAAATAATATTCCATAATAGTACACATTAGTGATAATTAGGTTGACATGGTGATATGTGTCTTATTGTCAACTATAGGTTGTGTATTAGGAATAGAATTTGAATTCTTTTCTAAATAAATAACAGAAATCCATCCCTAGAGCATAACTGAGACCTCACAGCAGGAAGGGCAGGAATGAGCTGAGACTTGACACAGTGGTTCTGTCCTTCTTCACTGCTGACTGCCGTCCCCAGGAGAGTGGTCTGTCCAGCAGTTTCTCTACATGCTCTTTCACTGACATCTCAGCTAACAGATTCATGCATAACCCAGAGAGTCACTGGCTACTGCATGTGCTGTATGAAAACTCCCATCATGTCCCTTGGCAAACATTATACAGGAAATTTTCCCACTGAGCAAAGGAAATCCTGAAATATGAGACAACATGGATGAACCTGAGAATGTTATGCTAAATAAAACAAGCTAACTACACCGGTAGAAAACTACAAAATACCATGCAACAGAATAAACTGAAATCAAGGCATAGAAACTCCAGGAATCCAACTGAAGAGAGAGAGGAAAGAATATATAAGCAAGGGAGGTCAAAATCATGATGGAGAAATCTACAGAGACAGCTGAACCAAGCTTGTGGAAACTCATGAACTCTAGACTGACAACTGTGGGGCCAAACTAGGCTCTCCATATATGGGAGACAGTGGTGAAGCATCTGAGGGGCCCCTGGCAGTAGGACCAGGATCTGTCCCTGGTGTGTGACTTAGCTTGTTGGAGTCTATTCCCTGTGGTGGGATGTCATGCTTAATGCAGGGAGGAAGGGCTTGGTCCTGCCCCAACTTAATGTGTCAGACATTGTTGACGCCCCATGGGAGCCCTTGCATGTTAGGAAAAAAAAAGGTGGGATGGGTTGGGGGGAAGGGGAGGGGCCAGCAGGAAGGGTGGGAGATAGAATTGTGGTTGGAATGTACAATAAAGGAAAAAATAAAAGAAAAAAGTGTATCCACTTGCTTTTGTACAAAGCTGAACTGATACATTTACAAGGCAATGCCTTAGGCTTTATCCCTTCATTAATGTCAAATAGCCCTCATTCCATTGATGATAGGTAGATAGATAGATAGATAGATAGATAGATAGATAGATAGACAGAGAGATAGATGTGTGTATATATTAATGTATATATATCAATGTTCATATATATCAATGTATATATTGTGTAAACATTTATCAATGTGTACGTATATCTTGATGTATATATTAATGGACACTTGGGTCATTTTTTTTTTCACCTCAAGATTCCTCCCTTTGATACCTGGTCTTTCCTTTAAAAAAGAATCTGTCCTTGATGATTTAGAAGTAGACAGGGAGATGGGAGCAGTCATACATTAATTTCCACTAAATAATCCTGCTAGCATGCACTCTAAGAAGAGCCTGTGAACTCTCCCAAAGGCGTGCTGCGCTATTGTGGCGGACAGGCTTCTTTTGCCCTCTCTAGCTTCAGGGAGAAGTAATAACTTCTCAGTAAAGTGTTATCGGAAGGATTATTGCGTTCGCTTTTCCCAGAGGACTTCAGAGTAGATTAGCTTCTGGGGTGGCTGCATAGCACCCTATCTTCCATTTGCTAAGGTATTTTCGCACCCTTTGTTAGTTTTTTACTGAAATTCTTGTTGAGAGAGAAAGTTACAGAAACACACACACACACACAGTCCTCAGTCTTCCATTGTAAGGCATCCACACATAAACTGGCTACTGTCGGTGCAGAGGATTCACAATTGTAGTCAACAACAGCATTATGGGTAAACCTGTTACTGGTACAAACTCTTGAACCACTCTGCAGTCAGGAATGTTTGAAGAAGGGTCAAACAATCAATTCATGCTGAGTGACTCTAGGTGACCCTGACATTCATTAGAGATAAAATGGTAATTCTAAATTGTAGACCAGGGTGAGCCATGTAAAAACTAATCCTCCCCTCCAGCTCTGATGAGACTGGGCAGTCAGATAGTACCACTTTCATGACCTATGGAGATAATTCTCGGGTTCTGTTCAGTCTCAAAAGTCTCCATGAATGGCTCAGTATGCTCTTGAAACCTCAAGACCGACTTTTTTGATTTGCATATAAAGTCAACAATGGTTGACTAAATCCATAAAAGATATCAATCCCTAAAAGATATTTCAGGGCACATCACATCCATTTCCTGCTGGTCCTGGCTCTGAAGTTTGACCCTGATTCTTATGGTCCCATTATTTACTTCCGGGTATGTGCCTTTAAGAGTGCCAGGCTTTAACATGCCTCAGAGTCGTTGTCTTGGGAAAGGATGCCTCCAACATGGTATGCCAGCTTGAAATGAATTGGGTCTGAATTCTACCCAGATGCAGTACTCTCTCTGACTGCATCCCGCTCTCCTCCCCATCCCCCACTGCATACCCTCCCCCTACTTAATATCAGTTCACTCCGGTCCACCTGGCAGGTTGCCGCATACTCTAAATGTGGCGACTGGTCTGCCTTTCCTAAAAATCCAGATACAAATCCAAATAGAAGTCTATTAAAGCAAAGGTTATCAAGAACCATTATTATGGAATTAATGGTGCCTCCACCCAAGAAAACCTCATATAGTGCCTTCTAATAAATAATTAAGGTTAAATTAGGCCATTAGAGGAAGACCTATTTGGACCTGGACAGAATTCACAAAGGAAGAAGAGTTACCCAAAAGTTCTTTCTGTCTACACTACCGCAGAAGGAAGGCCTCATGAGAATAGAGTCAGGAGAGGGGAACAATTGGCAAGCCCGAATGAGAAGCTGTAGCCAACCCCCACAGCACGGTGTCTTAGAGTTCTCCCTCTAGAACTATGAGCGGTGGTGATTCACGGTTCCTTAGGACACCCCATCTGTGACGTTTTGTCACGGCAACCTGAAAAGACTGCTGCATCATTTTGACCCGGAATCATTAGGGAAGCTTTTTTAAAAATACCAGCCTGTCAGATGATTCACTTCACCTGAGGTGTGGCTCTTCCATTAACACTTTACCGAAGCTCCTTGGATTAATCTATGTGGAGCCAAGGGTTGGAAGCAGGGCAACTGTTTCTGATTTGGAAGATTCAGACCTTAGACATGCTTTCTAGTCACTGGTATATCTTCAGAGAGAATCTTTAAATTTAGACAAATCTATTTTCCTATTCCAAGGAATCCCCAAATAGATAAAGAAGACATGATTATAGCTTGCCAACTTGAGCAACAGAATATAAACTGCACTTTAAATTAAAATAACCTAAGAATAAATCAGTTCCACATTTTAAGGTAATGCTTTATTAAAGACCTCTTTATTTTTCTGTGAAGAAGTAACTTTCTAAGAAAGAAACAACGCTATTGAAGGAATTATTATCAGTCCTATGATTATAAAATAAGGCAAAGTCCAAACCTTAGAGTACATTTGAGATATTATATCTAAATTTAGGCAGAATTAAAAGGAGTTGGAAATAGGCTGTATAATTCAGCGTCTCAAGAAAATAGCGCAGAGTAGTTAGAAGTAAGTGGGACTTTTGTGGAGAAAGCATGCCACTAATATCTGCAAATTGGATGAAAGGTGTATTGGACAGGGATCAATTGCAGAAAATAAGATCCACCCAGGTGTTAGTCAAAGCAGAACAAGATCTAATGTAGTAAATTACGTGCTCACAAAATTGCTGGAAGGCCAGGAAGGGCAGGATAGAATCGGAACAGCTCCCGGAGACACGTAGCCTCTTCTAAGCCACGAAGGGCAGAATAGAAGCTGAAAAGCTCCGGGAGACCCGTAGCCTCTTCTAGCACTAGGGAAGCCAGTTCTGCATGCACCTGCTGAACTGTGGAGCCACATTCTAAACACACAGCAGATACACCCAGCACCACACAGCCTTAATAAGCAAGCTGGTTGGCTCACTCCCTTAAAACTACCCGTGTGACTCAATTACTAATCAAAGAATAACAAAACCTTTCCAATTGGTGTACTCTCCACCATGTCCAGACCCCTAGCTACAGGGGAATCTGGAAGCTATGGTCTAAATTGGTTTTTATTTGTTTCAGCCTTTCATTCTAGAAAAGATAAAAAAATTCTCTTCTATCTATTGAAATCCATCCACAGTTTTCCATGAAACAAAACAGTCTCGAAGATGAACAAATCTGTTTCATTCCTCTACTGGCAGGCAGTCTGAAACATCCAGAGTTAACAGTGTCTCAAGAGCATCCTTATTTCATTTTCTTGTCATATTTAGGCTTAATTTTCCCATCAATACAGGATTGATCTTCTTTGCCTTATATGACCATCGGGTAGTCTTCTATTGGTTTTGTATGAGTATGTGATACTGAGTCTGGACCTCACTCGTGTTAGCAAGTACTGTATTGCTCTCCTTCCTACTAAAGTTTTTATCCCCTGGAGAATGTAATCTTCTCTTAGAATCTTAAACCCTGGAAGCAGCAGAGCCTGTAATTTCAGAAAGAGGAGGTAAGACTTTGTAAGTAGACTATTTGGCATGATAATGAGATGCCACTCCCAAGCCGCTCACTTTGGTTTCAGGCTCCATGAATTCCAGCTATGGGGAAAATATGTTGGAAAATGGTTCCGAGTAAATACCATATCTGCAAGCCAGGACCCCAGTCTCACAAGGTGTTTCTTATGTGCTGCTCTATCTGAGTCTTCAATAGGCCGTTCCATCATTGGGCACGGGCAATTACTTCTAGAAGGATATTACCAGTGAATCCCGTAAGTACCAACCTAATGCCTCGTTTCTTCTGCTATAAAATCAGCTTCTCTGGTCAAAAAAAGTATTGTGTGGGATACTGTTTTAGAAGTCCTCAGATGTTCTCTGGCAAAGGCACTGCATGCAGGGTAAGCAAATCCAAAACTAGATCGGATGAGCCATTTCTAGTAAGGAAGATGGCTGTTTTCTCCATGATAGAAGTGAGTTCATAAACTCTATCTGCCACTGAGCCATTTCGTGTCATTTCAGACACTTTGAGCACTTGATTGATATGTGACTATATTGAATCCGATAGGAGAAAAATCCACAATATTAAATCAGCCTAAACTCTCCACCTGTTCTACCAAATGCATAGTGTCATACCACATATGTGTTCTATGTATGCATGGTGTTCTGCCGCATGTACGGTGTTCTACTGCATGCATGGTATTCTGCTGCATGCATGGTATTCTATTGCATGCATGGTGTTATACTGTATGCATGGTGTTGTACCAGAAGCATGGTGTTCTACCACATGCATGGTGCTCTGCTGCATGCTTGGTATTCTACTGCATGAATGGTTCTATGCCACATGCATGGTATTATACCACATGCATGGTGTCCTACCACATGCATGGTATTCTACCACTGGTATGGTGTTCTACCACATGCATGATGTTATACTGCATGCATGGTGTTCTACCATATGCATGGTATTCTACCACATGCACGGTGTTCTACCACATGCACGGTGTTCTACCACATGCATGGTGTCCTACCAGATGCGTGGTTATACTGCATGCATGGTGTTCTACTGCATGCATGATATCCTCCTAGGTACATGTTGTTCTACTCCATACTCTGTGTTACACTGCATGCATAGTGTTCTACCACATGCATGGTGTTCTACCGTATGCACGATGTTCTATAGTATGCACTGTGTCCATTAACAATGAAAAGACATACGGAGTACGTTTTCTTCCTTGTCCACCAAGTTACGTTCATTGGATTTTGAGACACCCATCTCAGAATAGGACTCTTTGAGTAACAGTGAGAAAAGATGCATGACTCAGCCTCAGAACCCATCAAAAAGCCTTGTCCTCAAACCTGTCTGTCGTCATTCCTCAGAATTCATATATTCCAACCCACTAACTACCAGCTGTTGCTGGTATCTATGTATATATGTATGCATGTGAAATATATATGTATATGTGTGTATGTACTAATTTGTCTTTGAGTCTATTAAAAGGAGGCTATTAAGCACAGTATTGTTTGTTCTACTCAACAAGGGGCTTTTCCTTTTCCCCTTTAACCAATACCCTTGAGCGGAGCTACAAAGCATTGGCGGTAGATGCACCTCCAGTTTGTATCATGTATCAAGCAGAGCCATCAATACATAGATATGTTCATCTTTTTGGGTCTGAGTTACCTCACTCAGGATAGTGTTTTCTATTTCCATCCATTTACATGCAAAATTCGAGAAGTCACTGTTTTTTACCGCTGAGCAGTACTCTAATGTGTATATATTCCACACTTTCTTCATCCATTCTTCCATTGAAGGACATCTAGGTTGTTTCCAGGTTCTGGCTATTACAAATAATGCTGCTATGAACATAGTTGAACAAATGCCCTTGTCATATGATCGGGTTTCTCTTGGGTATATTCCCAAGAGTGGCATTGCTGGGTCCAGGGGTAGGTTGATCCCGAATTTCCTGAGAAACCGCCCCACTGATTTCCAAAGTGGTTGCACAAGTTTGCATTCCCACCAGCAATGGATGAGTGTACCCCTTTCTCCACAACCTCTCCAGCAAAGGCTATCATTGGTGTTTTTGATTTTAGCCATTCTGATGGGTGTAAGATGATATCTCAAAGTTGTTTTGATTTGCATTTCCCTGATCGCTAAGGAGGTTGAGCATGACCTTAAGTGTCTTTTGGCCATTTGAACTTCTTCTGTTGAGAATTCTCTGTTCAGATCAGTGCCCCATTTTTTTTAATTGGGTTAATTAGCATTTTAAAGTCTAGTTTCTTGAGTTCTTTATATATTTTGGAGACCTTTGTCTGTTGCAGGGTTGGTGAAGATCTTCTCCCAGTCAGTGGGTTGTCTTTGGGATGTACTCACTCATAATTGGTTTCTAGCCATAAATAAAGGTCATTGAGTCTACAATTTGATATCCTAAAGAAGCTAAATAAGAAGGTGAACCCAAAGAAAAACATATAGCTAACCTGGTTATGGGAAGTAGACAAGAATGCCGGGCAAAAAATTGGGATCTTGGGGGTGGGGTGGAAGGGGGGTAAGGGGAGATGGGGAGAGAAAAGGGAGAAGGAGAGGATGGGGGGAACTTGGGGAAACGGGATGATTGGGATAAAGGAAGGCAGGATAGGGGAGCAGGGAAGCACATTTCTTAATTGGTGGAGCCATCTTGGGGTTGGCAAGAGACTTGGACCTAGAGGGGCTCCCAGGTGCCCCGGGCGATGTCCCCAGTTAGTTCCTGGGGCAGCTGAGGATAGGGAACCTAAAATGACCCTATCCTATAGCCATACTGATGAATATCTTGCATATCACCATAGAACCTTCATCTGGCGATGGATGGAGGTGGAGACAGAGACCCACACTGGAGCACCAGACTGAGCTCCCAATGTCCCAATGAGGAGCAGAAGGAGGGAGAACATGAGCAAAGAAGTCAGGACCACAAGGGGTGCACCCACCCACGGAGACAGTGGGGCTGATCTAGTGGGAGCTCATCAAGGCCAGCTGGACTGTGAATGAAAAAAGCATGGGATAAAACCGGACTCTCTGAACATGGCGGACAATGAGGGCTGATGAGAAGCCAAGGACAATGGCATGGGGTTTTGTTCCTACTTCATATTCTGGCCTTGTGGGAGCCTAGCCAGCTTGGATGTTCACCTTCCTAGACCAGGATGGAGGGGGGAGGATTTTGGACTTTCCACAGGGCATTGAACCCTGACTGCTCTTCAGGCTGGAGAGGGAGGGGGAGAGGAGTGGGGGGAGGGGGAAAGGAGTGGGGGGGGGAAGGGGAGGAGGGGGAGGGAAATGGGAGGCTGGGAGGAGGCGAAAAAAAATTTTTTTTCAATAAAAAAAACATAGATATGTATTTGGTTTGTTTGTTTTTCATGTTATATGCAATTTCCCATCTTGTCCTGGGGTAAGCTGAGGAACGAGTTCAGTGCACTGGAACATAATGAGCCTTATGACGTGTGTTCTAGTTCTACTTAAGAATGAAGTGCTATGGAGATCTCTGAATATATGTCCCGATGAAACAAATACCACCTGCTCCATGTGAAATAGATCAGATTGCTGGGGGTTCTGTCTTCCAGGGTCTAGAACTACTGAAAGGTCTTCCAGGGTCTAGAGCAGCCTACTCAAAGCAGGGTTTCAAAGGGAAAATCATTATATCATCATAGATGACAGAACAAGGCATGTGTACATTCTGTTAGTCCCTGATACTCAAGAATTGCAGGAAATGTAAGGTGTGTGTGTGTGTGTGTGTGCATGTGTGTGTCCTTAAAAAGATACTGAGAGTACTCACCCATAAGTGGTTTTTAAACATAAAGCAAAGAAAATCAGCCTACAAATCACAATCCCAGAGAACCTAGGCAACAATGAGGACACTAAGAGAGACATACATGGATCTAATCTACATGGGTAGTAGAAAAAGACAAGATTTCCTGAGTAAATTGGAACCATGGGGACCATGGGGAAGGTTTGAAGGAGAGGGGAGCAGAGTAAAAATGTATAGCTCAATAAAATCAAATATATAGATATTCAAGATCCTAAACTGCATTTATCACCATAGCTCTAATAACACACACACATGCATACATGTGCACACACACACACAGAGAGAGAGAGAGAGAGAGAGAGAGAGAGAGAGAGAGAGATAGGCTAGACCACAGTAGCAACTCAGTCCCATGGATTAGTATTAGCTTCAGAACCATTATCAGTAATTAATGAAGAAGCCTAAATATGTTTTGTAACCCCATGCATTCTCTTCTTGTCAGAAATGCAAGCGCAGTCGGCATGTGTGATATTTGGTGGAGTCTTTCTTCAAGGATCACTAATTGAATGAAAGGTTAATTGGTGTAATGAAGAAAGAACTCATTATCACGGAGAGATGGAGCAACGATTCTTAGAGGCCCTGGGCTGTGCATCGCTGTAAGCTTGGAGCTGGTAGTAGAGTCAGGATGATCTGTAGGCCTTGGGGTGTTAGTAAAAATTCATCTGTGCCACCCCACGAGCCTCGTGATCCATAAGCCACCACTAAGCATTCTTGCTGTTGTTTCTCCCCAGAAACAACTGTGCAGTCTTTGTGCTGATATTAGTGCCCCCACTTGGCCTTACTACATAGTTTCATCATTCCCACGGAAGCTTTAGTGTTACCTTGAGAGCATCACATTCTGCTTTCTCTTCCAGTCTGGACCAGACACCCATGCACGCCCGCCAAAATAAGCACCTTAGCCAATGTGCTCACCAAAGGCTGTGAGTGCTCTCGTGAGACATAAAGGACAGCTGAGTTGATCTGCATGCCAAACCTCTTCTGGCATTTTTAATTCCCTAAAACCGGTGATTCTCATTTTGCAAAACACTACAGGATTTCTAGTATACCAACTTCTTCTAGCTCAAGCCAACATTATGTCTGGCAACCAACCAGCCAGCAAACCAAACATAAATATACTCAGGTGTTAAGACTATACTTGGACTGCCAAATCATGGCTATCTCTGTGACTCCAGCCCTACCTTTGTTCTAGTATCTTCAAATTCATTTCTCACATTTAATTTCCCACATTCTCCTATGATAAATTTGTTAACAAAGGCATTTTTTAGCTCCTTTCATTATAGACCTTCTCCTCTGAGCTTTGACATTATGAAAGTTTCCTGAAATTCGCAAGGACCTGAACCTATGACTATGGTGTGGGAGCAGTAAGAGTAGCACATTTGCAAGTATATGTTTCAGGCACACCAAGTTGTTTGAGTGTCTTCAACTACATAAGATACATGAAACTGCTTCAGCTGGAGAGGGAGGCTTGGCTAGGTTCGAAAGTGCATGGTATGTCAGCTTTATCCAAATCCTGCTTAGTGACACTATCCATGATGAAGGTCTAGCTCTTTGCAAAGCAATACTTTTGATTTTTAAAAAAAAATGACAAAACTATAAATTCAGCATTCTGCAGCATCATACTTTGCTCCTGACTTCCATCTAAAATGATTCTTGAAGCTACAAAAGAGAAAAGACTCTTCAAGGATTGCAGAAAAAATTATTGGTTCTCAAACAGTTCCTACAACTGAAACTTAAAATTATTGATTTTTCTTTCTTACTAAAAGTGCAACCCAATTTGGCACCCTCTTCTTCCTTCTCTAGGAGGGTCTATCTTAGTCATTTTCTTTTCCAAACTCTTGTCCCAATAGGTGTAATATTTCTGGTGGTCAGAGACAAAATTTTAAGTTATTGCTTCCTCCATGTCATAAGAATCCTAAAATACCATAGTTTTATCATTTTTGTATTCCATTAACAGAAAACACTTCTGGTACTAATTATTTTTATTACTCGGAGCTCAGTTTCACATAACAGAACCCACTTTAGCTAGTTTAAACAGAAAGGATTTTATGTAGAAAACCATCTTCTTTCATAAATTCCAGCAGTTGAAGAAGCAGACTCCAGGCTAAATTTCCAGACCAGACCAACTCTCAGGCCTCAGACACATTCAAACCGCTGTGACTGAGAAAGCAGCCATTGCTACTGCAGAAAGATAAGCAGTCACACAGGTATCGCCATAACTGCTGAGTACAAAGTCGTAGAAACTCTGGCCTATCTAGAGCACCGCCGCCACTGAGACAGGAAGCTGGGGACCAGAAAGACATCACCATGCTATAATCTCAGCATTTCACATACTGGCTCCAGACCTACAACACCTGCCCCAAAACCTGTGCACTAACACATCATCTCTCTCCCCAAGGATCTTTTATGTAATCAAACTCTAATGCAACATATCCTATTGATGAAGGCTAAAATATATCTGAAAATGTCTCATGTCTAAGAATGTATTTTTTAGTTTTCCACAATTAGCCTACCCGAGATGGATATTAACTTAATCCACATCAACCATAGTCCCCCTTTTTCTTGTTTGTCAGACATACTTCTAAGTGATAGGCCTAGAAAAGCCTCCACATGGTGCTAAGGATCGCAGGAAGGGCAGTCAACTTTACACAAAGCTATCATGGGAACTATGAATTCATACCCACAAATCTTGCCATAAACAAACTGCATTGGCACACTTACAGAAACGAGAATTACTCCAGAGAGTCTAAATCAAGATGTTTAGGAAGGAAGCCCAAGAATTTGGCATGGAAACAATATTGATACACTGTGGAATGCATAAATTTAAATGAGATATGCAAAACAATGAATTTCGCATGAAGATAGTAAACCTAGTCCTTAGCTTCTGAGGAAAATTGAGAAAAGGAGGGTGAGGAGGAACAGTGGGGCTAAGAGTTAATAAGAACAAAATATAGTGGTATGTAAAATTTAAAAGTGCCCCCACTGAAGCTCTTTTTTTGTACGCTAATCCAAGAAAAGCAAAATTTTTCCAAAATTCCTTTGCAATAAACCTAATAGGTGTTCTTTTTAATTTGACATCATTTCATATTAGCAACTCCTTCTCAAACAGTAGAGCAAACTAAACTTCCCTCTTCCTATGTCCCCTACCCCCAAAAATATCAACTTATTTATATTTAGTACAAAAATGCCAAGTCATCCATACCTAGAAAGTCTCCCTCATGATGGTGCAGACCCTTAGTTCTCGTCCAACTGACCACAAAAATCAATATGACTAGACACACAGTATAAAACTTTGGCTCTTAAATGTGTATAACAGCATCCTCGTGTATAGCTAATACCACATATGTCACAGAAAATGCAAATCAATATGAAACAACTTTGTTTGCTACAACTGGTAACACGTACTATTTGTGTTTATACCAATCAGCAACTGAGATGAGCAAGTCATATAATATAGGTGCAATTTGCAGCCAATGAGATGAGAAAGGGACCGCAAATTGAGGGGAGAGAAACTAAAAAGAATTTTGTGTCCAGTAAAACAAACCAGAATATTTTCTATATTATGTATAAGAGAAAGATACCAGGACAGTAGATAGTTCTGTTCGGACAGCATGATAACACTAAACATTACCAAGGGACAGGGAGAAGAGCAATAAGTATCAAATGCACTGCCCCAGAACTCTAGTGTTCAGAAATGTGACATAAACATAAATAGGAAAACTGCTGGGGAAGGGAACACATTTAACCAGTGGTTCTCAAACTTCGTGTGCTTCATAATTACTTGGAAAACTTAAGATACAGAACACTGATGACCACCTCCAAGATTTTGAATCAAGATATTTAGGTAGAGCAACCAGGTTGGGGCGTGGGGAATTGCATTTCCAATATGTTTCCAGATAACATGTGGATCTCGGTGACAAACAGAAGCTTCCAGAGAAAGAACACTCAAAAGGGAGACATCAAAGCATAAAGAAGCAGCCAGCCAGCCTTCTTTTAATAATCTAGACATGAGATACAGCCAGGGAGAACTTTCAATCGCAGAGTAAACAACAAAGAAAAGCAAACGGGACAAAAGCATGAATCTTATGTAAAAAAAATTATCTCTTAAGGAAGAAAAAATTAAGTATTATATAAATTAATAGAACATAGAAAAAGATAATTCAGACAAGAAAATACTTAAGAAAATAACTGTCATGGCTTTGATTTATTCTATTAAGTTGGGTGTCCTTACATTTGGAGAATGAATGTTTAGAATTGTGCAATATCCTCTTGACAGATTCTTCCTTTAATGAGCATCTAGTATTCTTTCTTATATCTTCTGATTGATTTTGATTTGAAGCCTATTTTTTATCAGATCTTAAAATAGCTACACCTGCATATTTTTCCATTTCATTTACTTTCAGTGTTTTGTTTTGTTTTTCCCATCCTTTTGCCTAAGGTGGTGGCTGACCTGGATGGTGAGATGTGTTTGTTGGAGGCAACAGAAAGATGGATCCTCTTTTCTAATCCATTCAAGCTTGCCTATTTATTAAAAGGCGATTAATATTGGGCATTATTATTTACAAAGTATATTATTTCCTGTTGTTTTGCCATGGTGGTTTCGTGTTTTGTTGTGTTTAGACCTCTTTTCATAGTGTTTCTTTTTTATGTGCTTCGGTATGGTTAACTTTTATAGACCTCAGTTTTTCCTCTAGTGTTTTCCATGGAGCAGAATTGGTGTGTGGAAATTAGAGAAATCAAGTGCCATAAATCAAAACTGCTTTCCTTTGAAAAATAAAAAAGTAAGGTATGTAAGGAGATCATTGAACAAGGTAAAGGTTGATTGTCAAAGGAGAGACAAGTTGTGTTAGAAATGAAACATCATTGGAGGACTTAACACATATTTTAAGCAGTGAGAAGAGAAAAACCAAAATAATAACATGAAGGACAGAGTTAGGAATATCACACACTAGAGAGGAAAGGGATAATGAGCACAACTAAAGGCAAAATAATGGCTAAGAAGTCAAAGTCATTCACGTGAGTCATTTTCATCCTTCTGTTTGCAGGTCTGAGGCCAAATTCTGAGAAAGCTTTAAGACCTTCAGAATCACTACCACTGCATTCCAGTTGATTGCCCTCTGGAAACTGTGGTTGCTTTATGAAAGTGAAAGTTCTTTAACTGTCAAAATCACATTCTGTTGTAACTTAAATCTATAATTCCCACTAGAGGTTAAGATGCCCGGAGGAATCATTTTGCCTTGCTGACTCTTCTGCGATGATTGACACACACAGTCTATAAATGCTGAATAAATTAATAGAGATACAGTTCTTGTAATTAAGGCCACATATTAGGCTTGCAAAGAAAAAGCAGCATGATCTAATATTAGGCCAAGGAATATACAAGAGTTCTGAACATATTAAAATAGCTGTAAAATACACGAAAGGTACCCAGCATCCAATCTCGCACAGGAGTGGCTTTTGAGGGGGCCAAATAATGGAAAACAAGCTGGCATAGAATAAAAAGACAAGATAGAGAAGATCAGATATGCTTGAAGCCAAGTTGAGGGTGGTGGGAATGCAGAAAGTGTTAAGAGATGTCAACCACCAGAAGTTTGCTTAGACCTTTAAGAAAGACTCCCATGACATGGAAACAGATGTTTTCACTGAGTTCAGAATAGAGCTAATATATGGGTTACATAAATAACGGGAGCACTGAAGCAAGAACATAAAGAAAGATGAATAGTTTTAATATACAATTGAAGACTCTTGTAAGACCAATAATACCAGTGGTAAGAGGTTCAAGAGGGCGGCTGGAGTAGTGGGTATAGACTAAGGGTGATAAATATGTGTGGGACCCCACAGAGAAACCTATTAACATGTATGCTTCATGTGCATTAATAATTACGCCTTTAATTTTAAAAATTAAAAAAAAAAGTTAGGTCCTTTCACAGAAACATGAGATCGGGCTACTAAAATCTGATTTCCACCATAAAAACAATGTAAAACTATAGCATTGCTTCCCAAAACAGGTGTCCACGTGGATAATATAACCTTTCCAGTTATTGTGAAAATCACTTTTTTCATAGACCAAATTCTCTGGTTTTAGAACCATTGTTCAGTTTGCGTCTGAGCCATTTGTTTAAGTCTGTCTCATTTTAACCCAAGTGAAAAGTTGTCACTGTCTTGGTAAATGAGTGTTGTTTTTTAAATACAAAATAATGCTCATGAATCAGAGCTGGGAAGCACTATAGGACATGAAGATAATCACAAACACCATAATGAATGACTCTGCTTTTCCACATATATTATATATGTAATCACAGACATGAAACATTTTGAAACTGTGCTTTTACCCATCAGATTGGCAAAGAGTAAAAAGACAATACCATAGTTTTCCAGAGCAACAGGAATCTCAAATATTGGTCAATGACGCGTTGAGAAATGAGTGTCATAAAGTAATGCTTTGATCTGACAATTTAATGTTAAAGAATTTCCCCTGAAAAGGTAGCATGTAATTGCAATGTCAAACTAAGAAAGTTGAAACCAAAATTATTGTATCTAAAAAGGGGCCTCATTTATCTCCCCATTTTTTTCCTATTTTATTAAATTATGTCACCAGACACCCAATTGTCCCAGAGAGAAATTTGGTCAACTTTGCAATCATTTTCCCTTTGTCTGTACTTTTCCCCTCAACTCTACTTCTAAATCTATTTTGAATTTATTCTCTTTTCTCTCCACAGTTCACAGTACTATCCAAACTACTATTAGGCTTTTTTTATGTATTCCTACAATAGCTCCTTAAATTAATCTGGTTCCCACAGTCATTCCGTGAGAACTGCTCGCAGCGACAAAGTCAAAACTAAGATCTTTAATCACCGAGTTTTATGTTTTAAAATGAATGCCTAAATGGGCTCTCAAAAAGAATCCCTATAATGGATTGTGTGATGGCTATTCTTAGCTGTCAACTTGACTATATCTGGAATGAACTACAACCCAGAAATGGAGGGCTCACCTGTGGGAGATTTTCTGCATGATTTGAAATGGGTGAATCCCCTTCTAGTCTGGAACTTTGAGGTATGAGGAAACACCTGTGACCTGGATCTTACGGAGCGTGAGGAAGAATCTTTAATCTGGGCCACACCTTTTGCTGGAAGTCTATATAAGGACATGAAAGGAAGGAGGTTCTGTTCTTTGCCTGACTGCCCTCACCTTGCTAGCACACCCATTCCTTCACTGCCATTCAAGCCTACTTTTGGGGGATTCTAGCATATACAGAAGACGATCTGAGACATCTAGAGAGTGGGGGAGAAGAGATTCATTTCATAAACTCAATGACTCTGAGATCCCTGACTAATACAGATGTACTTCTTTATTCGGGTTCTATTGCTGTGAAGAGACACCATGACCACAGCAATTCTTCTAAAGGAAAACATTTAACTGCAGCTAGCTTCAGTTTCAGAAGTTTAGTCCATTATCATCATAGCAGGAAGCATGGCAGCATGCAGGCAAACATAGTACTAGAGAAGGAGCTAAGAGTTCTATATCTGGATTTGCAAGCAGCAGGAAGGAAGACCACACTAGGCATGACTTGAGCATCTAAGACCTAAAAGCCCACACACAGTGACACACTTCCTCCAACAAGGCCACGCCTACTCCAATAAGGCCACATCTCCTAATAGTGCCAGCCCCAATGGACCTATAGGGACCCATTTTTATTCAAACTACCACAAACAGCAAGAAAAGAAAGTAAAGACACTTGCTGCCAAGCTTGTTGACTTGAGTTCAATCCCTGTAACCCATGTAGTAGAAGAAAACTGAGTTCTACAAATTGTCCTCTGACTTCTAAATATGCATCGTGGCATATGCATACATGTATAGATAAATAGATGGAGAAATCAATTTTTAAAAAGCTTGGCCACTGGGAATGCAGACATGACTCAGCAGTTAAGAGCGTGAGCTGCTCTTGCAGAGGACCCGGATTCCGGTTCAGGGTTCCCAGCAGTTACATGGTGGTTCACAACAATCTTGTAACTCCAGTTCCAAAGAATTCTATGTCCTCACCATAGTCACCAAGCATGTTTGTGTTGTATTTATGCGTGCAAGCACTCAAACATAAATAGATGCATGATTTATTTAACTGATTATCAAACAAATATTAAACCTTTCACGATTCTATATCCCATACTACTGTGGCATACATCTCATGGCTCTTGGTCCATTGTTGTTCTTCCATTGCAAATGTTAAACAGTTAAGTTTTAAAATAATAAAACCTATTGTTTATAACCTCTTTGTATTGCCTCCTTTTAAGCCAAATCTCATTAGACTTTCAGCCACATTTCTTACCAAACTTGTTCTCATGGATAATGTACGATGTCTTTCTGTATCTGTGTAGCTTTCATTGGCTAATGAATAAAGCTGTCTCAGCCAATGGCTTAGCAGAGTAAATCCAGATGGGAAATCTGAACAGAGATATAGAAAGAGAGTAGGCGGAGTCAGAGAGACGCCATATAGTTGCCAAAGGAGGCAGATGTCACATAGCTGCCGAAGGAGACAGGCGCCAAAACCCTTACCTGTTGGCCACAGCCTCGTGGTGATACACAGATTAATAAAAATGTGTTAAGAGGTAGCTAGGAATATGCCTAAGCTATCAACCAGGCAGTTTTGTAATTAATATAGTTTCTATGTGATTATTCGGGTCTGAGAACAAAAGAGTAGTCTCTGCCTACACATGGACATCATAAAACTTACATTTTGGAATTCAGTAACTGATTCTTAGTTCTCTTCCTCCTTGATTCCCATAGAATTTCAAATACTTTCTCCATTTGTCCTTTGAGATATCACAGACTCCTGAACTACGAATGTAGATCTCTGAATGTGAAGTTCTCCGGCTGCTCTCTTGGGCAGCATCTCTTCTTTATGCTCACTCCTTACCTGGTGTCATCTACCTCTGCTTCTAACCATCCTCTAAATACTCCCATCTCTAAATGTCTCCTTGTGACTCAGCATCTTCACAAAGAAGAACGGTGGAAATCTACAGCTTAATACGCTCTAAACAAAAATTCTGCTTCCCCTATCATACTCTATCCTTCGTCCCATAGCTCCTCCATATCTAAGGAATATTGTCAACATGTACTAGATACATAAGTAAAACTTCAGGAGTCAATCGAGACTTCTTTATTTCCCTAAGACCCCATACCCAGTGATTTCGTACAACCTAATCGCTCTTCTTTCTCAGTATCTTCAGATTCTGTCAATGGTTTATCATTTCTCCATCATCACCCAGTGGAAGCCACCATTTCTTGCCTAGCCTAGTATTAAAGTTTCCTACCAGTCCTCACTACTTCCATCATTTTGTTAACCACACAGCTGCCAAAGTGATCTGAAAACATAGGAGGACAGGCTACTCCCCTGATCAAAACCCTCTACTCTCTTCCTGTTGTACTTACAACTTTGAAATATTTCCATACCTGGCACAGATCCTACCCACCAATTTGTCATTAGGTGTTCTAGCACTGATCTTGATCCTCTGTTCTAAGTGCCTGGGATTCTTAGAAGCCAACAGTTCGATCATTATGCACGCTCTGCTTGCCATTTCCTCTGTTTCAAATAATCATCTTCAAGAGGTTAGTTTGTGATACTTGTTCACTGGTTATGAATGTTAGCTGAGGTTAGACTCTATCAAGGCCTTCCAGACTACCCTGACTAAAATAGCACATGCATGGGGCCTGGAATGATAGGTCAGTGGTTAGGAGAACATATTGCACTTACAAAGGATCAGGGTTGGGATCCCACCTATATTGTGAATGAAAGCCCTCTGTAACTCCAGCTCCAGGCAATTCTCCTCCAGTCTCTGGAGGCAATGCATGAACATTTTCATAAAACAGGCAGTACACATAAAATAAAAATAAATCTAAGGTAATAAAATCAAATAGCATATGTGTATGCCCCATGCTTTGATTCAGGTCCCACATACATTTTCCCGGACATTCTATTACATGAACTAAAAAGGAAGCTTGAAAAGGGTGAGGACTTCCAGCATTTGGGAAACTACTGAGTCCTTAGTATTTCACATATTCTAGGGCATAAAATATGGTTAACATGAGACTATTGTGCCATAAATATCTGGTGAACTACACATTTAATAAGCAAGTGTTTCCCCTTGAGCTTTCATCCACAATCAATACCTCTACACCTTTATACATCTAGTTTGCTTCTGTTGCTGGAATAAAACACTGAGCAAAAGCTCCTATGCGGGGGTAAGGGGTGGATTTGGTTTCCAGGCTACACCATCCGTCGTTGTGGGAAGCCAAGACAGGAACCTGGAGGCAGGAACTGAAGCAACAACCATCCATGTAGGAAAGCTACTGCTGGCTTGTTCTCCATGGCTTTTTTAACCTCCTTTCTTATTCAGCGCAGTTTAACCTGCCCAGGGCTTGCATTTCCAACATTGGACTCCTTCTACATCAGTCATTCAAGAATATGTCCCACACGAGCATGGGTCAGTCTGATAGGAACTGAGGTCCCCTCTTGCCAGGTGACCCAAAACTGTGTGAAACTGACAAAAAAATCTACCCAGCACAACATGTAAATTGCTCAGACAGCATTTAGAACATGAGAAAAATATTCCCCTTAGAATAAAATCTAGCTGTTCCTCGTGAATCCATAAATCTCCACAGAATCAAACTCTGCTTGCCTCTTCATAATTTATTTCATCCTTCTACACCCTTCCCTGTACCACCCTCAAGCAACACCCTCCATCCTGCCCCTTCTTCAACATGACAAAATCACCCCAAGGCCATTTTGAGAAGACTACTTGGAACATTCTCTTCTTAGCTCCTTTAGATAACATTTCTGTTGAAATTCCTTTTCTTGAAAAAGGCCTTTCGAAGGTGTTTCTTGACTATGGGGAAAAGTGAACAAATTTCCTTCCACCTCAGATAAAAGACCAACCTCAGACCACAGAAACAATTCTTCCCAAGTCAAGCTTGATATACCAATGAGTGTATCAGAGTCTGGGTGACTCTAGGGCCACTGTATGCTTCTCGAAGTATCCTATATCCCATGTCTGGACCCTGCCCAGAATGCAGGGAACACCTCCAGAGAGCTTCCTCTCTCCCAACAATTGCTTGTACTTGTACAGACTTGGAAAAAAAAGCCTTGTGAGTCTTGTGGTTTTTTAGGATTTCTGAGTTTTAGGTGTTTGTGAACTATGTTTCACAAATTTCTTGGGTGGTATAAGCTACCCTCCATGAACAAATGTTTCTTGGTTTCTTTTCTTAATGTTGTAAATAAAACACCCTGGATAAGGCAACGTAAAGGAGAAGGACTTACCTTTCTTCACAATCCAAGGGTAAATTCCGTCATGGTAGGAAAGTCAAGACCCTGTAAATTTAAGGCAGCTGGTCATTCCAGAGCCGTAATCAGGAGCAGAGCATGATTGCATGCTGATGCTCAGTGCCCTTTTTTTGCCTCTGTAGTCTGATATCCCAACCAGGAAATGATGCCATCCTCCGAAGATGGGTTTTCCCACCTCAATTATTAATCGGCCAAGACAATTGTCCACAGGCATACAAAATGGCCTATCTACCACTGCCTTTCAGACCTAGCAGCAACGACATCCCAGTAGCCACACTAATTAAATAATCATCCCAGCAGCCACAATGACACGCACCTTTAATCCCAGTAGCCACACTAGTTTGCCATAGAAACTGGATGGTGCACACCTTTAATCCCAGCCCTAGAGAGGATTATAAAACGGGAGGAAACAGCTCTCAAACACAGTCTCACTCTGAGATTACTGGAGACAGGATCATTGTTACAGACTGAGGGAAAGGTAAGAGCCAGTGGCTGACTGTTTTGCTTTTCTGGTCTTTAGGTTAAACCCCAATTTCAGTCTCTGAGTTTTTAATAATCCTGCTTCATTATTCCAGATTCTACTAAACTGACAATTAACAGTATTGCAATGATACAACATAAGACTAACAGCTAATGTTACCTCATGGTCTCGTTCAGTTACCATCATATTTACTTCCTTTGTCTTTTTCAAGCACATAATGTTTTGCTACTAGCTAGGTTATTTATTTGGTTTCTAAAGAAGGTAAGGTTGGGGCTAAAAAGATGGTTCAGTGGTTGAGAGCACTGGCTGATCTCCCAGATGACCCATGTTCAATTCCCAGCACCCACATAGTGACTGACAACTGTGTGTAACTCCAATCCACAGTCTCCAATGCTTTCTTTGTGACTCCATGGGCAAGGTGCATAGACAGACTTGTAAACAAATCACCCATATACGTTAAATAAGTACCCAATCTTTTTAAGGAACATAAAGTCCATAAAATCAAAGGCCTCAATGTCTCATTCACTGCTATATCACCAGTTCCTGAAATAATGTCTCACACATAGAAAATATAAAGTTGTTGACTAAAACACTCATATGTTTTGTCTATGAAACTATGTTATTCATAAAGGCTTAAAATGGAAAATAATTGAAATTTCATTAATGTAGTTATGGAGTAGCTATATATCAAAATACTTTTAACCTGTACAGTAATACAAAAATCTGTATTTATTAATACAGAACAATGTCTACAATATTTTAATGAGTGAAACAGGATTACATATGCTTTAATCCAATTTTATTAAATATCCTTGAGAATGTATAATTAGATGTCTGGTAAAAATATTTGCTGAAATCGTAGCAATTGTTCTCATTGGTGGGTAACATAAATATAGTTTGAGATCATTGGTTATTTATGATAACTTGATATCATTTATAACTAGTTGCTGTTATTCTGCAGGGAAAAAACATGGCCATTCTTTTTCGTGTATGGTCAAAACAACTTTAATCTTAGTTTGAAATAACTTACAAATACCAGGTTAGTTAACTTTGACTAAATTTTAAAACATGCACCATTTTCTATTTTAAATTACATTGACGTCTAAATTAAATAATTCTTGAAAAACCATTTGTAATTCCTTTTTTCTAACTTATTTTGAATGCAGCATGGAAATCTTCATCACAACAGTCTTTTCTCTCAGTCTTGCTATATAAGGAAACTAAGAACTGTGAAGACTTCTCACCAGCTTTAAGTGTTTTTTCCTACTATACATCTTACCATAGAAAGTACCAAGAAGACTCAAGATGACTTTGGGGACAAATATTGTCCATTAGTCTCCTTCAGCCAAGACTACAGTCTAGTAACACATCAAAGTAGTTATCTGTTTGATTTATGATTTTCAAACAAGTTTTTCAAAACCGCATGTCCAAAAAAGAGCACTAAGTAATCCAATGCTCCTTCTGCTCAAACACTCAAAAACAACCATGCAATTATGAAAGCATTTAGAAAACTCGGGAAGTCTGAGTGAGACTACTCCTGCGCAAAGGCATTTACACATGCACACTGGAGTATATAGAGTTGTCTAGGCATCGCAGCAGCCACGGCAATCCCTATAAATCATACTGACACACTTTGTTCCCGTCCGGCTCGCCAGATAACTGCTTTCACAACATCCCCAAATCACAAAATGAGTTGCAGCATGTAGTCAAATTACTTTTCTGACAAACCAAACAGCATAAAAAAAAATACCCGCAAGGACAAATTCATGAGAGATTAAAACGTGCTTAGCAGATCAAGAACGGAGAGGCCACTGTGATTCCAGAGGGGCACCGGAATATGCCAAAATTGTTTTATGACACTTAGCCATAATTACAGCTAACCACACTGTTGGGGCTCTTTTCTTGGCAGGATCAGAGGCGATGAATACGCATGTGTATTTGTGTGCATATATAAATTAATTTCCATCTGAAGATATGATTGCTCCACCTGTTATAGTCTGTCTCCATCCTAAATTCTCATCCAATATTGCCAATTAGTTCACAAAACAGAACTGAAGGGTGAAAACTAAGGTGCAAAATGTCTGATTTATGGATAAAATTGGCTATGCCCAATTATGTTTGTTGCTGCTTTAAATAATCTGTTATCAAATTGATTAAATAATTAAGGCTGTTACAAACATGTCAGATGGAATTTCACATCAAATTTCAATGAGTGCTTTCGAAATGTCACGAAGTTTCTGATACTGTGGGATTCTTTCCATCTCTGGAAGGTCACCTGGGGCGCTCACCTTCATTCAGGAAACAGTTGGAGCAGGATGAAAGAGTTATAAGAGATAGACATCTTGGGTTTTGTAATTTATAAGCCCCATGATCCTGAACAAGTAGCTCACCTCTCTAAGAGGTTTTCTTTCTTTTTTTTTTTTTGCCACATCAAAGATATGGAAATAGGATTTGGAGTGCCCACCTTCTAAGACATTTTAAACATGAACTAAAGTGAGTCGTGTCATTTGGGATGCAGCTTGTATGAAACAAATTTAATACCATTATTATCTGAGAGGAGCCTAGAAAGTCAGTCTGCAGTAACCATGCTCGGTATGATCCAATGTCTGCTGAGCTGTTCAGATGCTCCACTGAAAGTGTCTGTTAAAAGACAACCATAACAGTGTCTTCCTCCAGCACATTTGCCCTCTGATGAAGACCGCACACCCAAACTAAAACTAAAACAGCAGTAATACTACCAGTAATAATAATAATAATTATTATTATTATTATTACCCATGGGCACCAATGGGTAGCCTGGGAGACATAACTCACCATGACCTTCAAGGGTCACAGAAGTCTTGAGCCTAATTGGACAAAAATTTTACCTTTTTTTCTTTTTGCTGCTTTTTTAAGTTTGGAATTTATGTTTTAGAGTGATGAACACATTTTCCCTTAAGCTATGTTGAAAACTAACAAGTAGATGTTGTGTTTAAAGATATGTAGATTTCAGATGAGTTTTATTGAAAATAAAGTAAAATTTGACAACAAAGCAGAGCTTATTGCCACCACCATATTCGACTGAGTAAAGTTAGCATTCGACCATGACAAATATGAACAACTGTGTCACCCTGCCCATTTACTTCTTACATGAGGAATGACATGAGTACATGCCACAGCACACATGTGGCGCTCACAGGACATGGTTCAGGAGTCGATGCTCTTCTTCCACTGTGTGGTTCCTGGAGCTTGAATTCAAGTCATCAAGCTTGGTAGCAAACACCTGCACCTGCTGAGCCAACTCACTGGCTTGAGATGAGGGATTTTAAAGAGAAACTCTGAAGCCAATAGACTAAGGAGGTCTGATGAATTGCTGTCAAAACTTAGAACCTTTGCTATTCAAATGACCTTCCCAGCTAAAAGACTCCTTGAGGAGGGCCATGGAATAAAATGGATCATACAGAAGAAAGAGCCCGACTCTTTGAGCTGAATAAAGTAGATACAGAACTAAACATTTATGCAGAGCTGGTTTCATGAAAATGGAATTTGAGAAAGATGATATTTTAGCACTGGACCCTTTTAGTGAAAATCCACCCAAGCAATAAGTAAGAGTCATCTAGCCACAAAATAGAAATCATGTACAAAAAAAAATAGCACATCTCTGGCAAGTATTTTAGGATATGTAAAAGCAAGTGGCACTGGTGACAAGTGTAGCAAATTTATAGGGTTGTAGAAACTAAGATTCTCACAATGAAAACAAAGACGGAACTACGCTCAGCTTGAAGTTGGAGTCTATGACATGCATTCTTTTAATGAAATACTGCCCAGTGGTAGTATACAGATCTCTGTGGACTCTTTCTCCAGCAAAACAACCATCACTAGGGAATATTACATTTCTAGCGATAACAATAACAACAGTTTAAAGTCACTGGGAAATTCCTAAAGGCATCTAGAAGACAGAGGAACATTTATTCAAGGAAATGTTTAAGAACAGCTTGGTGTGATGGATGCTCTACTCCAAGCAGGTGCAGCAAGGTGATAGAACCCATCACTTCTCTAGCTCCCGGGCCAGGATGATGGCTTCTCCCTGGCAGGAGTCCACCAGCCCTGCTCATCATGCCTCACCTACTGTTGTGGAAGCTCTCTTCCAACCAAGATTCCAACACATTTGAGGTACCCCATCTTCCATTAGCCTACAGTCTAGCTGACTGAGAACACTGGATCTAGTCACACTGTCCTTGGTGGTCTCATTAGACAAACACCAAACACCAGAAGGGAAAGCTGAGAAGACATGACCATATATCTATCCATAACATCTCTCATAAAGCATGACGGGCACACTATCATCTGCTGACCCTGAACTCATTTCTATAAAAACAAATAGGATGCTCTAATCAGGAAGAGAAGACGCTGATTGGAGTTAAGGGTTCTGCACCTCTCTCTAAAAGAACTTCAGCAACAGCAACAAATGTTCTAGCTCAGAGTTGTTATTATTGAAAACAAGAGAAATCCCAGACAGTGAGCAACTCAAAGGAGAGTAGCAAGGCTGCAATAGATACAAGTGAAACACTGGACACTCCACCTCAAAAGGTGAACCCAAGAGAAATGAGGAGAAAGCGAAATAGAGCCCTGCTGGGATGAGAGAAGCCTCAGAGCTGACCTGGGCAAAAAGATCTCAGTTGAATCAGGCGTTTGAGAAATATGTTTCCTCAAGGCATTGTCAAAAGCAATAGAGCTGTCAGCCAGCAGTAAGTACAAGTTCACAGCTGAGGCTGACCAAGTAATGGCAGATGGGACAAAGCCTTAAAGAAAAAAAGAAGCCAGGGAGAGCTCAAAGGAGCCTGGCAAAAAGAAAACAAAACAAAACATCATCCTTCTCACTACATGCACCCTGCCTAGAAGTAATAAATATGTCCTCTTCTTACTGTTTCTCTTTTATAACTCCAGAAACTCATCTTTAAGGCATGAAAAAATGCCATGGGTAAAGATTTCTAAGAAGAAGGAAACACTAAATTACATAAGACCAGTCCTGGCATCCTGCAAAGACTGGGTCCTTAAAAGAGTGGTTAATCTTTGCAATCCCTGGAAAACTTAAATCTCCTTCATTTACCATCAGTAACAAAGATGTTCTAACCATCAAACATGATAGGCAAAGTAACTTTGAAAAGCATGTAAAAAGATATTTGGAGCATGGGATTGAGTTCTTAAGACTATGTTGTTTCTGGACCCAATTCAGTAATTCAAGAAATAAGATCTCCCTTCAATGGAAGAATGGATGAAGAAAGTATGGAATATATACATATTAGAGTACTACTCAGCAGTAAAAAACAATGACTTCTTGAATTTTGAATACAAATGGATGGAAATAGAAAACACTATCCTGAGTGAGGTAAGCCAGACCCAAAAAGAGGAACATGGGATGTACTCACTCATATTTGGTTTCTAGCCATAAATAAAGGACATTGAGCCTATAATTCGCGATCCTAGAGAAGCTAAATAAGAAGGTGAACCCAAAGAAAAACATATAGGCATCCTCCTGAATATTAACCTTCATCAGGCGATGAAGGGAGACAGAGACAGAGACCCACATTGGAGCACCGGACTGAAATCTCAAGGTCCAAATCAGGAGCAGAACGAGAGAGAGCACAAGCAAGGAACTCAGGACAGCGAGGGGTGCACCCACACACTGAGACAATGGGGATGTTCTATTGGGAACTCACCAAGGCCAGCTGGCCTGGGTCTGAAAAAGCCTGGGTTAAAACCGGTCTCGCTGAACATAGCAGACAATGAGGACTACTGAGACCACAAGAACAATGGCAATGGGTTTTTGATCCTACTGCACGTATTGGCTTTGTGGGAGCCTAGGCAGTTTGGATGCTCACCTTACTAGACCTGGAAGGAGGTGGGTGGTCCTTGGACTTCCCACAGGTCAGGGAACCCTGATTGCTCTTCGGGCTGACGAGGGAAGGGGACTTGATGGGGAAGGGGGAGGGAAATGGGAGGCGGTGGCGGGGAGGAGGCAGAATTCTTTAATAAATAAATAAATAAATACGAAAGAAAGAAGATCTAACACACATATAACCTTCCACATGTGCAGACACACCCACGTCATCATTGTGCACCCATCGGGACCTAGAAGAGACTAGACACAAACAAGTAGAATGATACGGGACTCCTGCATAACAGAAAAAAAGAAAAGTTATTACAACCGTTAACTCCCAGGAAGATGCCCAGGAATGTGAGTGGGGAAAGTAAGACAGACGCCAAGTTGGTCAACTGAATATCAGGAATGCAGATGAACTCCCAGCCTGCAGCAGGTGTTCCCCCTGGTGTGCCTCCAACTGCTCTAGAGACTCCTCTCACCCCTCTGCACACTCAGCGTGATCCCCGGAATCCCAGCACACCCATACTCACAATCTCCAATATGGCACGGATTTTCTCCTTCTGGTTTTCTACATGTACAATTCTCTCCTCGGGAGGCCGTCTTTCCTTCCCCTCCTTTGCTCATCTAACCAATTCCGATAATAACTGAAACTCTGTTTTAAGCTTTCTCATCTCTGTAATTCCTCCTTCCTATCTTCTATTTGGTTTGGGCGTTCATCTCCCACAGTCCCACAGTATCCATGCCCTACATGTATGCAGCCCTGCATTTTAGCAGAGTTATCTGATATCTCTCTAACGATAAAGACCTTAAGGAACCAATAAGGTATTTGGCACAGTGCCAGGTATAGAGGAGCTCAACAAGTGTGGCGAGGAAAATAAGTGAACATAAACATGGAACTGCCCAGAAGAAACCAAGCTTCCTCCAAAATTAAGACTATGACCGCAAAGAGTACAAAGCCTCTATTGGTCATTCTGAGCCATTGGCTATATTTTCTTCATGGCTAGAACTAGATAATGAAGGACAGAGCCTTCAGGTTACAAACGACACTGTTTGTAGCTACCAAGACTGTAGACTAGTGGGGGCACAGAATATGAGTCCCTGGTAAACTAAGATGAAATAAGATGATAATATATGGCATGGCATCTGTGCACTTAAACAAAGATCCCTTAGACATTATGACTTAAATCAATGACACAGTTTAACAGTGGATTAGCAGTTGAGAACTGTGCCCCAAAGGGGAACACATGCCTGCTTTTGTAACCTGATCCAGAGCCTGTGACTGGGGATGTCATAGGGCTATTGCTTTGGACTACTGTTTTACTAAACGGTCACACTGTTAAACTGCCTTCTGAATGTTTATGTTTATGCCTATAGATTACTGCTGCATAATGCCCCTAACACTGATGGCCTCTCCCTCTGGAACCCTAAGCCAAAATCAACTCTTTCTCCCATAAGTCACTTGCCACTGTGGTGTTGGTCACAGCCACAGAAAAACGACTAATACAGATTACCAGAGAAAATACAGGCTCTAATTAGAGGAGGGAGAAAACCTTTTGAAAAGAACATTATATACTAGTACATTGTAGGAATTTGCTGATTGATTTGGGCTTAGCTCCTTATATGAGCAGTTAATTCTTCACTCGTCCTGGCTGGTTTTGTTTGCTTGAGAACAGACTTACACCCCTTTTTTATCGGCTATTCTGTCAAAACCCCATGACAAGCACTGAAATACCACCTCAGCACATCACCGAGGAAGGTAGGCAGCAAAGGTAATGCCAGAGCCAGCCAGCTCCTTGACACACTCAGTCATTTGCATTATGGCTGTGACTAGTCACAATAAAAATAATTATATTCTCATTAAATAAGACTATTTCTCATAATAGCATAATTTGATTCAAATAAGGAACTGATCCAGCAGGGTCTTGGAAGGCCTGGTGCTATTTCTCTCAATGGCAGCTAATTTGGCAGAAGGTACACAGGAATTTATTTTTGTGTTCCAAGCGTAATCGCCACCTGTGACATTCCTAAGATCTCTTTTGGTAAAAATTAAATCTCCTGTACTGGCTGGAAACATTTCTACTCATAATGGCTACATATGGACACGGAGGTGGATTCAATAATCTCCAATTTTTCCCCTAGTTAGCTTTTCTGTCTTTCTTTAGACATATTTTGTATGAGACACACACCTTGGTGGGTTCTTTGTTCATTTAATTAACATTGCAGTCGTGTAAGCATGACTATTATGGTCTTTCTAAGCTTTCCATCATTATAAATTTTTAGAAACCTGAATGTTGTTTGAGAAAAGAAGTATTTTAATTTATATATAAAAGCCATTTTAACACATTAATTTTTTTTAAAAAATCAATTCTGCCATTTAAAATTGGTAGTAAAAGTTGTATGTATCTTCATTTGTATTTTTCCTTTAACATTTAAGTCTACTAATTATAATTTTAAGTGCTCACTTTATTTAAGGAAACAATTCCTCAATCTCACCAAACTGGAGAGCTAAAGCCTAATGTATACTCGGGTACTTCAAGCATCGTTTAAAACAGTCTCCATGGTAATCTCTTGTTAGAAGAGGCTGTGCACACACAATTCATCTTCTTTGTAAAGTCAGTGCCCACCACTGAATTTTTTTTTTAGCTAAACCTTCTTCATATAAAAAAGGAATGATTTCCAGAGGAATCAAGTGTCCTCTGTCTCCTGCCAAGCTCAGATGTTCCATTTTGTGAAACATTGTACTTCAAGATGTTAAGGGCACTTTCCCGTGTTTGATGGCCATTGAAAAGGGCGATGTCCACTAGGGCAGTTTGAGCAAGATACTGCCCTCTCCTGGCACTGATCTCCTCCATTTGCACTCTTCCGTTCTGGATGGCATACAAGGCCAGGGTTATGTAATGTCCTCCCGCCAGAGAATGTGAAATATGGCCCACGTAAGTCCTCATAATCACATAAACAAATGATGACGTCATACGGCCTCAACTCTTTCACAGCTACTTATGGCTGACATCCGAAACGAGAAACAGCCTCTTCATGAGGAATACCCAGATCGTTTTTTTTTTTTGGGGGGGGGGGTTTCATTATGATATTTTTATTCATACATATAACAGATCTTGATTATATTCATACTCATTACCCTCTATAGTCTTCCTTTTATCCCAATTTTTTTTTTATTTTTCTTAAAGATTTCTGTCTCTTCCCCACCTCCGCCTCCCCCCTCCCTCCCCCTCCCCCAATCAAGTCCCCCGTCCCTCGTAAGCCCAAAGAGCAGTCAGGGTTGCCTGCCCTGTGGTAAGTCCAAGGTCCACCCACCTCCATCCAGGTCTAGTAAGGTGATCATCCAAACTGCCTAGGCTCCCACAAAGCCAATAGGTGCAGTAGGAACAAAAACCCATTGCCATTGTTCTTGAGGTCTCAGTAGTCCTCCTTGTCCACTATGTTCAGCAAGACCGGTTTTATCCCAGGCTTTTTCAGACCCAGGCCAGCTGGCCTTGGTGAGTTCCCAATAGAACATCCCCATTGTCTTATTGTGTGGGTGTACCTCTCGCGGTCCTGAGTTCCTTGCTCGTGCTCTCTCTCCTTCTGCTCCTGATTTGGACCTTGAGATTTCAGTCCGGTGCTACAATGAGGGTCTCTGTCTCTGACTCTGTCTCCTTTCATCGCCTGATGAAGGTTAATATTCAGGAGGATGCCTATATGTTTTTCTTTGGGTTCTCCTTCTTATTTAGCTTCTCTTAGAACCTGAGTTATAGGCTCAATGTCCTTTATTTATGGCTAGAAACCAAATATGAGTGAGTACATCCCATGTTCCTCTTTTTGGGTCTGGCTTACCTCACTCAGGATAGTGTTTTCTATTTCCATCCATTTGCCTGCAAACTTCAAGAAGTCCTTGTTTTTTACTGCGGAGTAATACTCCAATATGTATATATTCCATACTTTCTTCATCCATTCTTCAATTGAAGGGCATCTAGGTTGTTTCCAGGTTCTGGCTATTACAAACAATGCTGCTATGAACATAGTAGAGCATATACTTTTGTTGTATAATAAGGCCTCTCTTGGGTATATTCCCAAGAGTGGTATTGCTGGGTCCAGGGGTAGGTTGATCCCGAATTTCCTGAGAAACCTCCACACTGCTTTCCAGAGTGGTTGCACAAGTTTGCATTCCCACCAGCAATGGATGAGTGTACCCCTTTCTCCACAACCTCTCCAGCAAAGGCTATCATTGGTGTTTTTGATTTTAGCCATTCTGACAGGTGTAAGATGATATCTTAAAGTTGTCTTGATTTGCATTTCCCTGATCGCCAAGGAAGTTGAGCATGACCTTAGGTGTCTTTTGGCCATTTGAACTTCTTCTGTTGAGAGATCTCTGTTCAGCTCAGTGCCCCATTTTCTGATTGGGTTGATTAGCCTTTTACGGTCTAGTTTCTTGAGTTCTTTATATATTTTGGAGATCAGACCTTTGTCCGTTGTGGGGTTGGTGATGATTTTCTCCCAGTCAGTGGGTTGCCTTTCTGTCTTAGCGACAGTGTCCTTTGCTTTACAGAAGCTTCTCAGTCTCAGGAGGTCCCATTTATTCAATGAGGCACTTACTGTCTGTGCTGCTGGGGTTATACGTAGGAAGTGGTCTCCTGTGCCCACATGCTGTAGAGTACTTCCCACTTTCTCTTCTATCAGGTTCAGTGTGTTCGGGCTGATATTGAGGTCTTTAATCCACTTGGACTTGAGTTTTGTGCATGGTGATAGATATGGATCTATTTTCATTCTTCTACAGATTGACATCCAGTTTTGCCAGCACAATTTGTTGAAGATGCTCTCTTTTTTCCATTGTATACTTTTAGCTCCTTTATCGAAAATTAGGTGCTCATAGGTTTGTGGGTTAACGTCAGGGTCTTCTATTCTATTCCACTGGTCGACTTCTCTGTTTTTATGCCAATACCAAGCTGTTTTCAATACTGTAGCTCTGTAATACAGTTTGAAGTCAGGGATGGTAATGCCTCCAGACGTTCCTTTATTGTATAAGATTGTTCTGGCTATCCTGGGTTTTTTGTTTTTCCATATAAAGTTGATTATTGTCTTCTCCAGATCTGTGAAGAATTTTGATGGAGCCAGATCGTTTTTATCCTAATCCTAAACTCAGTCTCCACACACATGCCTCTTGCTTCCCACATCTAAATGGTCTTGAGTTTTCTCACTTGTGGTTTTCCCAATCTTCTGTGCCCATCAGGAAAGTCAAGGAGTTTTGATGGCTTGATTAGTCTCATTTGTTTAGTTTTAAGAGCTGGTACCCAGCGACCTGCCTCCTGGAGTCTGCTTTCCTTGGCCAGGAGTGGAGTCTGGGTCGGTGCATTTCCACGGCTCCCCGGTGTGAGTCTACTGTGTAGCTGGAATTCAGAAACAAAGCCGCTTTCATTTCTTGCCTAGAACTCTGGCTCTGGTTAAATCCAGCTCAAATCATCCAAGTCCTCTGTCATAAGTATGTGGTACCTTCAGCAATAGGGGCTTACCACCAACCCTTGAGAGGTAACCAAGGGCTACATCAATCGTCTATGTCATTCCCAGTCACTGGACTAGCGTGCTAACCATTTAAAACAGGGTTTCTTGTGCCTGTGGGTCACATTGTCAGACCAAGTATCATAACTTGTGTGTGTGTGTGTGTGTGTGTGTGTGTGTGTGTGTGTGTTTGCAAGCATTCACATGCTTATATGTACATATATACTTGTAAGTATCATCTATAATTTTAGGCAAATCTAAAACAATATGATTCCTTGAGGTTTTATCAAACAACCTTAATGTTATTTGTCCCATGTCCCTTCTTCTCTTTTCCTATTGGCCATCTTCCATCCTCCCCAGCTGAAGCCCTCTCCGTGTTTTTCAGTTTCTCACTTCATATCACCTATATTCCTCTGCTTCCCTCTCAGGCCCCACCGATGGTCCCTTTATGCTTTCCTGGTTTCTGTGATTACTCTGTGTTACATATTCACAACTGACGGTTTGGGGCTAGGAGCCACAGATAAGAGAGAACTCCCAACATTTGTCTTTCTGGGTCTGGGTTACCTCACTCAATATCTTTTCTGGTCTACCCATTTACCCACGAATTTCATTTTTTCTCTGCAGCTTCATAGTGCTCCATTGTGAATATGGACCATATGTTCATTATCAGTTCAACACTAGAAAGATAATTAGGTTAGCCTTTCCCTGGGTGAGCCCCTTACTTGGTATCCAATACAAAGTGCTCAAGCCTGATGCCATATGCACACAAGCACCAAAAACAAACTCAGCAGACTGTGTTTCTATATTTATGCACACATATATATGTGTAACAATACTAATCAAAGAAAAAGAGGCTATCAACTTGAGGGTAGGGAGATTGAGTGTGAGGGTTTGTAGAGGGAATACCTGGGAGGGACTGAAGGAAGGTAGGGAGTAAGAAACAATGTTACTCTATTTTAATTAAAATGTATTAAATTTTAAATAACATGACATGCAAACATCTTTTATTTTATTTTTTTTAAAAGAAAACAAACTATCTTTTTTCATTTTACATACCAATCCCAGTTCCCATCCCCTTCCCTCCTCCCATTCCATCTTCTTTCCCCCCACCCCACTCCCCAGCCACTCCTCAGAGAGGGTAAGGTGCATTGCTTTGAGGAAAGTCCAAGGCCCTCCCTACTATATCTAGGCTGAGCAAGGTATCCATCCAAATAGAATGGATTCCAAAAAGCCAAGACAAATAGTAGAGATAAATTCTGGTGCCACTTCCAGTGGCCCTGCATCTGTCCCAGCCATGCAACTGTCAACTACATTAAGAGGGTCTAGTTTGGTCCTATGCTGGTTCCTTCCTTGTCCATCCAGAGTTGGTGAGCTCCCATTAGCTCAAGTAAACTGTTTCAGTGGGTATCACCATCATCGTCTTGACCTCTTAGCTCATATTCTCACTCCTTCCACTCTTCGACTGGACTTTGGGAGCTCAGCCCAGTGTTCCACTGTGGGTCTCTGCCTCTGCTTCCATCAGTTGCTGGATGAAGGTTCTATGATGACATTTAAGATAGTCATCAATCTGGCTACAGAGCAAGGTCAGTGCGGGTACTCTCCACTATTGCTTGGGGTCTTAGCTGGGGTCATTCTTGTGGATTCCTGTGAATTTCTCTAATGCCACGTTTTTGGCTAGCCCCATAATGGCTCCCTCAATCAAAATATCTCTTTCCTTGCTCTCCATCTCTGTCCTTCTCCCATCTCAACTATTCCATTCCCTCAAGTTCTTCCCTCCATCTTTTTCTCCCTTCCTCCTCTCCTTCCATCATCCATCCCATCCAAACCTCCATGCTCCCAATTTTGTCAGAAGATCTTGTCTATTTCCCCTTCCCAGGGAGATCTATATATGTTTCTCTTAGGGTTCATCTTGTTACTTAGCTTCTCTAGGGTCGTGGACTATATGCTCGTTATCCTTTGCCTTACAGTTAGTATCCACTTATGAGTGAGTACATACCATGTTCATCTTTCTGGGTCTGGGTTACCTCACTCAGGATGGGTTTTTCTAGTTCCATCCATCCGCATGCAAATTTCAAGATGTCATTGTTTTTTACTGCTGAGTAGTACTTCATTATGTAAATGTACCACATTTTCTTTATCCACTCTTTGGTTGAGGGGCATCTAGATTGTTTCCAGTTTCTGACTATTACAAATAATGTTGCTATGAACATAGCTGAACAAATGTCCTTGTAGTAAGATTGAAAATCCTTCGGGTATATGCCCAAGAGTGATATTGCTGGGTCCTGAAGTAGGTTGATTCTCAGTTTTCTGAGAAATCACCATACTGATTTCCAGAGTGGTTGTACAAATTTGCATTCACACCAGCAATGGAAGAGTGTTCCTTTTACTCCACATCCTCTCCAGCATAAGCTATTATCAGTGTTTTTGATCTTAGTCATTCTGAGGGTTTGCAGGGAGAATATCTGGGAGGGACTGAAGGAAGGTAGGGAGGGGGGGAAGCAATGTCACTCTATTTTAATTAAAAATAAAACACATGAGAGTTGTTTCCTTAGTATAAAGTCATAGAGCAGAGCACTATTGTCAGAACCAGAAGACACTTGGTACTTCATGTACCTCAGACACTTCCACAGACTCATCTGGACTCCCACAGACTCAGAAAGAGCACCGGGCCATCCTCAGGAATAAAGAGATGTTTTCTCTGAAAAGTATCAATTCCTCTTTGTCTGGCATTCAGCAGAGAAAACCCAGTAACACTAGTGATGACATTCACCCCAAACCAGCCTTAAGGGGTCTGGCTTCCCCAAATGCCTCCTGGTCTTTACCCAAATAACAGCCCTAGCCCTGGGGCCACTGCTACCAATCTCCCTCCTGGCAGCCATTCTCCATGTTTGCCCCAGAATGACACTTGTAGCGACAAGAGCTCAGCAAAGAATCGTTACAAACATCTGTTTTGTTTCACAAGGGCCACACTAGTAAATTGTCCACAGCTATTATCTCACTGTGTGTCACATTAATGATCCCATAAAATGAAGAATGAGGAGAAGGAGCGATTTTGCTCAACCCCTTTATAAGGCAGGAAGTTGGAGCTAGGGACTCTTTACGAGTGGATGAAAACTCGCTAAACTAAATGTCATCCCTCATCTAAATACAGAACTTCCCGTCTGTAAGGACATTTTCCTTCACAGGGACATCCCCTCACAGTAGAATGTGGAGCTGCCAAAACTCTTGCTGCTATAACCAAGCTTTGCGTGGCTAGAGGACACTGAACCTGTGAAACTTTCCGCCGGCCTCAACTGTGACTAACAGGATTTGTACCATAACCGGCTGGTCGTGTGCCAGGTGCCCCATCCATGACATCATTCATCTTTCTTTCTTCTCAGTTTTCATCCTCCTGGGGCCAGGCGGGCAGTAGAATCACTCTCTTCATTCTGTGACTCCGGATGTGCCTACCTCTACTTGTCCTTCCAAAGGAGCCTGTTTCATGGTAAATTACGGGTTCCATGCAGAAAGCTGTATTGCTTTTCCCATTTGCGGTTGTTTACACTTTGCTCTCAATATTTTCCCACCAATATGCCATTCAGGGGCTGTTACGCTGACACTAATGCTAATGGTTATATTATACTTCTGTTTCACTACAGTGCATGTTTTTTAAAAAGCATAAAGAGCCCATTTTGCAGATGTTCATATAGCCTCACGGCACAGAGTTACTTATATCCGGCATGGAGAAGAAGCCTAGACATCCTTGTCTCCTGAAGCCAGTTGCGATTCCGAATTATCTGAATTAATTGAAGCCCGACACCATCCATACAGATTCATGACCCAGATGAAAGATGAGCTCTGGTAAAAACAAGCAGCGTGCTCAGAGCATCGCCAAACCAAGGAGCCGAAGGAGAAGAGCAGATGTCTCCAGAAGGAATGAGCCCCAAGATCACCATTACTGAACTGCCCAGTGTCGGGATGTCAGCAGTGATCACAGTGGAAGGGCTGTAAAATGTCACAGCCACAGGGGCTGCACATCTGTCCCAGTAGCATAACTCAGCCTGCGACCTGGATGGGAGCGTGACAGCTTGCTCCTAAAGGGAGAAGAATCCTCGGTGGAGGCAGAGCCAACTTAATCTCCTTGGAGTTCAGCACTAAGTCTAGAGAACACTACTTATTGATCTCATCCCACAGCAAGGCACTTGTATTTTATCACCAGTAAATAGCCCTTGTGGGCCTTTTTAGGATTCGAGGCAGCTAAGATAAGAACACATTTTCCTTGGTTCTTTTTATTTAAAAAAAAAAAAAAGTCGTAGGTGGAAAAAAAATACACATACTGAGGAAATCACAAAAGCAGAGTATCTGGAAAGCCAGGAACAGGGCTGGCGAGTCTGTCAACCATGGCTGAGCCTTAACCCTGGCATTGATCGAATATGAGACCTGAGGCCAGCTTTATCTCATCTCTGTCAGTGTCACCAACGGAAAGAGCAGGCTGAGGAAGGTGACAGCATATCTCACGGGCGTCCTGCAGAACTCATAATGAACGGAAGTGTGCTTCAAACAAGAGGACTGTGCCGACACACTGGAAACAACATGACAATTTAATAATAAAGCGAAGAGAATCAACAAAGCTGAAGAGCCTACAGAGACCTGGCCTCTCTGATTATGCTTCTGGAAAATGACACTCGAGTGCCAGTTTCAAGTGGCTGAAGTAAGGTCCAAAACCCCACAAGCCTTGGGCATTCTGCCAGTGTTCCTGTTTTATAAGGGGCTTTGTGTGCTTTTGTATTCATACTCAGATCCTTAATTTCTTTTCCTTTTCCTTTTTAGGCTGTTTTGCACATTGTGGTGACTAATTTTAAATTTCATATATATATATACATATATATGTGTGTGTGTGTGTATATATATATATCCAAAATAGAGCAAGCCTAGCCATCTAGCATCAAATAACATATCACTGTTTTGCTGGCTTCAAATAATTAAGGCAGCATCACAATAACTATTAGGCATTGTTTTCCTCATTTGTTTATCCGGAATCACGCACCTCACGGAATGGAACTGGCCAGCTGAAACCAGTCTCCCACACTCTCCTCTACACCCAGCCCCACAAACTTCCCTGCTTTGAAGACAGCTGAATTTAGAATAGCAGGGTGTCAATGAGCCAGATAAAAACCAACGCTGAGCAGAAAGGGAACACAAAAATCTGCATATTAGAGTTTTTCTTTCCTTTCTATTTTATGAACGTGAGAGCAGAGCCGGGATTTGTAGAGTCTATAGCTTATACAATTTGGGAGCCCTTTTGATAATAAAAGTAGACACACTTTCCCCAGCATATACATTCATGGCATCATTCTGCTAGGTAGAGCCCCTTCCAGAATTTAGGTGGAGTCTTTGAAAGAAGCTATGACACTTAAGGAAAATCCACCCTTCTGCCTATATGACGGGGCTGCCATGATTGTTTGTTCCCATCTCTTCTTTCTCCTCATAGGGCCCTCAGTGTATTTCCCACAATCCTCTATGCTTTGTACCAATGATCTTTTCCATCTACTGCTTTTTTCTTCAGCATGGACAGTACATAAACTCAGGAAGTATCTCAGGACACACAAGCACACTTAATGGGAAATAGTTCTCTCCAGAAAATTCTCAGATACACACTTCAGAGCAAGGAGGAAAAGACCAAAGACAATGAACTATTTCCTTGGATTAAATTCTCAGATTAGCCTTATTCTTCCAAACTTATGGGGAGTAAAATCACGGATCAGCAGGCCCAGTAACAGCTAGAGAAAGCTGTCAGTCCCATCACAAGATATTCACGCCTATTCATAAGCAAATCCTGACCAAGGACCTAGCAAACTTGAATTTTAATTAGAGCAAGAAGTGTGTTAACAACTCCAGCTGCCAACACAAACCAAGGCCAGAGGAGCCTCGCTCTCTCTCCCAGTCAGCAGCATCGCCTACCTCCAGTGTGTGCTCTCTCTCTCTGCATATAGAGCTGACACCCAGGGAAAATGGAGGTCAATGTGGAGGAAGGCACAGGACCAGTCAGGAAAAGGATGCGGCAGTGCTTGAAATCAGAGCAGCTACCCTAGGCCAGGGCCAACCATAACAGGAAGGTACTTCAGTATTCCATTAAAAAATTAATAATAAATCTACACTCATAAGTTTCTGGTCAAACAATAAGTAAATAAAAGAGGCTACAGTCATTACAGAATAGGTGAGGAGATACCAGCTTTAGGAATGCAGCAAGGTGCACCAGTGACTAAGCTCTGGACTCCTCTGTAACAGCATCCACATCACAGGCTCAGCATAAAACCTATGATGTCAATATAATTTTAGTCCACATTAAAATTCAAACAACAGATGCTAAAATAACCTGGTATAATGGGAAACTTGGGGGTTGTTTGATGTTTTAGACCAAATAGCCTGAATTATCTCTCCTGGGATCCCATCGCCTTCCTCAGTTTCCTCCTTCTTTTCGGAACCTGCTACCCAATGCCACTCCCAGCCATTATTGATTTCTGCTTACCCACAATGCCCAAGTCGCAAGCCATGTCAGTTCTGCCTCTGAAATTGCCCTAAATGTGCCCCCTCCTTCCTACTTACATCCGGACTCTCCAGAGAATGTCATTAGCCTTCCGCTAGCTTCCCAATGTCCACATTTGCTTCTCCAGTTCCTCTTCAAATTGTCAATATCTATTTCCTGAAGTACTGATCTCATTTCTTTGCTACTCTATATACATTATAAAACCTTTCAAAATCTCTCTGTTCCATCTTTATCATGGTCCCAGTATCCCATGGAGACGCATCTTATACCATCCCATCTTTGGTCCCCTATTCTCCAGCCACATGAGGCTCTTTGCTGTTTTTCTCATACCCTTGCCCATGAGTTCTCTGCTTGGGACTATTTCCTTGTCATCGAGATCAAATTCAAGAGGTTGGAGATGTAGCTCAGTTAGTCAAATGCTTGCCTGGCATGCACCACACATACTGAGGATGCTGGTGCACACCTATATGCCCAGCACTAGAGAGTTAGAGGAGGGAAGATCAGAAGTTCAAGACAAACCTCAGTTGGATGAATCTGAGGCCAACCAGGGATATAGTGAGGCCCTATCTCAAAAAAAGGAAAGAAAGGAGGAGGAAAGGAGTGAGGAAGGAAAAGAAGGTGGAAAGTAGTGAAGGAAGGAAGGAAAGAAAAGGGATCCAGTTCAAATACCACTTTTCCTATAAAACTTCCTCTGACTCACCCTCCTCCAGGCTGAATGGCTACATCCTTCTGGGCTCTCAATCTCCTTAAAATAAAATTATCTATGGCCTCATCTCAGCTCATTAGGTTCCATTCATCTCGGTATCTCCAGCACCCAGCAGCGATCCAACATGCCAATGCATTTGACTAAAACCGGAAAGAAATAATCCCCCTAACATGAACTATTGGAGCAAGAGTAGACTTACAGCTGAGACTTGTTACTCATTTATTTTCCCGGGCCACACCTACTTTTAGAATACTGACTGACTTGCAAGGGTACTGTGGGAAGGTCAGATTCACACAGAAACTTTCCAGAGCCCTAGAGAAAGGAAATGCTTGTCTCCAGAGACCATAGTCATTTTGTGTGTTAGGGACTGGGAGGTTGTTTTAATTCTGATTGTGCCTGGCTTTACTACCTTGTGTTGTCCCTGCTGTTCATCCAAAATTTCTAAAACGCATTGTCTCCTAGGGTACAGAGGATGCTGTCGTCTCTCAAAGTTGGTCGATGTGTTTAGCCTTCAGACCCCCTGGTTGGCTGTGCAATGCCAGCTCTTTCCTTCGGGTATTATTAATTACCAGAACTGCTACAAACAGGCAGCTAGCTACCCCAGTCCCCAGCAGGCAAACCAGCAGGTTTACCAGATTTCCCCTTTCAATTAAAGAATCCCACTTAGCTGCAGACTGGAAGCTCCAAAAGTCAGGACAGAATACTTTCCCAAGGATTATTCTTATTGTTAAAATGTGCTTCCCCGAGACGCTGATTCTATGGCTAATATCATCACAGGGCAAGAATAACAGGCTTTATACCAAAAGGATCTGTAAATAAGCCCTGCGGTAAGCTGGACTACTGTTCTTGATCACCCATGACTATGTTCCCAGACAGGATTATCCATTCCCACCCACTGACATCTTACTTGTTGAGCATCCACGCAGGGATGGGGTATTATCCCGCTTTGCTTTGCTAATGATACGTGAGAAACTTTAAAAGTCATTATATAGTTCCGCCAGACCTCCTGATTTTTACCATTCACACACACACACACAGCATGTACTGGAGGGCTGCTCCCTGGATTGGAGTCCTGGAAAAATCAGAACAAAATATAGCTAGTGTTACAGGAAAGCCGTTACCAATAGCCAACTTACAACTGATATTTGAAGGTCATTTGGCACTTTAACACACACAACTGATGCAAAAACAATTTAAATACTTCTAATGCAAATGTATGAATAACACTTTTTATGTGTAAAATGATTGATCTGAATCTGTAAGGGGGAAAGGCTATATTCCCACAAGATATATGGGCGAAAGGGAATAACTTACAAAGGAAGACATCTAGCAGCTAATAAGTTATAAAAAATATTCAACTTGCCTATCAATTTAAACATTATATGAGTATAATATAATTTAGCAAATATAAAACATATATATATATATATTAAGAGGTAGAAAGGATAGTACATAAAAAACTGTATTTTTAAGAAAACAATTTGGTGGTATTTAAAAAACCTATACATTGTGTGTGGTGCATGTGTCTGTCTATCTGTCTGTCTCTGTTGTCTGCTTGTCTGTGTCTGTGTGTTGCAGGCATGGGAGTAGAAAATATATTCATCCATGCACATGTATGTTGAATCCAAAAGAGAACACCAAGGGACTTCCGGCATTCTTGACCTCATTGATCTGAGGCAGGAGTCTCTCGCTGAATTGAAAGCTAACCATTTCAGCTAGGCTGGATGGCCAGCAAGTTCCCAGCATCTGCCTGTCTCTCATCCCAAAGCCGGGTGCTAGGAAACCAAGCTCAGGTCCCTCATGCTTGCACAGCAAGCTCACTTACTCTGAGACATCTCCCCAACACCCCGGAGAATCTTATTTTGCCATAGTGCTTTCCAAAACAACTCTGCAATTTAGGATCCCCAAGCAGAATATAAAGGCTCTGCTTCCTCCTCACCTTTTGCAGCAACTGGTTTTGGTCTCACTAGTTTTTGTCTAGTGGCATTAAAATGTTCTCATATGAATTTACTTTTCAGTTCATAGGGACATTGAAATAGTTTATATACTTACTGATAAATGCTCTATTCATTTGGCCATAGCATTTCTCAAGCTTTGTATGTTATTTTCTTCCAGTCTGTCACCAGCTATTAACTTTTTGGTGCTGTTCAATAGATGGAGAGCCGATTTCGATGTAGAGAAAGCTATTGGGACTGCTTGTCACGTTTTTATGTTTGTTTGTTTGTTTTTGTTTTGTCTCATTTAGCAAATCCAGATTCCAAGGATACAACGATATTCTCCTACAAATACATGTTTTTATTGTTTGTTTTTGTTTGTCTGTTTCATCTACCTGAAAATTTTATCTTAAATAATCATCATTTTCCCTTTTAATATTAGCCGATTTGCTGATCTCAATGTCAGTGCCACACTAGAGCTGCAAATATGACTTTGCAGTATGGGTTGCTATTCAACAGTATCTACTATATCTACTATTTTTCAGAATGGTTATTGGATTCTTAATTTGAAATAAAACACACTCTTTAATATGACTTTTTGCTCCAACCATGACTATGACACATCTCTTCCCAACACTTGTTATTATTTCAATTTCCTTAATAAAACTTTTAAGATATCTCTCCACTAAAGTCGCATGTTCACTTTATTTACAATTTATTAAGTACTCTTAATCTTTGTTCCATTGTGAATGATATCTATTTTAAATGATTCTTATGGATATACATGGTGATACTATTGAATTTTTTTATTACAGTCTCACAGGCCTCTCTGGATTTCTTATAAAATAACTATTTTGTCTGTAAATAATAAAAAGCATATTCCCCAGTTACTAATTTCAATATATAGAACCTGTGATACTTTATTGAACATTAGCTGTCACAGTGGTCCTTCCTGCCTTGTCTTAACTCAAAGAAGAATGCGCTCAAAATATCTTTCTGCAATAGTATAGTATACAATGTTTATCACATATATATTATGTATATATAGTATGTAATCTTGGGAAAGGTTTTGTCATACAGAAATGTTCTTTCAATGCCATTTTGACAATAAGTATCTACCCTTGAGAAATATTGCACAGACGCATAAAAGGACTCAAAGGGGGTTCCAAAGTTTCCATTGTCAGAAGCATGCTGGAGATCATACAGCAGCACACCACTTTGTAATATTAGCATGGCTCAATGGCGATTAGTAGTGATGCTCATATCGGCCAGGCCACTCCCCTCGGTGCTCTTCCTTTCTTCTCTATATCCGTATTCCCATCTGCTGCCATTTCCTTCTGCCTAAACAAATTCTTTCAATATCTCACTAACTGCAGGCGTGCTAGAGGATAAATCTTTTCAGGTTTGTCTGTCTGCAATAGGCGTCTGTTTGTTTTGAAGAGTCCTATTTGCTGGATATAGAGTTCTAAATGGACATCTTCTGTTCAGTACTTTAAAGGTGTTTCTAGAGACAAATCTGCAGTCATCCTTATCTTTGTCCCTCCAAATATGCTAAAACATTTTCTCTGCCTGCTTTTAATATCTCCTCCTTAACACTTGTTTGGGGCAATAGGAATGGGATGTACCTTGAAGTTGTTTTTCTTTCCCTTCCCATCTTAGGTGTTCTTTGAAAGTCTGTGGATAGATACTGCACATTGAGTCTGGAAATTCTTTGCCCATTATTTCTTCAGGTATTTCTTCTGCTCCTCACTGTGTTACTGATTCCAATTACATGCTTTTTGGGTTACTTGAAAGTGTCCTGCAGATAACTGAAGCTGTTTTCATTTTTAATCCCCTTTCTTCTATTTTCTTTTGTAGTTTCTATGGCAATGCTTTCAAATTCACTAGTTGTTTTTTTTTCCTTTGCAGTATCTCATCTAGTATTAATTCCATGCAGGGAAGTTGTTATCTTATATATTTTAGAGTTTCAAATTCCAAATTTTCAGTATAATCCACACTCTGATTTCTCTGCAGATCCTGTCGATCTTTTTCCTTTAAAAATATTATCCACATCTCTACTTAACTTTAACTTTTAAAACATATGTCATAATTTTAGTAGCTGCTTTAAAGCCCCCATGTGGACATTTTAAAATCTATGTCAGGTCTTGTCGAGATGTAATGGAATAATTGTCGATCAAATCATCATGCTTCTATGAAAGCTTGGTCATCTTTGATTGGATGCCAGCTATTTCATTCACCTTGCTGGATCTTCTGTATTCCTATAAATAGTGCATTTGTTCTGGAACGCAGCAAAGTCACACTTCAGTTATTTCCACCAACGTGGTGGTAAAACCACTAACATTGTTAGAAAACCACAGGACAGCGGTGTTTCCAGAGCTACTATTCTCCACTACTAGCAGAAGATATTCCTCTGTAGTCTTCTTGGCATGCTATGGATTACAACATTTTCTGGGTGGGTTGGTAGGAGATGCTTCTCCCAGGCAAGAACGAGTACAAAGCACCCACCAGTTTTCCTTATCTCTGACAGGTCTTTCTCTGAATCCAGCTAGTCTCTCACACTCACGTACTCAGTACCACTCCGCTGCACACCATGGAGCTTGCTCCTCTCCAGTTGCTCTCCCTGGCTTTTCTTTCCCAGCTCCTAAAAAAAAGCACAGTGCTTCTACATGGGTTCCTATGTGATTATTTGGGAGCAGCTGCCTGGGCAGAGATAAACTCTGCCTACAATTTTTCTTGAAACTCTATCCAGCTCCAGAATCACTATATATATAATTATATTATAGTATATAACAGCTACATAGACTCTAAGAAGAAAACCTTAGTTACATGTTATTTAATAGCAGAGATGCATTTATCATGTGACTAGCAGAGGGATGTTGCATGAGCCAAAATGACTATGACATCAGTAGGCAACAAAAATTTTCATAGTTAGCATCATATCCATCCCCCACCCCTGACTGAAATGTGGCTATGGGGTGTCTGATTGCACACAGATGCGTGGACAGTGAGTGCAAGATCATATAATAAATGCGTAGGGACAGATGACAGATGGGGAGAGAGGATTGGAGGCGATGTATGAAGAACAACTGATTCTCTGGGTGAAGTCCTTCCTGGAAAACACTGGCTTGTTTTGATCCCAAGAATCTGATCAGCTCTATGATGGGCTCCTGGTGTCCAGCTTTTCATGAAATAAGCATTTACCTCAAGTAATTAGAAAAGAACTGTAAGAAGTTATAAGTGAGAGAACTCTCTTCTGTCATAATGAGTTGGAAGACAAGGCATTTGTAGAATAAAAAATGTTTTCATATTTTTAAAAAAATAAAACTATTCCAGAAAACATAAAAATAAAATAAGCCACTCATGAATTCTATAGTGAGGGGGTAACTATAATTTCAGTGATAAAAAAATGAAGAACTAGTAAGTAAATTATATCATTTTTAAGATATATGTAAAGTTCTAAATAAAATATTAACAAATTGAATAGCAGTATTTTAGGGTTTTAATATGATCATGAGGTTGAGTTCAGCCTGAACTATATATATTAAAACCCTACTTACACCCCTCTAAAAATATAATCCTAAGTAAACATGAGACAATTCAATGTCTTTCTTTATAATAGTCATGGCACTGCTATAAATAGCATAATTAGAATTTAGCTAAACATTTCATGATAGTGCTAGTAAGAAAAATATGTATCATTTCTCAGTCGGACTGTTATAGACACATGAGGTGTATGATAATTTACATTGAAAATGCTATGATAAATAAATCCATGTCCCATTCAGATCTTAAATCCCAAGGAGGCCTAACCTCTATGCCTATGTATTTATACTCCTCTTTCATGATCTATCTTACTCAGATCTAGTCTTTCCTTTTATGTATATTTCTAACAGGCCCAATAACTTATGTGTTCATATTCACTGCTCATCACAAACAAAATCTCCTATCTTCTCTTTACACTATGATCTAAAGAGGAAATGTATAGTTTAGAGTTATATCTCAATTACCATCAACAGACCCTAGAAACTATTTTATGTTTCATATGAATGAGTGAACATTAGCAGTTCTGATTATTCATAAATAACCTCCACAATACAGACCCAGTTATGTGTGGTAGCAGGTTGATTCACAGGCATTACATATATCAGATGTACTAAAGGCTAATCCACTGACGATCCTTGCCATCTGAATATCAGTGGTTTGTTATTCTCTGCATGTTTATGGATAGCATTACATGCTCTACAGTAGCACACTTCTCTGTGATAAAAAAGGAACAAACCACTGATACGAGTAGCATCTTGATGAGTCGCAAATGCATTATGATTCCAGAATTAGGCCAGACAGAAAGAGGTGTGCGGGAGTGTGTGTGAGTGCATGCGTGTGTGGGGGGGGTGCATGTGTGTGTGTGTGTGTTTTAGATGAAACTAAATTAGTGGCTGCTTGGGAAAGACTGATTGTATAAAGTAGTGGTGGTAAAAAAAAAGTTCACTCTCTTGATTTTAATAGTAATTCTACTGGTATATATGCTTATCTCATCAAATGTTCTACCTGATAGATGATAAATACATCGTAAATAAAATCATAAAAAGCAAGCCCTAAGTACTCTTATGGGCTATGAGTTCTGCCTCTAGGATTAGGTCTGTAGTACACAGGACCAGAAGTCCAAATTATGACTGTGAAGTTGAACTTCTGAGAATAAAATGAAGGGCAAACTGGAATCCCAACTTCTCCCATCATTTCCTTGTTTTGGGGTGTGTGGATGACATTCACAATATATGTATTCTTCACTATAAAGCCAAAGTTAAGGTCTAGAGACTCTACAGAAGGGTAAGGCCCCTAAATGGGGAAAGAGGCTTGGTGCCAACTTGGCTCGTATCTCACACCAGCTGGGTCAGCTGGCAAGTCATGAAACAGCATCTGTCTTTTTTACTAACATCTGGCTACTGCCACACTTCTACTTTGAAGATCAGGTTAATTTCTTTTGTATTAGCCCTAACACTGCAGAAGTATATCACCAAAAAAGAAACATAGCACACCTTCATTAGACTGTCAGGAAACGTGAGCATAGATGTACACACCTGAACCCATTTTCCCTTGAGGCTGCTTACGTTCCTCACTGTCTACATATCTTGCACTACTTAAAGATCTCAAATTTAGCCTATACACATTTAGAATCTTCTGGATGTGCCCACGAAGTATTTGGTAGAAAACTTAGTGTTGGAATCCAGAAAAATACACATGGACAAAGACTAGGAAGCCTCAACATTGGTGAGATCATTCTCTGTGGAAATAACAAGGAGCTCTCAGAAGAAGGGCGTGTACTGGAGGAAAGACCATTGACTCTTAAAGAATACCTTTGTGAGCTACATAGAGACAGAAAAATAAAATTTTTATCTATACTTGGGAGCTCACTAATAAGTGTGCTCTGGCAGTTGGACCTCATGACATTTCCATAAGGTGAACAAAAACCATTTTCTACATTTAACAAACATTTGCAGTGCAGGTGAGTGCCTGTGGATTTGACTCCCCATCCCACCGCCAACACTTACTTCTTTTAAGATTATAGTTGGGGGTAGTCCCAATTGGGGGGGGGAGGTAAGATCAACAGCATTAGTGATACAATAGTCTCCTTTGTTTGCTCTTTGTCCTACAAAACAGTAGATCCAGAAGTGCCTGTAATAAACCTGGGAAGAGAGCATCATTCTTGGCTTCTAACTTCTCCAAACACAAGAGCTCCAGTTCATCCTGGTATAATAAGCTAACCATGGAAACTGGGAAAGTCAGGGGGAGATCCTGGCCCCAAACCTCAAAACAAGACCTTCACAAACAACAATCTGCTTTGTAATATAAACTTTTGAAGCTCCAAGAATCTGCTGTAAGTCATATTCTGAGCAGCAACAAAGCACGGGAGTGATTCAGAATCACCCCAGGTCACTAGAAAATCGATGCTACCTTTCAATGAAACACCATGACATCTATCATTTAATACCGTGATATAATTAAAAAATAAGTATTTGGTCTTACTCCTGGAATCACAGCATAGTCTAAATTATAAGAGAAAGTCATTCACAGTAACTGGATTCAAATGTACCTGTGTTAATTTGGGTGACTCTTGATTGGCCTCTAAATAGCTTCAGGATGAGAATGCTTGTCAAAGGAACCAACTCATAAGTCAAAGGACTTAACCCCTGTCTTATCCTCTGGGAGTGGGGCAGCAGGAACTAGAGAATGAGTTAATCATTAGTGGTCATTCCCACCTATAAAATGGAACCTATACAATCCACTAACCAATGATATCATGGAAGCTTCTGGGTTGTCAAACACTTCCCCTGATGCACATACCCCATACCAGGTGGGTGGAGCATACCAACTTCACAGGTTCCTGTGGCTGGAACCCTTCCGAGTTCTCATCGCTGACCTCCACGTGCGTCTTCATCTAGCTGTTCATTTGTAACCTCTACAGTAAATCGGTAATAGGAGAGAAAGGTGATTTCTTGGGTTTCTGAAATTATTCTAGCAGGTTATTGGACCAGAAAGGGGTGGGAATTGCAGTCATATAGAAGTGTAGGGGTTTTGGCTGCTTAGTATTTGTGACTGGAGCCTGAATTGAGGGCAGTCTGTGGGGTCAAACCTTTGAACCTATAGTGTTTGATACAACAGTGTCGGGGTTTAGTTGATTTCAAGGACAGGCGCTAGATATCCAGAAAGTTGAGAGATTAAGCGTTGGTATTGAAAGACACTTGCTGTCAGAATGTTACTAGTTAAAGTCCTTACAATTGCCACCAACCTACCAGGAAGAGGGACACAAGCTTGCCACCTCTGGGTCCCTGGATCACTCTACTTTTATGAGCAAACATATGTTTGAATTGTAAAGGGAAAGAACTCATTTAAGGCAGGCCCGGAAATAAAAGTGTCCATCACAAAATACATGCGGATGGCAAAAGGAGTGGTCATGGTGCTACTCCCTATCTTTCCTGGAGATGCTCTACCCTCACCAGATGTGCGCACTGTCTCGGCTTCACCACAGCGGTGAGGGGAGGCAGCGTCATTGGACTTTTTTCTGATCCACAATTATTTGAACCTGACTTTGACTCACTATAGCCAACATTTAACTTACATTCTCTTTTCATCTCCATTTCCCTGGTAGCTGGAAATTCTCCCCCATATTCATTTTGCTCATTGTTTTTTTGCATGTAGATACAAGAGTACCTGTGTGGCTGTCAGAGGATAACATGCTGGAGTCTGTTCTCTGCTACCACATGGGTCTCAGGAACCAAACTCGGGTTGTGAGGCTTAGTGGCAAACACATTAATCCACTAAGATACTGGGCCAGGGCTCTTCCCCCACCTCTCTGTCTTTCATTTCTGCTTTTGTTCTGTGTTGTTTTATTTTGAGACAGGCTTTTGCTCTGTGTCCCAGGCTGCCCTGGAACTCAGCATGTAGCCCTCAGACTCACAGCAATGCTCAGACATCCTTAGTGCTGGGATTCCAGGCATGAGCCACGATGACCAGCATAACTTCAAAACCTACCTGATCCAACTTCTCTTTGGAACAAACAAGGGAGCCCTACATTCGTGGCTTTTTTGTACCACAGTAACCAACAGGTGTTACTGCTGCTCTTGCGGTCATGCAGATCAGAAAGCTGATTCAACGTGCAGCAAAGTGGGAAGAGAGCATAGAGTTTAGTTAAAGCACAGCTACACAAGGAGCAGGGTCTCCTGAGCAAGCAGTATCCATACAACACAGTGTGTGCATTGCAAGGCATATGGCACCACAGAAACCATGAGGGCTGCCAGCAGGAAGTCAAAGCCTTGCTTTTTCTCCTATAATTGTCCCTACTGTGTGCCAAGCACTGCATTACTTGGGGAAGGCAGTCACCCTTTGAAAATTCCATTTATCCCAATGCTGTGATGCACATATCTTTTTAAAGCAATTAAATAATTCCATTTCCTTGTGAATGAAGCCTGAATGCCTAATCACAGTTGCTTATCAGCTCCTAAAACTTAAATAGCAGACACAGCCAGTCCTTGTGTGGGACCTCTATGGAAAGCAGCCTGCCTCATAAGGCATATCGCCAATGCGATGAAGTGGTTTACACTGCGTTACATCCTTCTTGAACGGATGCCCCAATACAGCATCAGGAAGCCCGGCTGCTGACAGCAATGTATTTCAAAAGACATTTTGAAACTGAGTTCCCAATCCTCTCCTGTCTCTAGAAACTCTGTACCTTGTATATTAGAAGCCGAGCAAATGAGCTGGTATACACACACATTCATGCCTCCTGGATTTTTCCGAGCGCATACACACAGGGTTTTCATTCCTTACTTTTTTTAATGTTATACTCCGCTCCCCAACACGGTACAAGATTATTCTGAACAGCTGCGGTGTACTTCCCAGTGGGGTTACTGAAACGACTCTGGGTGGACACATATTCACACATGTGGAGATAGGAAAAATGGTGTAAGAGCCAGGGGACTCGCCGGAATGAAAGACGCTGGCAAAGTGCTAAACATGATTATTTCATCCAAGAGACGAAAGGGGCCGAGAGAAATAATGTCTGGTAAGGCTGAAAACGCCTCAGAAGGACTATGTTAATTGTTATCTCAAAAGTTCATCAGGAGCCTCCAAGCTCAGCAAACTTGACCAGAAATCCATTTCCCTTCTGACAACCTTGCAGCCAGGACTAGCATCCTTGCTTCTAATTACTTAATTAAAAGGGCTTCGTAATAAAATGTTGTCATTTCTCTTCCACAGACTCTAGAAAGATGGAGATAATTGTCAAATGTTCTTTCATGCTCCCAAATGACAATCCCTTCCCAGTACAGTAAGCTCTATCATTCTGCTCTCTACTTAGAAGAAAATACATGTGTAGCTTCTCTGAATACTGAAGAGTGATTTTTTTTGTATGTTTCCTTTCTCATTAAACAGTAAGAGAAACTGAGCAGAGACCGCCACTATGCAGCAGACTCCCCTTCGGCTTGCTTGCTTTCTGTCTCCTATCTGAGAAAGCCATGTGCACAATCGCGTGTCTATCATAAGCTGTCAGAGCGTGGAAACCGCATTATCAATAGAAGCAGTCGCCCTGTTCTCTGAGATAGGCTACTTGTTCCAATCACATCTGTAACACATGCGTTAACGTTCAACACCCAGAAAACAATTGTTGCCTGGAAAAGGGACTCTGATAACTGGATTGTGCTGCAGATTCCTCGCCGAGGACAGAGAAAAGCTGGTAATGACAGGCACTGACTGGCGACGTTGACTTGGTCAATTACCCTCTGCTGTACTGAGGTCCGCACAAGGCATCCCACAGAAGCAGATTGCTCGGGAGTGATGGGGAAAGAGACATACTGAAGTCACCAGCATAATAGGACATAGTCTCATTTGAGCAAATTGGGATTTCAGCCTATCTTCGGCCATCGCCCCTGCTTAAAACAGTGACATAAATCTTTACTGGCCATTTGGGCTCATGTGTAGGACATCGGGTTCTACTACAGATAGAGATCACTATTTCTTCCCTCTTTGCATGTGCAAATCATTAACATGCAGTTTATATAAAAATACTATTCTATAACAACAGTGATAGCATCCCCTAGAGACCAAATGATTATTGCTTATCAAAGAACCCAAGTTATTTAATTAATTATATTTGATAGACGGGGTTTTCAACTTCTCTAACAGTGACGGTACTCATGCCATAGTAGAGATACGCTATACAGAACTTACCATCTAATAACAAGTACATTCAAAGCCCATAGAAAACCCCTGACAGCCTCCTCCTCAGATCCAAGTGCTCTGAGTCTGAAAGTAAATGGAAGACAGTGAAAATGAAGATCAGACAGAACCAGAGTCTAAGTTGTTAGGAAAATCTGGAGCGGCTACACCAGCAAAGAAAATTGCTGGTTACACCATTAAGACACATACAAACATGCGTGCATGTGTTAGTGAGTGCATGTATATGTGTGTGTGCATGCCCACATGTGTATGACTGTGTATGTGTGTGTGTGTGCATACACACACATGTGCAGGCATCAGGAGTTTTCAGGTATTATGTTATTTACAAGCCAACCGTTTGTTTGTTTATAGGTACTATAATTTTTGATTATCCCTAGAAACCACAAAATGAAATCGCCAAAACAGAAACAAAGTCTAAAGGTTTAAAAAAAAAACTAAGTTAGTGGGCTCAGGAGATAGCTGAGGAAGAGTGCTGCTTTCTGAGTCACTGATAAATCCTGAGTTCAAATCCCCAGCACCTATTTGTAAGCCAAGCAGATCTGCACATGCTCTTAGCGTCTACAATGGGAGTAGAAACAGATGGACCCCAAGCGCTCGCTGAACATCCAGGCTGTTTGAGGCAGAGTGTTGCAGGTCCTGTGAGGATCTGTCTGAAAACAAATAAGGCAGAGCACTTTAAATACTCTAGACACTAACCCTCAGTCAGATGGACAGCTCTACAGGTGTTTTCCATAACAGAGGCAGAGCCTTACTCAAGGAATGGTGTACTGTAATGTGCTGAAACCTCAGATTCATGAGGCCCCGAATATCAATCATTTGTCTCTGTGCTTGCTGTGATGAGACACTATCCATAAAATCCCTCCCCATGCCTACAAGTTCAAGCACATCCTCGGTTTTCTATCTGACTCACGATATCACATCTCAAGTTGAGGACCTTGATCTATTTGAATTTTGCACCAGGGGAGAGATGAAGATCTAGCCTCATTCTTCCAAACGTTAATTAATTCACTTTGATCAGCACCATTCTTTGAAGATGTTGTCATTTCTAAAATAAGGATTCAATATATATATAAAAATATATATATATATAAATATATATATATGTGTATATATATATATAAGCTTTTAGTTGAAAATCACGTAGCTGTAGGAATGGAGGATTATATGTGAGTCATCAATTCTATTCATTGGTCTCTGAATCTGTTCTGTCTCTATGCTAATAACATGCTGTTTTTATTACTATAGCTCTGTAGTATAACTTGAAATCTGGGATGGCAGTATCTCTAGCAGTATTGCATTAGCTTAGCTATCTTTGGTCTTACATAAAAGACCAGATAAAAGTTAAGATTGTTCTTCAATTTCTTTGAAGAATTGTATTCAAATTTCCATGACTATTGCATTGAATCTGTGTATTACTTCTGGTAGGATAGCCATTTTTACACTATAAATACTACCAATCCATGAGCATGGGATCTTCCCAACTTCAGGTGTCTTCTCAATCTCCTTCTTCACTATCTTTGGGTTTTTGTTGAACAAGTCTTTAACTTCCTTAGTAAGATTACTTCCAAGATTTTTAGGCTATTGTAAATGGAATTATTTCCCTGATTTCTGTTTCCATAAGTCTGCCATTTGTACATAGAAATGCTACTGGTTTGTGCGTGTGTTGATTCTGTGTCTTCCTACTTTGCTCAATGTGGTTGCCAACTGTAAAAGTTTCCTAGTAGAGTCTTGGGTGTCTTATGTATAGAATGTATCAACTGTACATAAGGATGCTTTGGCTTTTTTCTTCCTATTTGGATCCCTTTTATTCCCTTCCCTTGTTTTATTGTCTTAAGTGAGACTTCAAGCATCCAAGAGTGAATGGAGGGGAGAGAATGAACATTCTTGCAATGGAACAAACGAGTCAGTTTAAAAATGGGGCACGCAACGATATAGAGGGTTCTCAAAAGACAAAATCCAACTAGCTGAGAACTACTTTTAAAGTAGTTTGACCTCCTTAGTCGAACTAAGGAAATGTAAATTAGAACTAATTTGGGATTTCAACTCACCCCAATCAGATGGCCAAGACCAAAACCACAAATGGCAGCAGATGCTGGGGTGGATGTGGGGAAAGGGGAACACCTGTTCGTGGCTGGTGAGATATAAACTGGTGCAGCCATGGTGGAAATCAGTGTGGCAGCCCCTCACAAAGCCAGAAATATATCTACCTTCTGATCCAGCTATACCATTCTTAGCCATATACCCAAAAAACTCTATATGCTATTGCAGAGACACTTGCTCATCCATGTTCATTGTTCGTCCATTCAAAATAAGAGACAGAAACAACCTGGATGTCCATCAAATGATAAGTCAGCAAGAAAAATAATGTTCACAGAGGAATGTTAAACCAGCTTTTAAAAAAAAAAAACTAGTGACTGTGAAATCCTCGACTTTCAATAGGACGGACATCTACATCACATCCCCACCTCTCAAGGCTCAGGAATCATTGCAGAAGAGGGAGTGGAAAGACTGTTAAGAGCCAGAAGCAGTGAGTGACTGTAAGGAAACATGGAATCTTTTGGATACAACAGGGCAGTTTCACATATGAACTCATAGCACTTTGGACAACGTGAACAAGACCTGTAAAATTTAAGACTAACAAACCACCAGCATGAAGGGGAAGAGGTAGGCATAAAAAAGTCCCACTTCTACCTGAGTAAGCTATTGGTAATGCATAATTGCCGGAAGACGGAGAGCTAGTTTTGTTTAAATGTGTGGCCCCTCATAGGATTAACAGGGTCCAGTGAATGGCCCCATGCCCATGGGCATAGAAGCAACAATAATTGGATTTGATGGGTTTAAGAAAAAAATGAAGTAGGACACAAAGTTCAGTGGGTAAAGGATGGGGAGGCAGATCCGGCAGAAGATAGCATAGGGATGAAGAGGATCAAAAAAAAAAACAGTGTATGAAGTTCTCAAAGGCAATAAAAATGTCATAAAATAAGATACAGAGCAATAAAGCAAAACATCCAACATCATCTTCTGACTTCTGCATGTGGGTACATACAGCAAACACACGAGCACACACACACACACACACACTATACACAAAGTGTTGAACTAGTACTTTTAACTCTTCCAGGAAGAGGGGAGTGAAAAGGTGCAACCTCTCTATGCGCATAAGACTCAGAGGCTATGCCGCGCACCGCGCCCCCGTGTCTGCGCTCTGTGCGCTGGCATCCAGTTCGAGAGCTTCGGGCAAGGGAAGTAGAGGTTAAAATACACAGACACACACAGACAGAGAGACAGCGACACGGGTCATCCTTGAATTCCCCAAGAACGCCCCTTTTATTGTGTGCAGGGACAGATTATAGAGATAGCCACGCCCCAGCCAAACCCACCAGAAACCACTCTCCTGCCATCAGGAACTCCTGAAGGTCTCTTGCTCAGAGCAGCTGTAGGCACTCAGATCAGGGGATTACAAGAAATTCAGGATCTGGGGTCTCACTGCTCCCAACAAGGCTATTGCAGAAGAAATATCAGAAAGAAGAAAGATCAGGGAGTTTTCCAGGGGACTGTGTCTCCTAATAAAGTCAGAAGCTATACCCATGAAGTCTCACCAACATGGCTACCTAAACATGACCTGAACAAAACTGACACCAGCAGACATGCTAACACAGGAGTAGGGAAGCTCAGCAGGCCTCAACCTGAGACAAAAACTGCAGACAATTAAGGAATGCTGAGAACAGAAGAAGTAGTGTTCCACAAGGGAGGGCATGTCCATTGCTTGTCTAATATCAAATGATCATGCCTGTACACGCATACATACATTCATATACACATATACACACATACAACGGTTGTATGTGTGTGTGAGTGTGTGTATGACCACAAATTTAAGAAAAAGAGACTATGAATTTAAAAAACAACAAGGTTGAGGGTACATGGGAGAGTTTGGAAGGAGAAAAGAGAAGGGAGAAATGAAGTGATTATATTATAATAGCAAAAACTTAGGAAATACATTAATAGAGGTTCCAAGGAAAAATATATATTAATTCGAAAAGACAGGACCAAATAGATCTCGAGTCCTACACTCAACTGAAGCATCCCTGAGAGGATATGAACTTTATCTTACTTATGTTTCCAGCACATGGCAATCCAACTGACTCCTGATGGGCAGTCTATGAGCGTTTGTTGAATGGCTACATGAACACTGTGCAATGATTCATCTCGTGTTTGTCATAGCTTTTTGTATTGGGAGGGCCCACAGACCTCCCTGCAACTGTTTGATGTGGAAATAAAGCCGGAAATAAGAATGGCTTTCTATGCTGCACCATTTTGCTGCAAATGGTTCTATACTGTGGGCCCGCAACGTAAATGCTCGGCCTCCCCCACTGTCCCCAACAAAGCTAATTTTCCACTGCCTCTCTATTTTTGAAAAGCTGAATGTGTTTGTATTTCTTTCTGTTGACTGTCGGTTTTGATGTTGTTGCCAGTTCCCTTCTCACACTGTCAAATTTTGTTTTATATTCCCTCCTTCTTTCAACCATTTTGAGGAGGGGGATGCTAATTAGCACCAGCCTAATAGCAGTTCTGAGCTGCACCGGAACACGGGGGTCTCACGAATACCTGTCAGCGCAGAAGTTTCAATTACCATAATTCCATTCCTAATTCAAATTACCATAATTGCCCTCCATTAATGCAACTTTCTTACAGCCCAAACATCAAAGAAGCTGGCACTCACATTAGCTTAGTTGACTACTTGCAAAAATAAACAGTGTCTGTCCATTTCGCAAATGGGATGAAGGTAGTCTGGGGGAAAACTGTGTATCGGTGCTCTGAGTTCATAAGAGTTATCACATTATATAATGATTATTCTGTAAACACCTGTGCAAATGGAAAGCTAGCCATAGCTTCCTTCCTCTCTCTTCTATTCTGGATAAAACCCATGATTAATTCTTCTGATTGCCACAGCAGTTAACACAATAAGAACATCCAATGTATGAGATCCTTACCTGATTTTACCACTGCAAATCCATCTGTTCATATAAAACATATTTCTCTCAATCTGCAAACAACTCTGCTCTTAAATCGATCAATTCATTTGTGTTTTAATCAGCATCCAAGGTATTACATATCAGTACAGCATTTTCAAGCAAAGTGTGTTTTTTTGTAGAGTGCCTTCCTTCCAGAGTCCTTCCTCCTGTCATGTTACATGTGATCTCTAGCCTTCCCACTTCCTCGGTGCTTCTTTTTCCCTTCTCTTGGTCTGTGGTGCAGGTTTTGAGCCCTTTTCCTCATTTATATCCACATATAAATAGATGCAGATATGGACAAACGTAGACATATTAGGAATGGAATTATGGTAATTGCAACTTCTGCACTGACAGGTATTCGTGAGACCCCAGTGTTGCGGTGCAGTTCAAAACAGCTATTAAGCCCGTGGTAATTAGCATTTCCCCCTAAAATGGTTGAAAGAATGATAGGATATAAGACAAAATTTGACAGTATGGGAAGGGAAGTGGCAACAATACTGACAGGAAAAAACACAAACATACATTCAGTCTTGGGATTTTCAATAACAGAGGTGTGTGTGTGTGTGTGTGTGTGTGTGTGTGTGTGTGTGTGTGTGTCTTGGCTATGCTTATAAGAAAGAAAATGCAGTTTCTGTCTTTCTCAGTTTGGCCACATTGCTTAATATTACACCTCCTATCTCCATCTACTTTCCTGAAAATTTTATAATTTCATTTTTCTTTACAGATGAATAAAATTCTATTGTGTATATATACCCCCATTTTCATTATCCATTCATCTATTCCTGGACATATAAAGCAGTTCCAATTCCTTGCTGTTGTGAACAGAACAGCAATAAATACGGATGTGAAAGTATCTCCGTGGTGGGGCTTGAGGTCTTTGGGTTATACATCCAGGAATGATATAGCTAGATCATGTGATAGTTTGAAGAAACCCCCTTAGTAATTTCAGATTTGACTGTGCTAGTCATCAAAAAAAAATGAAAATCAATTCCATTTCTAATGACTTTTGTTCTCCTGAACAAATCATACTTGTTTTTCTGTTACTGGCATGGGACAAGACATCTTGCCTGAGTCAGATAAATTGAACATTAGTGCTATGCCTTCTCTGAACTATGGCGGGCATTTCACCAGGAAGCCATAATCTTACGATTTGGAATACTGGCACTTCCTTCTACTTGAACTCTGAGATACTGCCCTAGGGGAGCAGCCCAAACAAAAAAAAAAAGGCCGTGTTATTAGTTGAACTATTAAAGTACTTGGTTCCATAGAGGTGAGTGGATGGATAGTTTTTCAAATTAACAAATCAGCAGTACAGTTTTCAATAAGTTTAAGTCAATTCATAAAATAGGTTTCCAAAAAAAATGTTTAGATAGACTTGCAACAATACGTTCATTTTAGCTTCCACAAGTATGATCAAAGTCATTGGCACGCCTCAGCCCTGCAGAGTCTCTCTGTGGTGTGCAATACTTCAGTCAGTCCGTCAAGAGCTACGGTGGCTTTGAAGGTTGAAAATTTGGCATTTTCAAATGCCACAGGCACCTTTAGGATTTAGCTCCAGGCAAAACCAATATAGAAGATCAGAAACAGGGGTGGTGCAATTTGTTGCCTCTGGAGGCTTCCGCAAGAGAGCCTTCATCTAACTCCCTACTTTTAATCAAAAAGATCTACTCCAGTGAATGAAGACACAGTTACAGCAATGCCCTGGGGCCTCTAGCAATTTCTATATTCCCCACTTGCGTAGCTATTTCCTCTGAACTGAAGCGTTCCCTATTGGAAGGAGGATAAAGGTTCATAAGAGTCAGAAATCGCATGAAACAAGACTTGGGACACCCCTCCCCAAGGTGATAAAGGCACTAATCAATTGTCGGTAGGGGGAAGATTCTCTGATGAAACTGTCGGCAGGTTGGGCAGGGTGCATTAGGGAATCCACGTTGGGATGGATTTGTTGATGGGACACTTAACTCATAGTCCCACATGTTCCTCTAAATAAGTCCTGACCCAGACTCCTTTATGAGGAGCCCAGCCCCATAAGCCCCTTGGCTCATCAACCTGGACTTGGCTGGAACCATTTCTTGGTCTGTTGTCAGTGCCCTGGTTGGGCTAACTAAACAATTACTCACATCTCCCTGGGAAATCCTACAAAACCCAAGCACTTTAATATATATTTATATTGTTGACTTTTGCTTCTCAAATAAAAACTTAACTCCACAGGCACCAGAGATTCCATGACTAAAACAGACTTTTATCAGCAATAAGTTGGGTCCAGATAATTGCAAATTATCTTACCAGTTTAAGATCAGTTTCAGTTACACAGTTAAAACATAGTCTAGATGTCTTAGTTAGGGTTTCTACTGCTGTAAAGAGACACCATGACCATGGCAACTCTTATAAAGGAAAGCCTTTAATTGGGGCTGGCTTACAGTCTCAGAGGTTTAGTCCATTATCCTCATGGCAAGAAACATGGAGGCAGACATGGTGATGAGAGATAGCTGAGAGCTCTATGTCTCCATCTGCAGGCAACAAGAGACAGTGTGCCATGTTGAGCATAACTGGAGCACAGAGTCCCAAACTCCATCTTTACAGTGACGCACTTCCTCCAACAAGGCCACACCTCATAATAGAGCCACTCCCTATAGGTGAAGCATGCAAACACTTGAGTCTATGGGGCCATACCTATTCCACACCACATTAGGGTTCAACACAGTTCATGGACGTGTTCTGGAAAAGTATACGGCTAGACTACCAAATGGCAGATGACTCCAAATTTTACTCTTGCTTTTCGTTTAAAGTTCATGTGTTTTCATAGATGCTTTTTACTAGTGGCAGAATAAAATTAGAATAGAGATGCCATGACTAGATTAAACTTAGGATGTATATGGAACCTCTATAAATGTAAAAGTAGTTTCAGGGTCTGATGTAATTCTGTGCAGTCTCAGAGTGGATGTTTTCCTAATCAGATATTCGAAAGGTCAGGTCACAGTCTGAGTCACAAATTTCACATCCATCATGCATTGGAGAAAATAACACCCTATGAGTTGTTGATGAGATAACACCATAATATACAGAAAACACTTTCCTCTCTGCTTCACTGAGATGCCCAGGACAACCCAAGTTAATATACTAAAAATGGAAGATGATCAATGGCTGTCTGCTGAACTCATTAATTAATGGAAGGAATACATAAGTTATTGGCACATTCATAATATGAAAATGTCTAGTGTATTGAATCTTCTGCTTATGCCAGTAAAAATGTGATGTATAAGTCAGACTTGGGAGTACTTGCCTATAATGTCAGCATGTGCTATGCTGAAAGAGGATTGTCAGGTCCAAGCCAGACTAGGCTACACAGCTAAACCCTATCTAAAACAAAATAGAGTCAGGTTTCAAACAAACAAAGATCACTGAAGATCAACAATATAGACATTTACTTTGAAATTTCCAAACTAAAATACATCTAAAAATGTTTTGATCGTATGTATGGACATCTAGACTGGTTCTGATATTTTGCTACAGTGACTAGAACAGCAATAAATATGAAATTGTAGGGAAGTGTGAAGTACTTTGGACATAGATGGCTCTACAGAAGTTCCAATACATATTATATAATATGTATATTATATAGGCAATAAATTTATTCATTTATATAATTTCATTTTTGTCTCCCCCGATATACATTTCTCTTCTCTCTCTCTCTCTCTCAATATATATTTTTTTCTTTTGGCTCTCCTTTATTCCTTCTAGTTTATTCTTTTATTTACCTCTTTCTTTTTTTATTTACCTCTTTCTTTAACTAAAATTAATTTAGAACAAGAATATTTTAGTGTTTTTCACACATAGCTTAAAAAGTCTTAAGACTGCCATGATTAATTTTTTAAGTAGGTGATTTCAACATTTTAAATGATGCTTCCTTAGGAAAATACCTGACCATGATTAGCTTCACTCTGTGGAAATCAGAAGCCATTTGCTTCAACTTCTCAAATTAAAAATAAAAGTTCTGATTTGAAAGGCAAATAGCACCGTTCTGCCTCTTACAGTGTCTCTCTCTGTGCCTCTCTTTCTCTGTGTCCCTCTTTCTGTCCATCTCTGTCTCTCTGTCTCTCTCTCTCTCTCTCCCTCTCAGTCTGTCGCTCTGGTTCTCTCTCTCTCTCTCTCTCTCTCTCTCTCCCTCTCTCCTGTTCCTCACAGCCACCCCCAACCATCTCTTCCCAAGAGATGGTTCTTCTATACTCTTCCCATTATGATGGTAGATGCCCCAGCAATGAAGCAAAAACATCAACCAGACTCAGGAACTCTGAACTCTAGTCTAAGTCCAGACACTTTCTAGCCAAATGAGAAATGTAAACCTCAATGGCTTCAAAAATAAAATATGGAAAAAACAAATAAATAACTGCTTAATTTGACTCACAGGGTTGTTATGAAACTCAAATGATTTACTATAAATGAAAGTATTTGCAGCACATAGAGCTTATATATCAGAAGTTATTAAACTTAAAAAGCCAAGATCCATCATCTTTATTCATTATGAGAGCAATGCAAAGTATAGGCTGTAGAGCCAGATCGCTGCCTGTCACCTGGATGACCTGGACCATGTAAGCTCAGGCTTCAGTTTTCTTCTCTGTGAAACAAGAATAGGGGCTGGGAAGGTGGCTCAGAGCATAGGATCCCATGCTGTAACTGCATGGGGTCTGAGTTCTGCTCCCCAGCCTTCACCTAAAAACCTGGATATGGTCATGATGACAAGTTTCTAGCTCTGAAGCAGGGCAGGGAGGGGAAGGGGTATATACAAGAAGACCCCTAAGTCTTATTGGCCGCCAGTCTAGCCGAAAAACGGTGAGTTTCATATTCAATAATAGACTCTGCTTCAAAACAGTAAGGTGGAGGATAACAGAAGACAGACAACACTCTCTTCTGGCCTCTGTGCTTATTCAGGGACACACACACCTGCATGTAACATGAACGCACACACCTGCATATAACATGAACGGGCACACATGATGGTGCTTGCAAAATTGGTGTGATGATTCAATAAGTTAGGATTACATGAAGTACATATAGTACCCCTTGTCCAAGAATAAATGCTGAGTAAGCATCTATTGTTGTTACTATTATTACTGTCTAACTCAAATGCTGCTGTTATTCCTATGCCTGCCATTTACAACTATACATACTTTTTTCCCTCTATTCTCATTCTGCTTCCAAGCAGATCAGCCCTGCTCCTGCTGAGCCCAACTTCCCAGTCCAAATCAGTTCCTTATTGACTCTGCAACTATCCAAAGCACCTTTTCCTCTTTGTGTACCCACCAGTCAAGTTCATGATCAAGTCCTTCCTCCCCATCCATTTGTACAAAGTTTTCCCTCTTCCTGAATTACAGCGGCAGTTTCCACCAAGACTGTTCACTTGGAATTTACTCACCCAAATATTGTCCTGTCTACCTACAAAGCCATCTGCCCTTTCTTCTGAGAAATGTCTCCTTAAGTCTATGTGGTTCTGAAAACTGGGACTCACTTCCTTCATGTGATTCTCGAGTCCAGATTATTATTTCTTTCAAGTATAGTCATCTCTCAGTACCAACCATGGCTTTGTTCCAATGCTGTTCAGTGACACCAAACTCTAGAGATGCTCAAGTTCCTCATATAAACTGGCCTAGAGTTGTATGTAACCTTCACAAATCCTCCCAAACACATTAACTCATGTCCACCTTAGATATCATACTACATACAGCATAATCAGCATTCTGTACTATATTTAAGAAAATAATGACAAGAAAAATTCCGTGTGTATTTAACACACCAGCTACAGTAAAAGAAAGCTGCTTGTTGGTTCCCGCTGCCCAGAACCAAAACAATCACATAGAAACTATATATATTATATAAAACGCTGTTTGGCAAAAAACCCAGGATAGCCAAAACAATCTTATACAATAAAGGATCGTCTGGAGGCATTACCATCCCTGACTTCAAACTCTATTACAGAGCTACAGTATTGAAAACAGCTTGGTATTGGCATAAAAACAGAGAAGTCGACCAATGGAATCGAATAGAAGACCCTGACTTTAACCCACAAACCTATGAACACCTGATTTTCGGTAAAGGAGCTAAAAGTATACAATGGAAAAGAGAGAGCATCTTCAACAAATTGTGCTGGCAAAACTGGATGTCAATCTGTAGAAGAATGAAAATAGATCCATATCTATCACCATGCACAAAACTCAAGTCCAAATGGATTAAAGACCTCAATATCAGCTCGAACACACTGAACCTGATAGAAGAGAAAGTGGGAAGTACTCTACAACACATGGGCACAAGAGACCACTTCCTATGTATAACCCCAGCAGCACAGACTTTAAGCGCCTCATTGAATAAATGGGACCTCCTGAGACTGAGAAGCTTCTGTAAAGCAAAGGACACTGTCGCTAAGACAGAAAGGCAACCCACTGACTGGGAGAAGATCTTCACAAACCCTGCAACTGACAAAGGTCTGATCTCCAAAATATATAAAGAACTCAAGAAACTAGACCGTAAAAGGCTAATCAACCCAATCAGAAAATGGGGCACTGAGCTGAACAGAGAATTCTCAACAGAAGAAGTTCATATGGCCAAAAGACACTTAAGGTCATGCTCAACTTCCTTAGCGATCAGGGAAATGCAAATCAAGACAACCTTAAGATACCATCTTACACCTGTCAGAATGGCTAAAATCAAAAACACCAATGATAGCCTTTGCTATCCCATTGCTGGTGGGAATGCAAACTTGTGCAACCACTTTGGAAAGCAGTGTGGCGGTTTCTCAGGAAATTCGGGATCAACCTACCCCTGGACCAGCAATACCACTCTTGGGAATATACCCAAGAGATGCCCTATCATACAACAAAAGTATATGCTCAACTATGTTCATAGCAGCATTGTTTGTAATAGCCAGAACCTGGAAAGAACCTAGATGCCCTTCAATGGAAGAATGGATGAAGAAAGTATGGAATATATACATATTAGAGTACTACTCAGCAGTAAAAAAGAAGGACTTCTCGAATTTTGCATGCAAATGGATGGAAATAGAAAACACTATCCTGAGTGAGGTAAACCAGACCCAAAAAGAGGACCATGGGATGTATTCACTCATATTTGGTTTCTAGCCATAAATAAAGAACATTGAGCCTATAATTAGTGATCCTAGAGAAGCTAAATAAGGAGAACCCAAGGAAAAACATATAGGCATCTTCCTGAATATTAACCTTCATCAGGCGATAAAGGGAGACAGAGACCCACATTGGAGCACCGGACAGAAATCTCAAGCTCCAAATCAGGAGCAGAAGGAGAGAGAGCACGAGCAAGGAACTCAGGACCGCGAGGGGTGCACCCACACACTGAGACAATGGGGATGTTCTATCGGGAACTCACCAAGGCCAGCTGGCTTGGGTCTGAAAAAAACATGGGATAAACCCGGACTCGCTGAACATAGTGGACAATGAGGACTACTGAGAACTCAAGAACATTGGCAATGGGTTTTTGATCCTACTGCACGTTCTGGCTTTGTGGGAGCCTAGGCAGTTTGGATGCTCACCTTACTAGACATGGATGGAAGTGGGTGGTCCTTGGACTTCCCACAGGGCAGGGAACCCTGATTGCTCTTTGGGCTGAGGAGGGAGGGGGGCTTTATTGGGAGAAGGGGAGGGAAATGGGAGGCAGTGGCGATGAAGAGACAGAAATCTTTAATAAATAAATAAATCAATTAAAAACAAAAAAAATAAAAATAAAATCTAAAAAAAAAAAAACACTGGCCTATTAGCTCTAACTTCTTCTTGGCTAACTTTTACATCTTAATTTAACCCATTTCTTGTAACTTAACCCATTTTCTAGTAATGTATGTATCGCCATGTGGCTGTGTCTTACTGGCGAAAGTTCTGTCCGGCTAAGGTCATGGCTTCTCTCTGACTTCACCCTCTTTAATCCCAGCATTCAGTTTAGTTTCCCCCACCTAACTCTGTTCCCCTATAGCTCTGCTATAGGCCCAAAGCTGTTCCTTTTTAACCAATGATATTCACAGCATACAGGGGAAATCCCATATCAAGCAGCCTTTTTTTTTTTCCAAATAGCTTTTTATTCACAGCTGGTCACTTTGCAGATGCAGAGGACCCCTCAACTGCAAATGTGAGTGGAAAGAATGGTCTCTCTGCACTCTATGCAGAGATGCTTCTGTTAGCTGCATCCCGGAAGAAGCCAATATCCCCAGCCCAACTCCACGCAGTTAGTATGGTATGGTAGCCTGAAGGAAGCATAGGGAAGATACAGAGGCCAGGTCAAAAGGTCCCTGAAGCTAGGTCTACCTGCCCTTCCATCTCTTTGGCTATGGGGATGTACTGACATATGCCAGGGAAGTCCTTCTTTCTGCCTTTGGCTAGTTTAACTGTTCACAGTCTGGCATGGATACTGACAAATACATCCTTTCCCTATTGACAGGCCTCTGTCCTGAAGCCAGGCTATTTTCGGCTTTAATTATATGACTTGTCCTTGCTCATTATCCATAGAACCATTGAAGAGCGACTAAAGTAAGTGATTCACTGCTGACACATGGCATTTCTTGAGCAGCCATTAATTAGCAAACTAGCACTTGAACATAAATTGTTAAGAAGTGTCAGCAAATAAAACTTTAATCAGAATTTTTTCTCTCTCTCTCTTCCTTCTTGTGCATGCACCTTGCTGAATCGCACGAGGTAATTTCCAACTTTAATTTGGAGCTTATCAGGAAAACAGAGTATTACATTAATCTTTAAGAACTGAGCCTAAGTGTGCTTCGTCCGCTCTCTCTTCCCTCCTCCAGAAACAAGAGATGACCTGAGTCAAGCACATTTGTCTTCTCCAGTCTCCAAGTCCACAATCCTCGAATACAAGAACGACTTAGGACAGGGTGGCTCGTGTTTAAAGGAAGTCAGGACACGGTGGCTAAGGACCTTCAATGTGTCATGCCTGCTGCAGAGCAAGGAAAGAGAAATGAAACAATCCATGCCTGAGTGGACCACAGGCTATGTCTTCCTCACACCCATGTGTTTTGAATCTCACCAGTGTGTTGTGTTCCAACTGCTACCTGCGAATGCCTGCATCTCTGAGCTTGAGGAACTATACAAACCGGCTTGACCAGAGCATAACTGTCCAAAAGTGCCAGAGAATCACAACTCCCTGTGCTTACACAGCCTCCCATAGCTTCCTCATAGCCCTCGGCCAGTGACTACTAGGGCAGGATTTATAAAGACTCCCCCAGATCCTTTGAAGTTGAGGGTGTGTATGGCCATGCCCAATTTTTTGTGTCAAGTCCTTGTGTTTATGCAGTGAGCATTCTTACCGATTGGGCCGTCACCGCAGTACAAGGCCTTCTTAATGGTGCCCCCTAAAGATAGTATTCTTTTAAGTGATAGGCTTCATAAATTTTTTAAAATAATATTTAACAATAATTCTATTATACTACTTCTTTAACATGAGATTTTAAAAAAGCAAAAACTATATTAGATGCAAGTAAAGAGGCATAGGCTCTATGAACAAATGCCTAAATCTCTACCTTCTTCACCCTTCAAGTCAGGTGACACATTCCCAATACCTCGCTGAGTTAATCCGGGTCCTGAAAGTATCTCAGGGTCAGGCTCTTCAAAAAGCTGACTCTGAAACATAATTCTGTGTGCGGGTGACTCTTCCGGGATATAGAAGAAAGAAGAGCTGGCTAGAGAAAATAAATCATACTGCAAAACAGGTCAGCATCAGGGAGACCTGATTCAAGCAGGGATTGTCACCGTTGCTCTGTGTTGTCCCCAAAAGGGAAGCTTGCAACAGATATTGGCAACGACTGGCCATGCAGTAGTTTGGGGTGCATGGTTTGTTCTCTGTTGCTGAGGCAATAGTCTCAATTGGTCCATTGAGAGCATCCCACCAAGTGGCCCTTTTGTGAAACAGATCCTGGATTTGTAAGTATGCATCATTTGTAGGCTTAATTGCTCAAGCCTATGTTGACCTTCATGGGAGCATCTTTCTTTTAACTTATTGTTTAGAGGGCTTATTTTGTAAAGTGATTGGCTTACAAGCTTAAGGACCTATGTTCAATTCCCATAACTCATATAAAAGAGCCAGGGTGGTGATGTGTTCTTGTAATATTAGGAAATAGAGGCAGTAGATTGCCTGTCATCTAGCCTAGCCCACTCAGCAATCTCCAGGCCAATGAGAGGCCTTGTTTCAGAAAAACAAGAAGATGGTTGCAGAGAAATGACATCCGACATGGACCTCTGACTTCCACAAACATACATGCACATACATAAAAGCACGTGAACCACACATACACACTCAAGTTCTAGGCTGGACAAGCACATGGTATTAATAACTTCCTTTCCCCTCCCCTTAAATCCCCAAGGGTTTGGCCAGTATGCCCAATATCCAAATATATGCATATTCTAATTATTATCAATTAAAGTGCAGGGCTGGAATTTAATGGCATAAGTAATCAAATTTCAGATTGAGGGTAGGGCAAGGCTGAGGCAGAATTAGATAGTGGCCTCACAGATTAAGATCTAAAAATAGGTCAAGGCCTTCTGGATAGATGCTAGTGGGCTGCCCAGTTGATGTACCAATTTGCAGTCATTCTACTATATCCTGGCAAACCAAATCCCCCTTTCATTTTGGGAGAAATTTCTGGATGACTGAACTAGTGCAACTCTAAAAAAGTGCTCCTTTGAAGTCATACATATTTAAATATGTCACCCTACCCCCTCCCATTGCCCTGCTGGGAGCCCTGCTATTGTCTGAAAGGGAGGTTGAAAAAGTAGGAAGGCATTCAGACTGCCAGGGACCTGGGGTGCTGGCTGAGCATCTTCAGAAAGTAAAGGTACACCTAAGGGCTGTGAAAAGCCTTATCTTGAACCAGATCTGCCCTCCCAATTATCTCCATTATGCATGATTACTGCTTTACAAAGATTTCCTCTGTTCCATCCCAGAGGCCTTTGCTTTAAGCAAAGACAAGCATAGAAGAAGAGATGAAAAGAAAGAATCCATGCCTTTAACGGCACACTTTGAAACTTAAAATGATCTACACAAAACAAGCTGTCGTTATAACTAATTATATTTTTGGTTTGGATGTGAACTTTGCCTCTAATCCAAAGTGAAAAATTACATATGCATTCATCATTTTCGAGAGTACACACCCCACGCCATTTCAAATTCTACATTTTTCTCAGCCCATTCTCTCTTTGTCGAAACAGTCAGACAAAACAAACATATAGATAATAGCACAATAACAAAAGGACATGAATAATGGGAATGTCTCCGCAGTCAGTGTTTTTGCTTTTACTAAGGATTACACTATGATAAATATTATTACCCTCAAGATCAATGAAATGAAGAATCTGCCAAATCTAACTCAATGCCAGAAAAATCTATATTGTATTTACAGATTTCAGGTGGAGAGATTCAGCATTCATAGCATGAAGCATTTGTATTCTTTTTTTTTTTTTCTCCATTCCCCCCTCAATTTCCTCGCAGAACCAAAACGATTTACAAGACTCATTGGCAGAAAGCTCCTTATTTTTGGAGCTGATACTGTAATCACTAAACAAAGCACTCCAAGGACTGGGAGTCAGCCATCCTTAAAACCAAAGCTTAGAACAGATACGCCTCCTGAGCACTTCACTCTGCTCTTGCTCCTATTCATGAAAGTGTTAATTTGTTGTTGAAATATATTCAGTCCTTCCACCGTGTGAGCAGGAAAACTGAGTGGATCAAATGGATTTGTAAACATTTACTGGCTGTTTTGGTAGAGCTACGCCGTAGAATCATAAGAGTCCGAACGCTTGCCTTCATTAGCCATGCAAAATTCCCCAGGTCAGTATTTACATTTCATAAGCTTATTAAGCTTCTGGATTCAGTGATTCAATCAGCTTCACAGAATCCACTTTGGTATAACTATGCTGACACAGAAATGATGGAGGGCAAATAGGTTCAATTTAGTCAGCCCGCAGTGGCCATGGTACACCACTTTACCCTTCATTTACTTCTGAATTTGGATACATCGCATGCAGCCAGAAGACCCAGAATGTACTCTGTAATGAATTTAACAGCCAAAACGAATCAAGGCTATTTAGAGGAAAGTATGAGAAATCTTGTTAAGAGATGAGCTGCTACCAGCTTCCAGACTGAAGTAACCTCACCAACATGAGAGGGGTCAACGGCACAGCCAGTGATTGAATAAATGGAAACACAACTTATACTTGGGCAGATTGACTGGATCCCAATCGTAATATGTCTTAGAGAACTAAGCAGAACTAAGAGAAGTCTTTTCCATTTCAAGAAGCCTGATACCCAAAGGAGGCCATGATTTTCAGAAATCTTTTATGCATCTTCTCTCTCAAAGAAAATAGAAGAAATGTCCAGAGGAGTAAATAACTTTGAAAATAACACACAGATTAATTGGTTGAACACAATGGGAGCTCCTTTAGTGCTATACCATCTGATCTCAACTTGGACATCTTATAGTAAACAAAAGCTTGGGTCAGAACACAAGTCCTTGGCTTCCTATCTGTTATTCGGAGTCCTGGAGTTTCAAAGACAGTTAAATAGGACAGCTCACTCATCTCACTGGTCTGCCAAGGAGTATGAAGAATAACAAGAATAGCAGAGTGGGGTAAAGAGCAGGTGTAGTATTAAATAACATCTGAGGGGCTACTTCTTGGTAAGAATACTGTCTGCCCACTTAATCCGCACAAAAACAAAACTGAGCAAGGTCTTATTATCATCCTTGTTTTCCAGTTGCGGGAACTGAGACACCAAGAGGCTAACAAACCTGCCTAGGGGTTTCGAGTCTAAGTGACAGAAGGAGATGCTAACTTCCAAGTCTAATTCTAAAGACTGATTTCTTAATCACTGTGCAAATGAAGATGTGCTCACTGATGTATCTGATTACTCTTCACATCTCCCCTATCTGTGAAAATCTCCCGATGCCAAATGCTTTCCCCAGGATTTCTAAAGCAATGAACCCTTTTAGAACACAGCTAGTTAAAGGGTGGTCACTGGTGTTAAAATAAACACTAATAAGAACATTAAGATGATAGCTACAGGATGTTTTTCGGAAAGAGTCTTGAACTGCCTCCTGAGTTTAAACTCTGCATTTCCATATTTTCTTAGACAATCTTAGAAGATGGTCTTATTTTTCCACTGGAACTTTAGTTTGGTTAGATTTGAGTCTCCATAATTACTCACATAAGAAACCAAGCTTTTTTCCAATTACATTAATATTTCCACATACTGATAAGAGTCTAAATATGCTTGAAATTAAGGCTTTTCTGGATAGATAGCTGATATGCAGGAAAGAGAAATAATAAGATGAATTGGCAAATCAAATATTTAAAGGAAAATGATTTAAGCTACATGTAATCAATTATTGCTTGCCAGTTACTATGTCTCAATCCAAGAGCAAAACCTGAGTCTCCCTAACTAAAGAGTCTCACTGTGAGGTGCTACCTGTGACCTTTACTATGTAACATGCTTATTATTATTAAATGTTAATTATTTTATGACAATCACTCTTTATTTTTATTGTTACATGGACTGGGATTAGCATGTTCTTACTGGGAAACCTAGTCATCAACAAGACAACCATCAAGACTAAAAGAACCAAGATGCCCCCCACACACAAGTCTGACAGTTGACTCTAGTAATTAATAAAACATCTTAGTCAGCGTCCTTGTGCCCTTTCATCCTCTAACATTAACCCATTTCTATACAAAAGGATTTAAGTAAAATACAACAGGAGAAAGTAAAAAAGAGAGTAATTGTCTAAAGGGCTCATACAGCATGGCCTTTGTCATATTCTGTTAACCAAAGTCAAAGAAGACTAATCCAAATTCAAAGATACAAACTCCCTTGACTCCTAATTCAGAGGATACAAATAATGTGGGAATGAATACCTTGAGAAAATAAGACAGTGGACTTAACAGAACAATGACTATAACATTTCAGAGGAAGAATCAAAGCAGTTGTATTCATGTGTGCTTGCTTGCTTGACTTTTCTATAACTTGAATAGCAAAGCTACCTGACCCTACAGTGAATACAGACAGAAGTTCTGATCTCATAATTTGATGAAGACACATAAGGGTTCTGTTAGGAATAAACATGAAGAAAATTGTATGAGAAACTATAGGGTATTATTTTCATTTCTTCTTTGAAAATCTCATACACATCCACAATAAAATATGATCTTATCTATGCCCATTTCACACCCTCAACCACTTCTGTATCTCCCCAAAACATCTGCCTCCCAACACCATGCACTCTTTTCTTTTTTTTTAGTAGCTCATTAAGTCAAATTAGCACTGCCAACGTGAGCACAGGTATAGGGACATCCTCTGGCGCACAAGAAAATTCCAGCTGCTGTACCCACAAAGAAAAATGATTGTTCGTTCCCACAGATACTAGAAACTACCAATAGTTCCTCAATCAGGGAAATGACCTGGAGATCACCTCCCCATCTATGCCAGAATTTTGGTTGGTTTGATCTTATACAGATCTTATAAAGTAACCATAGCTGCTGTGAATTTATAAACACAATAGCCATGCCATGTCCACAGACATTTCAGCACTCCTCTCAAAACTCTGGCTCTTTGTTTCTGCCCCCTCTTTTATGCTACTTGCTGAGCCTTGGAAGCATCAGGGGCTGAGGAATTGATAAAGATGTCAGCTTAAGGCCAAGTAGTTACAGTCACTTACTCTCAGCACTTTGACCAGTTTTGAGTCACTGCTTTGACTGCTGTCTACTGAAAACAGTCCTACTCAGGTTTGATGCTGGTAAACCACATCAATAATCAGCATGGCATGATAACCCCAAGAGTATAGCAGGGGCACACTTACCTTGGTGGTAACCAACAACTCTCTAACTGAGCCATTCAACCAGAGTGGAACTATGCCTGGCATTGGAAATGTAGCCAACTGTTCAGTGCTAGAGAAGTCATTATTGGAAAAGAACACACAACAACTACTTTACTAATCCAGCATAATCTCTAATAAAAATCTAAACATTTGTTATTATACCCTCAGGTGCGTATAGTCACCTCTCATCCAAAAAACTTCTCTCTTCTCTTTGCAACAGACAGAGACCATTAAAAAAACTGATCAAAATGCAGAGTGGTGGAATCCAGTCCCAGAGAGTACATCTACAAAATACCCCTGTACGTAACGTTCAGAAAACCTTATGGAAAGAAGAGAAGGCAGACGGCAAAAGCCAGAGAATCAGGAGGATTGGCTGTAAAATTTTGTCTTCTGGCAATATCAGAAGCTACACGAATGAAGTCTCACCAACTGACTGCCTAACGTGAGCTGACCAAGGACAACAACAGACATGCTTTAGAGAACAGAGGAAAGGCCGTGAGGCTCCATCCCTATGTAGGAGAAATAGTCTTCCCAGCAAAGAGTACACCAATTGGTTCCCCAATACCAAATGGCCAGTCCTGAAAACATGCTTACAATTAACATTATACAGACTGAGAAGGTTATAATTAGAAACATATATGCATATGATATGCATATAATAACATTTCATGAAAAAAAGAGGCCTTGGATTAGAAAAAAGGGAGAAAAGGTATATGAGAAGGTTTAAAGGAAGAAAAGATAAGAGAGAAATGTTGTGATTTTATTAGAATCTCAAAAAAGAAGTTTCTCTGACCAAAGTTGAGAGTAGCCCAAGTCTATGGGCATAAACATAAATGTTTAGAAGGAAATTTGGCAACATGATCATTTTACAATGCCAGGCATGAAATTTGCTCCTGCAGAATAGGCAATCAGAAAGCAGTTGGTGCCCTCGTGACCGTCATTCAACTCTTGCACAATTAAGCGCATCTTGCCGGGCAAGCAGGTCCTGAGCATGCAGGGTCCAGCACTGGATAAGGCCATTGAGTTTTTCTCTTTGTACAGTATCTGCTGGGACCATGAAAGCCAGTAAGGCATGGTTTTAAAGTTTGCTTTTAGAACCAAAATAAAAAGGGAAAAAATCTTTGTATTTACAGAACATTAAAGAGATAGATAATGATGCATGATTATCCAAAGCATCAGAGAAAATACACTTTGGGTACAGATATTTATGGTCCAAATGCTGAATGAACAAAATAAATATCTCCCCTCAATGTATTTGTTTAGATCTCTAGAGAAGTAGAAGGAATGGGAGGATTAGACTGTATATGAGAATAGAGGGAGAAAGAGAGAATCAAAGGGAAGACAGAGAAAGAGAAAGATGTTAAGGCATTGGTTCACAAGACAGCAGTGAGAGGCAAGTCCAGCATCTGCAGATTGGCCATCACACTGACACCAGGAAAGCTTCCAGGCTGCACTCCAAGTCCGGAGTCCCTCGGCAGAATTTTCTCTAGCTCTGGAAGGGTCGACCTGGTTTATTCAGCCTTTCAGTTGATTAGATGAGGCCTACACACTTTGTTCAAGGCAATTTGCTTTGTACAAGGACTCCTAGTTTAAATGTTAATTTCCTACCGAAACACCTTCACAGAAACATTCGGAACAGTGTTTGACTACACATGTAGGCCTGCAACTTAGTCAAATTGACACGAGAACAAGACCATTGCATTTAATATCGGAACAGCAAGTCTTAGTGATATCATCAGATTTCTTTCTGGCTTACAACTTCTTTATGCCCAGGAAAATACCTACTAGCATGCTATCATTGACTTCTGGGTCCGAGAAACATGAAAACCACAGCTGAATGTGGATAGACAGAACACTGTCACAGGGTTGAGAAGACCTGGACTCTAATGGCAGGTCTGGATGCCCATGTCGGTCTTATTTCACTGAGGTGCACTTCCGTTTCCTAAACTCTAAAGGTTTGCATATAAAATGAACCACCTCCAAGCTATCCCTTAACTTCCATGACAATCTCGTCTCTCATCCAAAGCCAGCAACCTCCTTTTTTCCTAGGACCCATATTCCTGTCCATATTTATACTCATTTCAAACATCAAGTTGGAGATACTGGAACAATGGCTCAGTGGTTAAAAGCATTGGTTTCTCAAATATCAAATTGGGTGCTGGATATTGGATGAGAGAGATTATATTCATTTCAAATTCTCTGTCCAGTTTCACAATTCATTTTACTATTTTTTAAAGTGGAACATGTATCTCTTCTTTGAAATTTGGTGAAGATCAAGCGTAGTATCTTTTACCAATTTAGAAAGGGAACATGCGGAGCCAACATGGCGGCGCCCATCGGCGTCCACCTGTTCATCCGTGGAGACAACTTGTAGTCTAGATTCAACATAGTCTGAATTTCAACAAAGTTGAAAATAGAAAGACAACAGGCCGAGCGGAGCGGAGGCCCAGGCGGCAGCCCAGCGGCGCGGAGGCCCAGGCAGCAGACAGCAGGGACCGGAGCACAACACCGAGAGCAGATCGCCCCACTACAATTAAAGCAAAGAGGTAGGCCTTTGGTTGACGAGATCCCTAGCAAGGAAGGAGCCGGTTCCTGTTCCTGAAGACCATTCCAAGGGGCGAGAGGGAACTTGGCCCCTGGCAGGAGCCAGGAAACAGAACGACAGAATTTTGTAAGAGGAGCCCCTGGTCAACAGGGAAACCTGAACCGGTTTTGAAAGACCCATTAGATAGTTTCAATAGGAGGAGCTGGGCAGGCGCCAAGGCAAGAATTCACCCAATAATCTGAAAAACAACATGAAAACACCAGAACCCAATGATCTTACAACAGATGGACTTGAACATCCTAATACGGAATAAGTGGAAAGAATTGACTTTATGAAAGCAATAGAGTCCATTAAACAACATGTGAAAAATGCCCTTATAGAAATGGATCAGAAGTATAACCAAAAGTTTGAAGAAATGAGTAAATACGTACATGATACTCTGGGAAACCAAGAAAAAACGATCAAACAGGTAATGGAAACAGTTCAAGAATTGAAAACTGAAAGGGAAGCAAGGAAGACTAAGAGATTGGATACGAAAACAGGATCCAACATTCTGCTGTTTGCAAGAAACACATCTCAACCACAAAGACAGGCATCTACTCAGAATAAAGGGTTGGGAAAAGGTCTTTCAAGCAAATGGTCCTAAGAAAAAAGCAGGTGTGGCCATATTAATTTCTAACAAAACTGACTTCAAACTAAAATCAATCAGAAGAGATCGAGATGGACACTTTATACTTATAACAGGAACAATTCATCAGGATGACGTATCAATCCTGAATATCTACGCCCCTAATACAAAAGCACCCACTTATCTAAAAGAAATATTACTAGAACTGAAGGCAGACATTAAACCACACACACTAGTAGTAGGAGACTTCAATACACCTCTCTCTCCAATGGACAGGTCAATCAGACAGAAACCTAATAGAGAATTAAGAGAATTATTGGAGGTAATGAAGCAATTGGACTTAACAGACATCTATAGATCATTCCACCCAAATAGGAAAGAATATACCTTCTTCTCTGCAGCTCATGGAACCTTCTCGAAAATTGACCACATACTCGGAAACAAAGGAAACCTCCACAGATACAAAAAAATATCAGTGTCCACCTGTGTCTTATCAGATCACCACGGATTAAAGTTAGAATGCAACAACACTACCCCCCAGAAAGCCGAAAAACTCATGGAAACTGAACAGTCAACTACTGAACCACACCTGGATCAAGGAAGAAATTAAGAAAGAAATTAAAGTCTTCCTTGAATTTAATGAAAATAAAGAGACAACATACTCAAACCTATGGGACACGATGAAAGCAGTGCTAAGAGGAAAGTTCATAGCACTAAGTGCCCACTTAAAGAAAATGGAGAAAGCATACATAGGGGATTTAACAGCACACCTGAAAGCTTTAGAAAAAAAGAAGCAGATGTGCCCAGGAGGAGTAGAAGACTGGAAATAATCAAACTGAGGGCGGAAATCAACAAAATAGAAACACAGAAAACAGTCCAAAAAATCAATGAAACAAAAAGTTGGTTCTTGGAGAAAATCAACAAGATCGACAAACCCCTATCCAAACTAATTAAACAACAGAGAGAGAACACGCAAATAAATAAGATCAGAAATGAAAAGGGGGACATAACCACAGACACAGAGGAAATTCAGAGAATCATTAGATCTTACTACAAAAGCCTGTATGCCACAAAACTGGAAAATACAAAAGAAATGGACATTTTTTTAGATAAGTACCAAATACCAAAGCTAAACCAAGACCAGGTGAACAATCTAAACAGACCGGTTAGTCGTGAAGAACTAGAAGCTGTTATCAAAAATCTCCCCTCCAAAAAAAGCCCAGGACCAGATGGCTTCAATGCAGAGTTCTACCAGAACTTCCAAGAAGAGCTAATACCCATACTCCTGAATGTATTTCACAATATAGAAACAGAAAAGTCATTGCCAAATTCCTTTTATGAAGCTACAGTTACCCTGATACCAAAACCACATAAAGACCCAACCAAGAAAGAGAATTACAGGCCTATCTCACTCATGAATATTGACGCAAAAATTCTCAATAAAATACTGGCAAACCGAATTCAAGAACACATTAGAAATATTATCCATTATGATCAAGTAGGCTTCATCCCAGAGATGCAGGGCTGGTTCAACATACGCAAATCTATCAATGTAATCCACCATATAAATAAACTGAAAGAAAAAAACCATATGATCATTTCATTAGATGCTGAAAAAGCATTCGACAAAATTCAACACCCCTTTATGATAAAGGTATTGGAGAGACTAGGGATACAAGGGTCATACCTAAATATAATAAAAGCTATTTACAGCAAGCTGACAGCTAACATTAAATTAAACGGAGAAAAACTCAAAGCCATCCCACTAAAATCAGGAACACGACAAGGATGTCCACTCTCTCCATACCTCTTCAATATAGTGCTTGAAGTTCTAGCAATAGCAATAAGACAACATAAGGGGATCAAGGGGACTCGTATTGGAAAGGAAGAAGTTAAGCTGTTGTTATTTGCAGATGATATGATAGTATACATAAGCGACCCCAAAAACTCTACCAAAGAACTCCTACAGCCGATAAACACCTTTAGTAATGTGGCAGGATACAAGATCAACTCCAAAAAATCAGTTGCCTTCCTATACACTAAGGATAAAGAAACCGAGAGGGAAATCAGAGAAGCATCACCTTTCACGATAGCCACAAAGAGCATAAAATATCTTGGGGTAAACCTGACCAGGGAAGTGAAAGATCTATTTAACAAGAACTTTAAGTCTTTGAAGAAAGAAATAGAAGAGGACACCAGAAAATGGAAGGACCTCCCTTGCTCTTGGATTGGGAGGATCAACATAGTAAAAATGGCAATTCTACCAAAAGCAATCTATAGATTCAATGCAATCCCCATCAAAATCCCATCAAAATTCTTCACAGATCTGGAGAAGACAATAATCAACTTTATATGGAAAAACAAAAAACCCAGGATAGCCAAAACAATCTTATACAATAAAGGAACGTCTGGAGGCATTACCATCCCTGACTTCAAACTCTATTACAGAGCTACAGTATTGAAAACAGCTTGGTATTGGCATAAAAACAGAGAAGTCGACCAGTGGAATCGAATAGAAGACCCCGACGTTAACCCACAAACCTATGAACACCTGATTTTCGATAAAGGAGCTAAAAGTATACAATGGAAAAGAGAGAGCATCTTCAACAAATTGTGCTGGCAAAACTGGATGTCAATCTGTAGAAGAATGAAAATAGATCCATATCTATCACAATGCACAAAACTCAAGTCCAAGTGGATTAAAGACCTCAATATCAGCTCGAACACACTGAACCTGATAGAAGAGAAAGTGGGAAGTACTCTACAACACGTGGGCACAGGAGACCACTTCCTACGTATAACCCCAGCAGCACAGACAGTAAGTGCCTCATTGAATAAATGGGACCTCCTGAGACTGAGAAGCTTCTGTAAAGCAAAGGACACTGTCGCTAAGACAGAAAGGCAACCCACTGACTGGGAGAAAATCATCACCAACCCCGCAACTGACAAAGGTCTGATCTCCAAAATATATAAAGAACTCAAGAAACTAGACCGTAAAAGGCTAATCAACCCAATCAGAAAATGGGGCACTGAGCTGAACAAAGAACTCTCAACAGAAGAAGTTCAAATGGCCAAAAGACACCTAAGGTCATGCTCAACTTCCTTGGCGATCAGGGAAATGCAAATCAAGACAACTTTAAGATATCATCTTACACCTGTCAGAATGGCTAAAATCAAAAACACCAATGATAGCCTTTGCTGGAGAGGTTGTGGAGAAAGGGGTACACTCATCCATTGCTGGTGGGAATGCAAACTTGTGCAACCACTCTGGAAAGCAGTGTGGAGGTTTCTCAGGAAATTCGGGATCAACCTACCCCTGGACCCAGCAATACCACTCTTGGGAATATACCCAAGAGAGGCCTTATCATACAACAAAAGTATATGCTCTACTATGTTCATAGCAGCATTGTTTGTAATAGCCAGAACCTGGAAACAACCTAGATGCCCTTCAATTGAAGAATGGATGAAGAAAGTATGGAATATATACATATTGGGGTATTACTCCGCAGTAAAAAACAAGGACTTCTTGAAGTTTGCAGGCAAATGGATGGCAATAGAAAACACTATCCTGAGTGAGGTAAGCCAGACCCAAAAAGAGGAACATGGGATGTACTCACTCATATTTGGTTTCTAGCCATAAATAAAGGACATTGAGCCTATAACTCAGGTTCTAAGAGAAGCTAAATAAGAAGGAGAACCCAAAGAAAAACATATAGGCATCCTCCTGAATATTAACCTTCATCAGGCGATGAAAGGAGACAGAGTCAGAGACAGAGACCCTCATTGGAGCACCGGACTGAAATCTCAAGGTCCAAATCAGGAGCAGAAGGAGAGAGAGCACGAGCAAGGAACTCAGGACCGCGAAAGGTACACCCACACAATGAGACAATGGGGATGTTCTATTGGGAACTCACCAAGGCCAGCTGGCCTGGGTCTGAAAAAGCCTGGGATAAAACCGGTCTCGCTGAACATAGCAGACTGAGACCTCAAGAACAATGGCAATGGGTTTTTGATCCTACTGCACCTATTGGCTTTGTGGGAGCCTAGGCAGTTTGGATGATCACCTTACTAGACCTGGATGGAGGTTGGTGGTCCTTGGACTTACCACAGGGCAAGGCAACCCTGACTGCTCTTTGGGCTTACGAGGGACGGGGTACTTGATTGAGGGAGGGGGAGGGAAAGGGGAGGCGGAGGTGGGGAAGAGGCAGAAATCTTTAATAAAAAAAAAAAGAAACTCTAATTAAACTAAGTGGGTCATGTAAAAAAAAAAAAGAAACAAAATGATATTTTTTTTCTTATTTTCAGAATTCCAATAAAACAATTCTGAAACAAAAAAAAAGGGAACATGCGCCTCTGAGAATGGTAAAGATGGGAACCATGAGTGTTTGCAGCAGTCTAGTCCAAGTAACCCAGAACCACACTGACAGATAGATGCAACCCAGAACTACTCCTCGCCTATAGAAGGTCAAAGTTTTGCTTTCAATAATTTAGATTCCAAAGACAGAAGAGATGACAAACACATAGAGTCCTTCATATTGGGCCAACAGGGTCTTGGGAATTTTCTGATCAAAGATCAATATCTGAGAGTATGGTATTTACCAAAAGAGCTTCTAACACAGAGATATGCCAGCTCCCACAGCAACCTATAGCTCCTCCAAGAAGATACGTGTTTGCAAAAGACCTTCTGCCTTCAGGCTTGCCTTTGGGTTTCGCAAAGCCACCCACACAGCAAAAAGTGGCCTTCCACCTCTTCAGCTTCCTGGATGCCACCCGGGGAATCCATCTTCTCATCCTGCCAAGACAGGTAGACTAAATCTTCCCCTCACAGGAAAATCTTTGTGCCTCTTGTACTCAGAAACTAATGACAAGCACTGCTTCTAGGCTGGTGTTCTCTGAGGACTAAGGAGAGACTTGGGATTGCCTGCGTAGCTAAAAGCTGTCTCGTTTCTGCTCATTTATCCCCCTTAGATCTGTTTAATTGCATTTGATGACTTAAGATACTGGTAACTCATTACTTCATTTGTTAAGTTTCTTGCTAAAATACAGACAGGTGTGCCTCTTTAACAGGTTTCATAGTCCAGGACTAACAGGTTTCAGGTGTATCTTCAGAGGTTCAGAGTTTCCAATTCCCTTTAATTGTCTTCTAAAATGTTCATACCTTTTAACCTAAAGCATTGGCTTTTGCTATGATACCAAGATGTAAATCTGTTCCAGTTGCCTTACAGATACCTACAGGTTCCTGTAAAAAGTTCTACTGCTGTATTAAAAAATCAAGTCTGGTAAAAACTAACAGTCTCCAGAGTCTATTTTAACCCTACCCATTTTCAAGCATATTTTACAAATCTCTTCCGCTCTCTGGGCCAAGACCAACTTACAAAGCACTCTCCGGGCAATGCCAACACCTGCACCAGCTCCTGGGACTTCACCATTGGTACCAACTCTCCAGATCAAGGACACCTACCAACTAAAATCTGGATTTATCTGCTATTGTATCCCATGTATAACCTGAACCTCACTTGTACAACCAGGGCACTTCTCTGCCCCATTCTTTCTGGCAGTTAATGACTTCCCATGACTAGCCCCATTCATAAGGCCAATAATAACAATATATATTTTTCCTCCTAGCCACCTGCCTTCTCATCTCCCTCAAGAAACAGCTGTCTGGGGCTCCATGATGACAGTAAACTAGATGCCGCTCAAGCCACACCTTTCGCTGAGCGTGAGCCCACCAACTCCCAGCTCTCCCCCATCCCACATCACCCCATGCCCACAGGAAGCAGCCAGACTTGAGCCCGTGCTTCTTTATCCAAGGAGTCTAAAATGTTTGGTTGAGGGCTTCATCTCAGCTCGCTGGCACCCCCTTATCCAAAAAGCCTGGAATGTGTGGTTAAAAGCATCACCCCAGCTCCCTTACACTCCTTTATGCAAAAAGTCTGGATTATTTGACCAGGAGCTTCACCCCAGCTCCTGGAATAAGCCCCCTCCCCAGGGAGGGTTGAGAAAGCCTGCCAAATGGTAACCCCTCCCAAGGGAAGAACGAGACCATGCCCACAGAATATTTAAACTGCCCCCCCCCAAAAAATGAACACGTGGTCTCCGGGTTTCATGTGATCTTCCCTTTCCTCTCTTCCTCTTTCCATGCTATCCCAGGGCCACCTGGGAGCATTGCATTAAACATGGACATCTTTTAATTTGGTTTATTTTTCCTTTGAGTCTTTCCTTCAGCAGCTTATTGGGTCATCTCTAGTCTGTCACCTTTATTAATAAAAATAACAGTACAATAACTATAAATAAGTCAAACTAATAAATCAGATAATGCAAGAGTGAATATCACAAAAGAAATCAGTTTTTAAAATTATATGGAAAGTATATTGGTTAGGGTAAGTTGATGATAATGGGAAAGAAAATTATGTAACGAAAAAGCTAAGGTAAAAGACTTCAAGTAAAAACTTGAAAAAACTTCAAGAAAATAAGTAGCATCATATATTGGTAAAAAGGAATATAACATCAAAAGGATACAACAATCATGAATATGTATAAGTGAATATATACTGAACTATATATGCATGTCAAATCAATAAATACAAGAGATGAATAGATAAGCTAGTTATTCGAGGCAAAGATTTTAGCACATGGTGCTAGTCAACTTTCTATTATTATAAAAAAATGTTCTGAAATAAAGAAATTAAAAGGAGCAGAGGCTAATACGGCTTCTAGTTTTAGGATTATCGTCCATGGTCATTTAGCTCCTTTGCCTTTGAGCCAATGGTACAGCATAGCATCAAGGCAGGTGTGCTGGAGAGATTTATGTGAGCTTCACCCAAGCTAGAATCATCAGCAAGAATGGATTCTCAGCTGAGAAAATGTCTTCCTAAAATCAGACTGTAGAACATAAGAAAAGGTCTGTGGGACATTTTCTTATTTAGTCATTAATGGGAGAGGGCCCAGATTATTGTGGATGGGACCATCTCAGAGAAGGTGGTCCTAGATTCTATAAGCAGGCTGAGCCAAAAACGGGGAGCAAGCCAGTAAGCAGCACCCCTTCAAAGCTTCTGCAGCAGCTCCCGCCTCCAGATTCCTGCCCTGCTTGTGCTGCTGTCCTGGCTTTGTCAGTGTTAGACTATGATACAGAAATGTAAACCAAATAGATACTTTCCTCCCCAAATTGCTTTTGGTCATGGTGATTCATCACAGCAATAGTAACCCTAACTAGCACACAGGGAGTGAATGGCAGAGAAAAACTACTCATATTATGTTGGCTGGAGAGTAAAGAAAGGAAGAGGCTAGAGTCCAATAGTACCTCCAGGGGAATATCCCCAATAACTTAGCTTCCTTCCATGGACCTATCTTCCTAATTAGTATCATGAATGGGAAGCAATCGTTTAACACATGAGCTTTTGGGAGACACTCAAAGTCAAAACTACAGCAAGCATACATCTCAGGAAAACAGACAACTTACAAGATGAAAAAAGATATCTAAATGTTTTAATAAATATACATTTTAAGAATGCAGGATAGCCAGGCAATGGTGGCACATGCCTTTAATCCCAGCACTAATTGGACTTAGTGTATTATCAAAAAAACAAAAAAGATACATGAAATTGGGAGGAGGTAGTTAGAAGTTGGGGTGATATAATTAAATTTTATTATATACATGTATGAATTTCTCAAAGAACAAAAAATTTAAAATAATAATTAATTCTAACTTTCATAAATTATCAGATTTTTATTACATTTTAAGACCATACTATTAGTGTGGGCTTGTATATATGATGTACATATGTAAGTGCAGTTACAAACATGCCACAGCGTGTGTGTGAAGATCAGAACACAGCTTTGTACAGTTGGCTCTCTCATTACCCATTTCCGTGGGTTCCAGGGAGTAAACTCAGGCTATTGGGCTTGCATGGGAAATGCTTCAGTGAGCCATCTCACTAGCCTGTCATTTTCAGATTTAAAATTTGAAGGAAAAAATAACTTGTATCTAATATGAAGGATTTCAATCTAGAATTCGTAGGTCATTATACAATGAAAACTGCCTTGATATTACTAATGATAAACACAGAATTTATATGTATGATCATATGGGCATTTGTGGGAAAGGGAGCTATAATTTTTTTTTTAAATCTAGAAATCTTTGCCCTATGGAGTTTCAAGGTATTTGTGTGCCAAATGAACACACCCCATAGGAACTGCATCTGTCCAATTGTTGAAATGACTCGGAGTTAAATGTATACAGCACTGAAGAGGTTAATGTTGACTTTCCAGAGGTTGAGTAAGCTCAGGGTGATTCTCTTTGCTCTGAATTTCCTGCATTACTAACATTTCCTATGATAAACATGAGTAATGTCAGTAATATAAAAGATTAATTTTTAAAGATCTACCTTTGTCCCTGGGTCTGCCATAGTGTTCTTCTGTCCAGTGTGACAATTAAACCCTTTCAATAACGCAATGGGTAGCACAAGAAAGCAAAACATCCAAATTCAAAAGGCCTAAACTCTCTCAAACTAATCAGAAAATCCCGTATTCTCAGTTCTGAAATTTGCAATCCTCTCCTAAAGTCACTAATTGCTCAAACATGCAGGCTATAAAAAGAGCAACGGTAAGGAAAATTTGAACAACCACTGCTAAATCAATCCTGCCATCAAATTCTATCCTCATTCAAATGCACCCCCAAAAGCTGTAAAATCCCACTGGTGAACAGAGTCCTACAATAAAGTACCCCATCTCACTCAGTGCCAAAAGATTAATAAAACTTAAACCAAGATAATTACGTAAAAGTAGTCTCTCTTGAGTGAGTCAGCATGGGAAAGGTTCGCTCCTGCTAGTAATAATCACCTCTGAGTAAATTATTTCCCACCTATTTTCTCCCTATAGTACCTTCTTACAGAGAGCTCCTCCAGAGAAACCAATAGCCTACTAAAGTTTTCTTTAAGGTCATAATCTGCTTACCAATCTATGTCAGCCTGAAATTCTTCCTTTCTTTCCTTTTTTCTCGAACCTTTCAAGAATAAAGTCTTCATTATCCCCTCTCCCTCCCAGTTGAAAAACAACTTGAGTTCTCCAAAGCCAGCTAAGCACCAGCGCGGGTCCTGATCTCACTTACAAAGACACCAAGCTACACAACTATCACCCACATGCAGAGGGTCTAGGTCAGTCCCATAGAGCCTCCCTAACTGGTGGTCCAAAGTCCATGAGCTCCCAGGAGCTCAGGTCAGGTCAGCCATCTCTGTGGCTTCCCTCATCATCACTTCCTGGCTCATATAATCCCTTCTGAATGGAGATGGAGGAAGAGTGGAAGAGGAAGGGGTGGATGGACTGCTTGGGGGTGACAGGAACTGGGAAGAGAGGAGAGAGGGCAAAATCCAGTCTATATGTAGGTAACCCAGACCCAAAAAGAGGATCGTGGGATGTACTCACTCATAATTGGTTTCTAGCCATAAATATAGGTCACTGAGTCTATAATTTGTGATCCTAAAGAAGCTAAATAAGAAGGTGAACCCAAAGAAAAACATATAGTTATTACCCCTGCTATGGGAAATAGACAAGATTGCTGGGCAAAAAATGGGGACCTTGGGGGTGGGGTGGGATGGGGGTAAGGGGAGATGGGGAGAGAAAAGTGAGAAGGGGAGGATGGGGGAACTTGGGGAAACGGGATGATTGGGGATAAAACAAGATTGGATAGAGGAGCAGGGAATCACATAACTTAATTAAGGGAACCACCTTAGGGTTGGTAAGAGACATGAACCTAGAGTGGCGCCCAGGTGCCCAGGGCAATGTCCCCAGTTAGTTCCTTGGGCAGCTAAGGATAGGGAACCTGAAATGACCCTATCCTATAGCCATACTGATGAATATCTTGCATATCACCATAGAACCTTCATCTAGCGAGGGATGGAGATAGAGACAGAGACCCACACTGGAGCACCGGTCTGAGCTCCCGATGTCCCAATGAGGAGCAGAAGGAGGGAGAACATGAGCATGAAAGTCAGGACCACAAGGAGTGCACCCATCCACGGAGACAGTGGGGCTGATCTATTGGGAGCTAACCAAGGCCAGCTGGACTGTGACTGAAAAAGCATGGGATAAAACCGGACTCTCTGAACATGGCAGACAATGAGGGCTGATGAGAAGCCAAGGACAATGGCATGGGGTTTTGTTCCTACTTCATGTTCTGGCTTTGTGGGAGCCTAGCCAGTTTGGATGTTCACCTTCCTAGACCTGGATGGAGGGGAGAAGACCCTGGACTTTCCACAGGGCAGGGAACCCTGACTGCTCTTCAGACTGGAGAGGGAGGGGGAGAGGAGTGGGGGGAGGGGGAGAGGGACGGGAGGAGGGGGAGGGAAATGGGAGGCTGGGAGGAAGCAGGGATTTTTTTTTCAATAACAAAAAGGAAAAAAATTTAATTGTTTTATTTGAGGAGTAGTAGTATTTACATAAAAATGATTTTCTGGCATTGCTTGTACTAATAGAGAATAATTGTCAGTCATAAATTAAAGGAAAATCTGAAGAAGGGGATACTTGCCTCTTCAATGTAGAAAATTAAATTTTAATTTGATTAAAATTAAATCAGGTTAATTAAATTTATGTTAAAATTTAAAAAAAGAAAATGTTATTTGAATAAAAAAGAAAGAAAATATGAGAAATAACAGGTAGTATTAACGAAATGTTTAGCCAAATATCTGCCATGCAGAAAATTCTCTATAAGCATTCATTTACATATTAAGTCATCCCATTAAAAAAATATTTGAGTACCCACCCTTATCAAGCACCATGTGAGATTCTTCGGGTATATCAGTGAAGAAAGTAGAGACTCCTGTTCTCTTAGTGTGTACTGCACAGATGAGAGAATAAAGAATCAACATAATAAACCAGTGAATTGCCCAATGTTCAACAACTGATTATTTTAAAAGCAGGATTAAGGGAGGGGTAGGATGAGGGAAATGACTCAGTTGGCAGAGTACTTGCTGACCAATTAACAGGGCCTGAGTTCATACCTTAACCATGCTCCCCGTTTCCTGGTCCATGCCATGTAGACAGCATCAGCTTACATTCCCAATACTGTAGACGGGGTCACTTCTAACCCTATGCATTCTGTGCTATGATGAACTGAACCACGTGAATTGAATTAAACCCTTTTACCCTAAATTGATGTCTGTCAGGTATTTCAGCCACCACAGGCAGAAGTATCTCCAACAATATCTCCCTACGCTCATGTGAAGGCAACCCTTTCAGCTAAAGTACTTGGGTATGACATCTTTCTTCCTGTCTCTTGAAAACATAGTTTATTCTGTATACCCACAATTATTTTTTTAATGTTCCTACACTACTTTGTGGTGCATTTGATTTTCTCATAACTCTTCTGTTATCATCTATGACCTCTGGGTTGCTTATCAAAGTCCACTGACTATTTGGAAACTGAGTTAATTTTATATCAATCAGTATGGATAACTATTCAAAAGCCCCTTGGCACTGCCGATGCCTTATTTAGTCTCAGCACACAAGAAACTAAGAGTCCTTCCTGCAAACTCCATCTCTCAGGCTACATAGCCCACTCCCTCCTTCCCAGCCTTTAGTGCTCAACTCCTCCATGCTCCCAGAATAGTGAACCATTCATTTCCTTCTCTCTGAGCACACATATGGCTCTTTCCCCTTCACTGCTAAGCTGCCGTTTCCAAGATGACTGACTTTGTGGTCTCTGCAGTCCTACATCTCCTCCCATCCTATACTTCAGCTGCTAAGAGTTGCTGGGGGACTCACACGACTGTACAGACTGCTGCTAGTTTGGCCTCACAATCTGAAAGCGGCCTCCGGTGTTGCTCAGCGATACTTTTTCTTGCTGTCTTTGTTCAATTTTCTTTCCCACTCCCTGAGCAATGATTCCAAGGCTTTGTCACTATAATCAATCCTTACCCACTCATCATGACCACCACAGGCTCCATCCCTTTCCGTACCACCAGAACGCTTCCTATATCAAAGAGAAAATAGAATACAATACACAAAAACTCCTCTACTTCCAAATTCCTGACCCTAGAATTTAATACAGTGTCTCTGAGACAGCAAGAAAGGAAGGAGTAGCTGGCACTGTGTTTATTTAATATTCACCCCCATGCACATGTTCGGTACCCATCATCTCTTCCCTCCTCTCAAGTCGTGCTTTATCATGGACACTTTCTGTCTCCAACATTCTGAACCTTTATGTCCTGTAAAAGGAGTCTCAACTTTCATTTCTCAGCCACCCAGATCCAAATAATCACACAGCAACTGTATTAATTAAACACTGTTTGACCAACAGCTCAGACATATTCCTAGCCAGCTCTTACATCTTAAATTAGCCTGTTTCTATTATTTTATATTTTACCATGAGGCTTGTGGTTTGTTACCACACATCTTGCTTCTTGGGTGGCTACAAGGTGTCTGCCTAACTCTGCCTTCTGCCTCCCTACATTCATTTTAGTTTCCCGCCTAGCTATATTCTGCCCTGCCATAGGCCAAAGCCTCTTTCTCATTAATCAATGGTAATAAAATATATCCATAGCATACAGAGGGGAATTCCACATCAGTCTCTCACCTGCCTCCACTCTGTAGCAGGTAAGTATGTTCTCGTGTGTGTGTGTGTGTGTGAACAAGCTAGCTTACAAACACTTTTCTTCAGACATTTTTGAATCAGAAATGCTTTATCTTCTTCCTCTTCAAGGAATCCTCCTGTTTCTTGCAAGAGAGGTTCAAGCATCCTCTTGACTGTAGGATCACCCCTTCTGAAATACATCACCCTATTTAAATTTCCTTAGCATTTTGAATAACATTCTTAATTCACCTATTCCATATTGTGCTATCCTATACTTTACCCTTCCTTGGTGTGGTTGATTTATTTCTTTTAACACTTTTGTATAGCAGTAATAGTATTTAAAACCCTATTCACTTAACATTAATTTATGAAAATATCTAACAATATCAATGGTTACAAATATTTAGCCACTCAAACACTTGCATATGCTACAACATCCTTAAAGGAAAAATCCATAGTGATGTCTCTTGAAATTTTCCTGATACACTTTCACAGAGTAGGTAGTAACCTTGTTCTTAAGATGACTATTTAATATATTCTCCAAAGTTGCAAGTGTATTGAAGTTAGACTCATATAGTCTTCATGTCAATATAAATATATAACATCCTGTTTTGTTCCATAGAATGAGAGGAAATCATATTTGATATGATAGTTAGGATATGAAAAATCATGTTCAGTCTCATTCATGTTTCAAAATCTCTTGGAGATGAATCAAGCTAAAGTCCTTTTCCATTCTATTTCTATTTCATCTACTGACCACCAAACGAGGCACTTGGTTTGCATGACATAATGTATGATAAATCCTTAAGCCCTGAATCACTGCCAGCTAGCGAGATGCACATGGGAGGCACATAGGAACTGGTACTGAGATCAGCTCACAGAACTGCAGATTCCTGTGTTGTAACCTGAAATTACTGCTAACACACTTACCAAGTGGAATGGCTGTCGAGCTTTCCTAGTTTCTGATGCTGCCGCATGTCCATGAATAGGAAAGCATTAGCTGTAGGACAGCATGGTATATATAATACCATGATGAAATTGTCACATTATATCATGCCACGCTAACAGTCATAGCAGTTTTAGGAACTTTAAGATACAAATCTTAGAACCAATACACGGCCTGTTTTATCCAAGCTGTAAACTCCTCAAGAACAAGAAATTTTATCTTGTACTCTGAAATATTGTCATATATAGGAAAACGTGTTTTTTCTGAATTTAGTGTGTATATATACACATATATACATATGTATATATATATATGTTTACATGTGTACACATATATGTGTGTGTGTATATATACACACACACAATTCAAAGTTTTCCTGTGAGTTATGGACCTCTATCAACCTATGAAGAGTCAAAATAAAATCAGTAAGTTAATGTCAGCAGAATTTTTCCTAAGTTCAGAGGTAATTTCAATTGAGTACATAACAAGATTCCTCATTATTGAGTAAAGTGTAAAGTTTGGGGAACATAAAACATTTTGATCCTCAATTGTAAATAAATACAATTTCATTGAACTTAATACTAAAAACAGGAACTGAAGGCAACGGGTCCAAGAAAGTAAGCAATTGATAACACTTAGTATAAATTTCTAGGTCAGCCTCTCTCTCTTTCTGATCGTCCCATAGGGATTTCGTCTGCCTGTGCTTTTAGGACTGTCCACTCCCTTACTAGCTCAACTCCCTACCCACAGGGAGACAGAAACACACTCACACACACAATGTTCTTCAAGTTCCCATTGGGAGTGCATGGTAGGTCAGGCATAACCCCAAACAGAAATTAGACCCACTTTACAAGTGAATATGACCGCTGAAGTAAAATTAGATTCTCTAATTCTAAATTTGTGCCTAAGAGAGTGATGAGATACGTCTTCCAAAAACACAGGTGAGGGAGACCTCTGCTCTCAGACTTCCATGCCTAAGCCTGTGTTCTAGCATCTCAACTATGCAGGATCATCAGCGTCTGTTTTTTTTTATTTAAAACTAGTCCTTGGGGCCTGTTGTTATGTCATTGTGACCTCTTTCATTATGTCTCGGGAAAGAGACTGATAAATGACAGGATGTTAGCATAAATTACCATGCAAAACCCTTAAATTCTTTCCAAATTCCCATAGCCACCCTCCCTTTGTCACTATATGGTCCTACCTAGCTTTATCCATATCCACTTCCTTTGCCTCTCTTTCCCCAGCTCCCATTTTTTTTTATGAGAAAAGACAGACACTAAGTCCCTAGACTTGTCATTTCATGTCAATATATGAGAGACAAGTTGCATAGATCTAAGTTATTAATGACTTGAAAGAAATTTCATGGGTGGATGGATACAAATGAGTTTGTAATGAAACATGGATTCAGAGGAAAGGATTCTGAGTGGAAACAGAGAGGAAATAAAGAACTATTTCAAGAGCATGCCCTCATATTCAATATTTATGACACTGTTCTGAGCCTAACCTTTCTTGAAAATGTACTATATGTCTGCACAATCTACTAACAAAATTAAAACATAGCATCTTTAGAAACATACAGGACATGCCACATGTAATGGTGCATGCTTGTATTCCCAGCACTTGGGAAACTGAGACAGGAAGACCTCAAGTGCAAGGCAAGCCCAGACTATACAAAGAGACCTTGTCCCAAAATGCAATTTTTAAAGAAATATAGAGTTCTACCATCCCAGGAATCTTAGCCTTTTAGAGATGGGTGGATGTTAGTGATTAAAGCCATTCTTACCATTTAACATGTAAGGAAATACTAAGATCAAAAATTTTCCATCAATGCCTAATAACTTCAGCCACTGATTAAGACTCAATTTTACTAAAGAAACTTCACTGTCGAGCTTTATCAGAGCTAAGAAACAGAAAGAGAAAAGGAGAGCTTACTCTTTTGTAACTTGTGTGTTGGGAGGGTCTATGACAAGAGAGTGAAGAAATGCTCAGAACCCATGCAAATGGACTGCTTGCTGGAACACTTGAAATCACACAAAAGACATGCTCTGGGAAACTGGGAAGCCTGTGTCGTTATTGTTTAATAAAAACAGCTTGATGTTTCAATATAAAAGCAAGAATGGCTGGGATGTGAGCAAGCGTCTCATTAAAAACCACTTTTCCCTTCTGCCTTTCAAGCTTCATCAGAATATGAAAGGAAACCGTGCTTTGTTTTTCACTTAGGAACTATCAGATATTCTATTACGGTCATCCTTGATTTATTCTAAAAGCCAGAGGATTCTGGGGACCAACTTCATCAGGCATACACCTGGATTCAGCGTCTTCCCATGCACAATTTCAAGTATCTACCCACATACACAAATTATCATTGCAATTGGTGTTTCAAAAACCGGATAACTGGTATTGGGAGTCAGTTTTCAGTGCTCTTTTTTAAAAACTGCTCCATCTATGTAGATATGTATAAGAATAACATGAGCTTATCCTTGAGAATAAAAAGAATTAGTCCCTCAGGTGCACTCCTCTTCACAGAATCAACGTAATCCTATGTGACAGTGTCCTTCCCAGCTCTACAGACTCAGTGAACGCAGTGGGTCCTGATCTTGGTTTTTAACAGATGGCCTCAACAGTGTGATGGTAACAGAATCTGACATGTGCTCTTTCAATGGTCTCTTTTCCTCTTGGAAAAGTAAGGAAACGTCGGATCCCGTGTGTTCCTTCAGATTGTTATTTCTGGCACGCTCCTCTTGGCATATGTTAAGATGAACCATTCATAACAAATTAAATTTTCATTAAGGTAAAAAAAAAACTTCATAATCCATAAGCCTACAATTTGTCTCAGTTCCCAAGGTAGCATTTTCTGTGCAAAGGGACCAGTTATATAAGTAATTGAGTGAGGAGCTGGGTTGGATTTATTTTTTTAAGAATTAGCTGATTTACGAAAGGAGGGATGGGGGAACAGAGAAGCCTGCAATCCGAGGAGTGGAAAAGGGACAAGACGCCTGAAAAACGTGTGGCCTCAATCTCAAAGCATTCTCCGGGGACACAGTAATCATAGCCTCCTGGGAAATGCATCAAAAGAAGCTAGGCCACATGATGCCACTTGAAAGGCACCACATGGGTGAGATACAAAGACCAGCTGGAGCAGGCAGACGTCCTGTACCTATGAGGCAGTGCTTTCGATTGCGACTGTAATTAACAGCTTCCTCTAACTGTGAGATGGAATTTTCCTGAAGGACTCAGTGGTTTTACTCGCTGGCTGGTTTAGTCAAATAGGATTTCAAACAGCACAGAGCTTTCAGCCCAAAGCAGCCCAATCTAGTTAAAGCAGAAACATCAATGATTTTCGGTGAGTGCACATCACAGGAACGCCGGGGCCTTCTAAACCACTGCTGATTGCTTCTTCCAGAAGCAAGCCGAAATGACGTGAGGACCAGAGAAAAGGAGAAAGCTAGCCCAGGCTTCTCCCTTCCTAAGCCTGCGCTTAACTCCCGTACAATTCTTGGCCTGTGATAATGTATTCAAGCCTACTTAGCGACTGGCAAACTGTTTATTTTTTCAGTGTACTCTAGAAATATTGGCTAACAGTTGGGAGAGAAATTGGACTCTTGACCTAGTCTCACCCCGAGGACCGCCTTTAGTTTGGTGATATTTCAGAACCTGCTGCGCCAGAGTGAGGCTCTTTCTCCCCAAGCTTTAGGCTGCAAACGCTTCATTAGACTCTTTTCAATATTCTCCTTCTCTTGAAAATTGAGTTGAGCCATTCACAAAGAGACTATAATAACGTGTAAGCTGAGGTCCAAGACTGTGTGGAATAAACAGATTTAATGTTGAATACCTTGTTATGATAAGTGAAAGAGAATTCCCTTTGCTTACAAAATAGCAATTTCTACTCTCCCAGGAGGTTTCAGGTAGGAACCAAAAGAGAAAAGAAAACTAAAATAATAATAATAAATAATAGTAATAATAATTAATAAACAGGCAAACAAGCCATGTGAATGAGATGAAAACCAAGTTTTGTCAAGAGTTTTCTCTGTCTGGGCACTTACTGGAAAGGAGGTAAAGGGGTTAATAGCAAGTGACCGTCACTCCGTGGGGGAGTTGCTGTGAAACACATAGCTAGAAAGAAGATCAAGAAGCTTATGTGTGCAAAACTCAGTACTTTGTAGACATCATCTAAAAACTTACAGAAATGACAGCTGTGACACAAAACGTGACAAGAGCATCTGAGGACCCTAGAGAGATGCAGGACAAAGGTCAGCAGGTTAAGTGGGGGCTTGGAAAACTGCCACACTTGGAGAAAGCATCCCCAATGCTGTCTGCGATGCTCTCGCGCTCTCATAGTTTAAATCCTTTTGGACAAAGTCCAAAATGGCATTAGCTTTTGTTGAAGTCCAAGTTAAAGGAAATGGATATGGGGCTTCGAGGTGGCTTCTCTGGTGATAGCACTCCAGGGTAAGCCCGACAACCTGAGTTGGATCCCAGCACTTGGAAAAAGGTGAGATAGGAGAACAGGTTCCAAGAAATCATCCTCCAACCTACACACACACACCACACTTATCTACACCATACGCCTATAAACATACACAATGAAAGTCAAACAAAAATAAGATCGCCTCTAGAAAATTTTTGCTCTATTTATATATTTGCTTTATTCACTTGAATAGTAAAAAATGACCCTCATATGTTCAATTTTATGTTACAGGTAGTTTTAAAAACAAAGCAAACCAACCATGTTTTTTAAACTGATAATTCCTTCTTGAATTGTGTCTGAGTAAGACATTCTTGGTGTAGGATTCCCCTCTGTATGCCATGAATATGTTTTTATTACCATTGGTTAATAAAGAAGCTGTTTTGGCCTATGGTAGGTGGGAAAACTCAACTGAATGCAGGGAGAGAGAAGGCAGAGTCAGGGAGATGCCACATAGGAAAAAGACTGCCAGAAACTTAACCAGTAAACCACAGCCTCATGGCAATTCACAGATTAACAGAAATGGGTTGATTTAACATGTAAGAGCTAGCTGGGAATAAGCCAAAACCATTGGCCAAACAGTGCTGTAATTAATATAGTTTCTGTGTCTGGGAAGCTGAGAAATGAAAGTACAGTCTCTGTTTACACATTCTGGTACATTTTCTAAGATGCTGAAGATCTGAGAAATATTAAATTGATTTTTTTAATGTTTTTTCAAAAGAACCACTTTTGTACTAGATAAAAGGAAAGTACCAATAAAATCAGAATTTGGATAGACTTTTATTACGTGTGTGTGTGTGTGTGTGTGTGTCTGCATGTGTGCACGCACGCGTCCTCATTTGTGTGTGAAGAGACTGACTTGGGCCTCACCCTTCTATCAGTCTGTACCTCTGTTGTTCACTTTTGTTTTTTCCATGGGTCTGGGAATCTGAACTCAGATAACTCACACTTGAATGGTATTTTGCATTCAATACAGTGGCTGCACCTTAAGCAACTGCTGACCCAACCAGCAATTGCAACTCTTCACCTACCAGCAGTGGTTCATCTGCACGGATCAAAGACAGGCCCATTCTGTTCTCTCAGGCTCTTATCACAGCCTGGGAAAGTTTATCTAAATCTCTACCCCTCCATGGAACTCAGGACTCAAAGGTTGAGACGAAATTCTGCTAGCTCAGAGAGGCTAAATAACGAGTACCTAACCTTCTCTCCTTGTTCGAAAAGAGCAAGCGTCCTTCTTTCATCCCCCACTTAAGAACCCTCGATACAAATGGTTCCTTCCTATCACTTCCTGTCAATTAGTTGCTGGCTCAGCCTCCTTACCCCAGGTTAATTTTATTTAATCGAACAACTGTAACACATCTTTGCATCATTAACGAAAACTGTAGAAACAAATGTAACACGCCTTTACACAGTTAAAATAATATTCCACAACACTTGAAGATCATGCACTTTATCCACTGAGTCCCCTTCCTAGACCCCAGAATCTATTTCTAACTAACTACAGTGCAATGAAAGAGGTCAACTAAAAAGATCACAGCTTCTTAGACTCTGAAAATTATCTACGCAGAACTATTGGGTCAAAGAGTCAATGAAAGCCATAGTAGACTATTGGGAGCAGCCAATTAAAGAAATAAAAATGGCTATGCAGATGAAACCAAAAGAGAAATATTGCAGGCTTAGAAGAAACAGTGAGACACAATTTGCTGCGAGGAACTTGAGAAACCCACTGAAATTCTTCTGAAATGTCTTGTTCATCATCTCAGTAGATACAATACCATCATCTGTAACATGGATGAGCGGGCTGATTGTCACCCCGGCTGCCCGGCTATCTTACACCCGAAATAATCACACAGAAACTCTATTCATTTAAACACTGCCTGGCCCATTAGCTCTAATTTCTTATTGGCTAATTCTTTCATCTTAATTTAATCCATTTCTATTAATCTTTGTATTACTACATGACTATGGCTTACCGGCAAGATTCTAACCAGCATCCATCTCAGGCAGGAGATCTATGGCTTCTCCCCCTCTGCCCTTCTTCCCAACATTCAGTTCTTTCTACTCTGCCTACCTAAGTTTTGTCCTATCAACTAGGCCAAGGCAGTTTCTTTATTCATTATCCAGTGTAAGCAACACACAAACAGAAGAAACTCCTACACCAATCATCCACCCTGTGGCATCCTTCATTACCCCTTATTTTGTTGATACAAACTTCAAAATGAAATTTGAATTCTTCTGCTTGTCACCCCACATTCTGAGGCCATCTTTTCTCTTGGACCACTGTCATGTCCTTCTTATTTCCCTTCTTCCACTTCTGTTCTTCTCAAAGCCATGCTCTACACAGTAGCCATGAGGATTTCTTCAGAAAATTACAGGAAATCACTCCTCTGAAGACTATTCAGTGACTTCTCATCATGTGCACAAGAACGTAAATGCAAACGTCTCATCATTCTGTTTCATAGAAGACTGTGTAGAATTGTATTTTCGAATTTAAATTTCTGGACGTCCCTGGAAAGTTTAAAGCACTCTCTACACTGGAGCCATGTTTCCATGTGATCAGTCACATTGAGTGGCCCTACTACCTCATCTAACTTCCAGAACAAAGTCTTGGAATCAAAAGTTCCTTTGTTTTTCTTCCTAGCTGCACTAAGGTTTAATTGGCGAAAACTACATACCATTATGGTATATGACACAATGTTTTGACATGTGTGTGAATCATAAAATCATGAATAAATAAAAGCTAATTAACCTATCTGCCACCTTACTTGATTTGTTAAACACTTTGAGTAGTGAGACCACTCACAATCTACCTAATATATCTATTACTTACCCTGCTTAGCTGAAACATACATTTGACCAGTTTTCCTCCATCATCCCCATCAAATCATCCTTCATGCCCAAGTGTACAGTCTCTTTTCCACGTCACATCATAAATATTTTTCTAAACTTAAGTATATTTCACTACAGGAAAAAAGGGAGATTTAGATGGGAAGGGTCACCACTTTTCTTACCCCCAGTTCATTTTGTTTATAACACTTGTCTCCAAACCGACTTGAAATGAGAAGCCTCATTTTCCCACAATGCACTAAACAGATGCTCCCGCGCTACCAGGTGCTCAGGAACTTTTGACTGCTTGGCATCGTGTAGAAAAAGAAAACTTCCGTGATTAGAATAAATTTACTTTTCATCTTGGTTTACCAACGCCAGAGAAGAAGGAAAGAGAGGGAAAGAGAGAGGAAAGGAGGGAGAAGAAGGTAGTAAGGGAGGGGCTGAGGGAGGAGGGAGGAGAGAAGAGGGAGCGCGAATCCATCTGTGGAGTGCTGTCGCGCACCTGAAACTGTGTTTGATGCATCAGGATACCAAAAATTAATGTTGAAAATAAAGAGTCCTTTAAAGGCTAAAAATCGAGTCACAAACCAGAAAACGTAGAATAATATCTGTATTTTACTGTGCATGTGCAATGGTAATTCAAGAAAGGGACAACCAGGGTTATGAGAAGGAGGAAAAGTCATGGTCCGTAAAGGTAACGGACAGTAAAATAGCGTCTCCGGGCATGTAGAAATTCCAGACCCAGTGGACCGGGGTAGGAAGGAGAAAAGAGTGAGGCCTACATACAGGTTGACAAAGAGAACAGTCTTCCAGACTAACAGGAGGGTGTTGCACACAGTACAGCAATGAGCTCTTCTCCGTGTATCACACGCATGTGTGTTCTCTGGCTTGTAGATGCTGGGGAAGTATCTGCCAGTCACTGGCCTCTAGCTCCTGGCAGCCGGAGATCACATCATCCGTGGCTCACCCGAATCATTAGACGCCATCTTTAAAACTCTCCCCAGACACAAAGCAGGAAGAAGTGGCGGCTGATAACAATACCTTGTCTTTGAATAGACTGCTTTGTGAACCAGCTGGAAGACTCTTACAACAGAAATTACACGGACTCCTGTGTCTCCGGGAGGTACGTAGCTGGAGAGCCTTTCTCGGCGATTCACACGGGATGAATAAAGCTGTTAAATGATTTGTCCGTTCCTTGTTTCTGGCTAAATTTTAGCTACCTCTCTGTAATTACTCAGCTTTTCAGGTGGCTTTGGAAATGTCTGTCCCTGTCCCAGTATATTGCTCCCATTGTCTTCCCGACTCCTACCGCAGGGCTAATAGTTCCCTGATAGTAGGCTGCAAGGGTGTCATTAGCCTCCCCACTCAATCAGCTCACCTCTTGCCAAAAAAGAGCTCCAAAACAGTTGGCTAGAACTTTCCTATTCAATTTTTTTACTTTTCTTTTAAATGGTAACCTGCTCAGATTTTCCACCTCTGAATCTATACATAGAGAAATAGCAGCTTAAAAATTAAGGATAGAATCTGACCTATTAACCCATCTCTCTGTGATTGAAACCATTTTAGGCATAAATCAGATTTTCCACATCCTTACCACACAGGAACCAGTGTTTCCTGTATAATTTACCTTCAATTAAGCCATGTAAATTAAGCTCAAGTAAAATTTAAAAAAGAAAAAAAAAGAATATTGGAATCCTAGATTCTGTCATGTTTAGTCAATACGTGGATGATGGTTATTCTTCACTGCCAACTTGAATGAAATTAGAGTCACCTAGAAGTTACACCTGGAGAGGTTTAACTGAGAAAGATCCACCTTGAACACGGGTGGCACCAACCCAAGAGTTGGAGTCTTGAAATTAAGACCCATAGAAGGGTTGCGGGCAGGAGGGGGGATATGAGCACCATCATTAAACACCCCTCCTCTGCCTAGATACAATACTACAGTCTTGCTGCCATGCCTTCCTGCCAGACTGGACTGTATCCCACATCTTGGCCCACGAGCCAAAATAAATTCTTCTCTTAAAGTACTTCTGTCAGGGATTTGGCCCAAGCAATGAAAAAAGTAACTAACACACCACATAAATAAAAGTACAGTTGTTAAAAGTTATGTTAGAACAAGCCTACAAGTCAAGATGCTGAATTTTAGAGCCAAGCCTACCCTGACTTGCTATTTGGTTGCAGGTTTCCATTCTGTAGAGATCTGGATGAAGACACTGACAGTCCTGTCTAACATGGAGGAAGTTTCTTAACGTCTCCGATTCACCTGTCAATAAAAATAACACGATGTCATCCACTGAATATTGAGAGGCTTGGCTGGATTAGCTTGCGGAAAGCAATTACTGGTGCTTCCCACAGGTCATATTCAATTGGTTTCCTATTGTGTAACCTAGAAGCATTGAATGAGATGACTTTAAAGGTCCCTTCTGATATTAACATTTTAAGTTTTTGGTATTTTTTTTTTCTGGGCACTGTAAATCATCACACTTCAGCCTCCTCCCCGGTTCTCTCTCTTGGCCTCCCAGCTGCAGGGCTATAAATACCCCACTCCCACCTGTAGACTCCAAATAGCTTCAGGCTCAGGGATTCTTTTGCCCAAACTTCCACATCATAACCCATTTGCAGGGCCTCCGGGGCTTCCTGATTTCCTCCCTGGTCCTAACGCATCTGGACTTGAATTTCACTTCCTCCCATTCCACTCAAGAGGCGAGGTCAGGCCCTGAAAGAGGAGCACCATCAGCACCCCCTACCTCCCAAGTGCCCTCTTCACACCCACCACCTGCCTGCTTGGACGCTCACCGCCCACCCGCTGCCAGCTTGAGAGCCTAACCCACCAGCCAGGACATCTGCTCCAGACCACTGCCAAGCTCTCCAATCCCATCTACCCACCTGCTGGCCTGCCTCACGGTGCTCTCGTGTGACAGCCCAGCCCTGCCCTCGCTGGCCAGCGAAACCTAGCCCACTCGAGGGTCCTTAGCTATGAGCCTTGACCTGGGCCTGTCACAGACATGCCTGCAGATATTGACAGAAGGATATGATTTTGCTTTTCTTATTTCTGAGAAGAATGCATATTACCGCTTGAGATAAATTATCTTTATCTCCTCCATACTTAGTCTATTTTGTAGCCTGTTTTTTATTACCTAATTTGTTCCTTTCATTGCGTACATTTTTTAAGAGAAGATGAATACAGAAAAATGTGCGCCTATAACTCCGTTATCACCCATGTCATTGCAACCCTCCTCATTGTTTCCTGCAGGGTGGGAAGAGAGCTCTGGTATCTCACTCTCTTCTTAGTCAGCAGCCCTAGTGATAATGACCTCCTTGACCTCGATTACTTCCGTAAAGGCCTTCCTCCAAATTCAGTCACAGTGGGGCTTCCACGTATGAACTTAAGAGGGGACACAATTGTCAATCCATTGCAGCTGTATACACCAAAACCAGGACCTATCTGTGTTTCATGGTTATTTACACACGCTAGTGTTCTCCTCAGACTTTCTCACTCAGCCAACATCTAGCAGGTAGGTCTACCGCTGTGCAACACTTAATCCATTCAAGAAATGGGTTCCACGGCAGAACACTGGACCCATCAACACTCCATAATGGGTGGGGGTCTTGAAACCCCACCTCTCCCTGAAGAGCTAGAGAGGCCATTAATACTTGCTGGGGTGGTCTTATTCCTCAAAGGCTTAGCCACTAGAAAGTTTCTTCTGCTCAAGTTGTAACACACACACACTCACCATGCTGAGGCAAGTAACTCTAATTAAATACAGCAGGACACATACACACAGCAGAAAAGCAGGAAGGGGCCTTGGTGGGGAGAAGGGGCATGTGAAAAGTGTGTAAGAGAAGATAATGGGGTAGGAAATATGATCACATGTGTGAAACTGTGAGAGAATATCTTTTGTAATGTTTATGTTTAAAAGCAGGAAGAAACACGTTCCACCCGAAAATGCCAAATAATAATAAAAACCAGAGCATGTCCTTCTGCTAACTATAATTCCCCCAGCGACTTCCTATTATTCTTAAGGTTCTGCTCAATTTCTTCTCTCCACAGTTAACCCCATCTCCCTCATCCAGCCCCAGGTTCCTTTACATCCTCCTCATCTACCTCTCTTTCCTTACCGCATCTCAGTTCTCTCTACCCTCCGCCAAGTCAAGCCTGCCCCTTCCATGACTTGACACAGACAACTCTCTCATTCTAGAATGTTCTTCACAGAATCTGCATTTTCAGTTATGTTTGCCTGAAATATTTTCTGTCAGCCACAGTCACACTGTCTTCCCTCCTAATTATGCCTCAACACAATGATGTATTTTTATTGTATTTTCTACTGCACCATTCCAATTTATCTTACTTTATCCCATTTTTTATTGCCTACCTGGATTATTAGAATGACACAGTGCACACTAGGCATAAAGATCTTGTCTTTACATCTCTTTATCGCCGAAACTTAGACGCTGGCACAAAACGGCGCCAAATTCCATTGAGTAAGTACCCAAGTAGTAGGTCAAAGTTCAGTCATGGTTTAGCGAAGGGAAGAACCAAGATTCTAAGCAGTTCACTCGTGTTTCAAATCCTACAAAATAATATCTAAAATAATAGTTCCAAAATCATATGTGACAGTGAACATGGGGTGCAAGCTCAATTATTAGAAGAACCTCACTTAGCAATTACTAAAGCTACTGTTCTGGGGGCGGGGCTTCCCTATACTACACTTACTGCTGAGTACTCTCTTGGCATAGCCTATCTCATTCTCCAACCCACCCTTGCAAGCAGCTGATGTTGCCCTTATTTTGCGCTGAGGCAGTTGAGGTCCAGAGGGTGAGTAATTTATCCACATCACACCCAAAAGACTGATCTAAAGTGGAGCCAAGGCCTATCTGCAGAATTTGAGATTGATCACACTTTGACGGTTTTTTAAGCTCATTTTTAAAATAAGGTATCACAACATATAAATACACACATACATACATACATACATGTATATATATATATATATGTATTTCCTGATCTAAACATCTATTTACTTATAACTTTAGAAATAAAATTAAGCAACTTTATATCCAAAAAACAAACCAACAAGAAAATCAAAAACGTGGACATTTATCTTCACCTCCCACATTACTCTTACCCCCTTCTTCAATGCTTTTTCCTACATAGGAAACAAGATGTTATATGATGATGAAATTTTCCCTGCACTCAATCTAACATGTGATATAGAAGGGCAGTTTTGTGGGAGAGAAATGACCAATGGCAGGAGTCCGGGACTAATTCATTGCCTTTTGAATGAAGTAGTGAGGATGTCTTTGAAGAATCATTTGCCCACCCTAATAAGTAATCTTCCGAAGTACGGAGCTTAGTGATTATTAATCCTCACAACCACTGTGGCCAATGAATGATGCTGATCTGAGTCCACCTGCATACATCCTTGTCCCCTGAGACAGATAACCTGGAAATTAGAGACTTTCAAGGAGATACCAGATAGCTACACTCCTTCAGACATCTACAGATGTTAAAACTGACCCAGACCTGGGAAACACCCATGCCAGATGAAGTCCGCTATTTCTTATACGAGTGGGCTGTTTTCAGGAAGCATGGGAGACCAGCTCCCAACAGAGCCAAATGAGGGATTCGTTGTTGGATAAAGTAGTCTAAAGAGAAGGAAGACAGAAACATACACAAACTGAGACAACCTGCCTAAGCAACAGAAATGATATGAAAACAATCAATCCGAGTCTCTAAACAGGATAGAAAACCTGAATAATCCCAAACAATACTCCTAAGCAAATGAGTGAAGTACTACTGGCTAAAGAGGTGCCATTAAGAGGTTCCCACCATCATCACGGCTCTGCCATCCTCACTGCAGATCCAGTGCTCACAGCCAGCATATCCAGTTGTGTGAACACCAGAGCATCGGGAGGTGCGAGGTGCGAGGAGGAGAAGAAGGAGGAGAAGGAGGAGGAGGGGGGAGGAGGGGGGAAGGAAGAGGAGGGGGGAGGAGGGGGGGAGGAGGAGGGGGGAGGAGGAGGAGGAGGAGGAGGACTTTTCCTCACATATTCAAGTTGTACAAAACAAAAGCTATCTTCCTGCCTTCTATCCACTGCTTTTATTTCTCTCAGCCTCTGGTAGAAGAATAAGGTCAAAGTCAGTAAGGAGGGAGTTCTTTAGGTACTCTGAAATCAAACTACAACCTAAATCTAATATCTTCTTTTTCTTCTTTGATGTATAACCAACATCAAAAATCCACCTCCATTAAAGACATGAGAAAGTATGGAAACACCCTTTCCATCCTACCCTTCCAAACGAAATGTCCTCTGCACTTGGTGTGTATCTTCCTAGATGCACAGACATGCTTCCTAGTCTCTGATCAGTTTCCCAAAGCTATCTGTCCTAACAGTCGCTGGTAAGGAGTTACATTTTTAAACAAAAATGTAATTCTTGCCTGTCCCAAACCTCCCATGATGTCTGTGTTCTTGCAGGATAAAACACAAACTCCCTAGCATGGCCCTCAGGCTTCACAGTCCAGTGATTCCCTACCTTTCCCAGCACATGTGCAATAGAACCATGTGTGCTCACATCACTAAACCGCGTTCAGATTTCTAAGTGAACGCCAGAGCCATTGATTTCTGTGCAGCATTTTTTAGGCATCGATGCTTCAAAGAACTTCCCACAAGGATGCAGAGACCATGCTCTGACCTTTCCTCAGGCAGCCCCCTCCCCGTCATCATCATCAGGAATCCCCCTTTCTCAACACATGCGGATGTTCATGTCCAAGGCTGTCCTCAGCAAAGAAACAAATGGTTTTCTCCTTCCTTCCCTCTTACAGATCATGAAGAAACTCTCTTTTATCACTTCATAGATCAATATCTGTACATCACCTTCTGGTTTGCAAGGATGTCAACATAGATTGTGTCTAAAGTCTTTAAGAAGTTGATGTTTCTTAAAGTCCGTATTAGGGAGAAGAGAGAGAAGCTTTTCTTTTCCAGACTTCAGAAAAGTTACTTCTGTTTAAAAGCTTTCATTTACAAAATAAGAATAATAACAAAAAATCATGCAATCATTAGTAATTCTGTTATTTTTAAATCAGGCTACACCTTCCCAAATACAGTATACAGTTCTCATACAGCAAATGTAATCCAATAAACCCTCTTTTAAAAATTATTACTTGGAAAACATATTCAATTTGAACTGGGACAGACTGGGACTGTACAGAGCAAACCAAGACATGAGTGACCAGTGATCTACAAATCCCACTCTGCCCCCAAACCCACCCTTCCCCTGCTACCTCCGCTGCTCTCTGGAACACAGATAGAAAGGCACAGAGCAGACCAAGAGGTGAGTGACCAGTACCTCAGCTTGACAACCTAGTATTTAGACCCTCAGCCCCAGAGCAAAAAAAGGGAAGAATTCCAACTCAAAGGCACAGAAAATATATTCAAAAAAATGATGAAAGAAAACATTTCCAAACTAAAGAAGAATATGCCTATGTAGGTACAAGAAGCTTAAAGAACATCAAATAGACTGGATCAAAAAGAAAAAGGTCCCTTGCCAAATAATAATGAAAATGCTAAACACATAAAGAAAGAGTATTAAGAGCCACAAAGGAAAAAGGCCAAGTAACAATTAAAGGCAGACGTATCAGAATTATACCCGACTTCTCAATGGAAACTCTGAAAGCCAGAAGACCCTGGACAGAAGTGCTGCAGACACTAAGATACCACAGATACAAATCCAGACTTTGTACCCAGCAAAGGTTTCAATCACCACAGACAGAGAAAACAAGATATTCCATGTGGGGAACAGTTTTAAACAATACCAATTATTAAATAATACTTAAACAAATCCAGCCTTCTAGAAAGTACTAGGAAAAAACTCCCACCCAAAGAAGTTAGCTGCACCCAAAAAAACATAGGCAACAGTTAACCTCACACCAGCAAACTCCAAAGAAGGATAACACACAAACACTACCACTGAAAAGTAACAGGAATTAACAATCACTACTCATTAGTATCTCTTAATATCAATGGAATCAATTCATCCATAAAAAGACACATATTAACAGAATGGATAGGAAAACAGGATCCATCCTTATGTTGCATACAAGAAATACACCTCAACTTCAAAGGCAGACATTACTTTAGAGTTAAAAGTTGGAGAAAAGATTTTCCTATCAAATGGACCTAAGAAGCAAGCAAGTGTAGCTATCCTAATATCTAACAAAATAGGCTTCAAATTAAAATCAATCAAAAGAGATGGAGAAAGACACTTCATACTCATCATAGGAAAAATCCACCAAGATGAAGTCTCAATTCTAAACGTCTATGCCCCAAATACAAGAGCACCCACATATGTAAAAGAAACATTACTAAAACTTAAATCACACAACAAACCCCACACCCTAATAGTAGGAGACTTCAACACCCCACTCTCACCAAAGGATAGGTCTGCTAGACAGAAACTTAAGAGAGAAATAAAAGAACAAATGTTACAACTCAAATGGACTTAACAGACCAACACTCAACTTCATATAGAAAAACAAAACAAAAAAATAACAGGACAGCCAAGACAATCCTGTACAACAAAAGAACTTCCAGAGGCATCGCCATCTCTGACATCAAGCTCTATTATAGAGCTATAGTAATAAAAACAGCTTGGTATTGGCATAAAAACAGACAGGTAAACCAATAGAATCAAACTGAAGATTCAAATATTAATCTATACACACCTATGAACACCTGATTTTTAACAAAGTAGCTAAAATTATACAATGGACAAAAGAAAACATCTTCAACAAATGGTGCTGACATTAACTGACAAGAATGCAAATAGATTCATATCTATCCCCACAAACAAAACTCAAGTCCAAATGGATCAAAGACCTCAACATAAATCCAGCCACCCTGAACCTCATAGAAGAGAAAGTGGGAAGTAGCCTTGAACACATGAACACAGGAGACCATTTTCTAAATATAACACCAATAGCACAGACACTGAGAGCAAGAAGAAATAAATGGAACCTCCTGAAACTGAGAAGCTTCTGTAAGGCAAAGGACACAGTCAATAAGACAAAACAGCAGCCAACTGAATGGGAAAAGTTTTTCACCAACCCTACACTGGACAGAGAAATGTTCTCCAAAATATAAAAAAAAAAAAATTAAGAAACTAGATGTCAAAATATCAAATAATCAAATTTTAAAAAATGGAGTCCAGATGTAAACAGAATCTATAAAAAAAGCATCTCAAATGGCCAAAAGACACTTAAGGAATTGCTCAATATCCTTGGCCATCAGGGAAATGCAAATCAAAACTACTCTGAGTCAGAATGACTAAGATAAAAAACACCTATGAGAGCTTAGGCTGGAGAGGATGCAGAGTAAGGGGAACACTCCTCCATTGCTGGTGGGAATGCAAACTTGTACAGCCACTTATGGAACTCAATATGGCAGCTTCTCAGAAAATCAACATAACTCAAGACCCAGCAATATCACTCTTTAGCATATACCCAAAGGATGAACATTCATACCACAAGGACATTTGCTCAGTTGTATACATAGCAGCATTATTCATAACAGCCAGAACCTGGAAACAACCTAGATGCCCCTCAACTGTAGAATGGATAAAGAAAATGTGATACATTTACACATTGGAATACTACTCAGCAATGAAAAAAAACAATGATACCTTGAAATTTGCAGGAAAATGGACAGAACAAAAAAAATCATCGTGAGTGAGGTAATCCAGACCCAGAAAGACAAGCATAGCATGTACTCATTCATAAGTGGATATTAGATATAAAGCAAAGGATAACCATGACCCCAGAGAAGCTAGGTAACATAGAGAACCCTAAGAGGGACATACATGAATCCCCCTGGGAAGGGGAATTAGACAAGATCTCCTGAGCAAACTGGGAGCATTGCAGCAGGGAAAAGGGAAGAGGGCAGGAGAACATGAGAGAATGGGGTGGCCAAGATGGGGGAAGGACAGAGAAGAAGAGCAATGAAAGTAATGTCTTGGTTGAAGGAGCCATTTGTGGGCTAGTAAGAAACCTGGCGATAGGGAAATTCTCACGAATTCATAAGAATGACCCCAGCTAAGACCCTAAGCAAAAGTGAAGAGGATGCCTGAACTGGCCTTTCCTTATAATCGGATTGATGGCTACCTTAATTGTCATCATAGAAACCTCATCCATCAACTGAGGGAAGCAGATGCAGAGATTGGCAGCTAACCTTGGGCTGAGCTCCCAGAGTTCAGGGGAAGAAAGGGAAGAGGGATAATATGAACAAAGGGGTCAAGACTGTGATGGGGACACCCACAGAAACAACTTACCTGAGCTAGTGGAAGCTCACTGACTCCAGACTGACAGTGGGGGAAATGGCATAGGACCAAAATTGGCCTTCTGAATGTGGGTGACAGTTGTGTGGCTGGGACAGTCTGTGGGGCAACTGGCAGTGGAACCAGGATTTATTCCTTCTGCTTGAACTGTCTTTTTGGATCCCACTCTCTTTGGAGGGGTACCTTGCTCAGCCTTCATAATGGGGGAGTGTCTTTGTCCTTCCTCAAAGTGATATGCCAGACTTTGTTGACTCCCTATGGGAAATCTTACACTCTCTGAGGAGTGGATGGGGGATTGGGTGAGGGGTGGTGGGAGGAGCAGGAGGAGGGGAGGGAGAGGGAACTGGGATTGGTATGTAAAATGAGAAAAGATTGTTTAAAAATAAATAAATAAAGAGAAAAAATTATTACTTGGCACATATATTCAGTTTGGGCTACACAATAGTTTTTAAAAAGAGTCAATATCAAAAATAAACTTTTACTCAAAACCCAGACCAGCTATCCAGCTCCCTCCTTTCTTATCTCAGGAGAACAAGGATGAATTAGAAAGAAATATGTGCCTATATGATAGCACCCGGGTATTGAGTGGCTGGTGAAGAAAATATCTGTTACCAGTGTGTCTCAATCTTCCCCAGTTCTTATGGCCTCCCTGACATTAAAGTAACTTTTATCAAGTTGCTTAAGTGGGACAAGTGTCTTAGTCTTCTCTTATCAACATACATTGTTCCTTTTCTCAAAGAAGGTATCATAGTTACTTTTCTATTGCAGTGATAAGACATCATGACTAAGGCGCCTTATAGAACAAAGGGTTTATTTCGGGTTTATAGCTCTGAGGGTTAGAAATCTATGACCATCATAGCAGGCAGGGGGCATCAGCAGAAAGGCAAGCGCTGCTTTGGAGCAGATGATAGCTTACATCTTGAGCCACAACAAGGGCAGAGAGAGCTAACCTGGCCACCAGTCACTCGACACCAGGATATTATCACCTAGGAACACTATTGTTTGTCTTTTACCTCTAATTTCTCCTTATCCTCTTATACTGAAAGGAGAAAGACAGAAGATGGGTAGCTGGTCTGAATTTTATGAAAATGTTTAGTTTTTTATATTGGCTCAGTTTAAAAATTCTGTGTAGTCCAAATAGAATTTATGTGCCAAGCAATAATATTTTTTAAATTATCTATCAGTTTGCATTCACTATGTGAGAACTGTATTACATTCTCCAGAGATGATCTGGGTTTTTGAAACCTCAAATTCTGACCCAGTGATATATCTCCTTCAACAAAACCATACCTTCTAATCCTTCCCAAACAGTTCCACTAACTAGAGCCCACAAGTTCAAATAAATATGCCCATGGATTCCATTATCACTCAAACTGCCACAGAAGGGGAATGAATCAGAATTGAATAAGTGATAGATAACCCAAGAGGAGTTCATGCTTTAAGAAGACCAGGAGCAGCCAAGCTCTATGGGTGTGAACACTGTTTTTACACATTTAATAGACAAAGAAAGTGAATCTGCACCTTACGGTTGGCCAGCTTCATGCATTCATAATGCCAGCCTTGCCCCTGGAGGCATTTGTATTTCTATTACTTGGTCAAGACTGTCAACTCCATGGAAAAGGAGACATTTTGCTGATACTCTCTATGGTCATGACCTCCGTGCTCACATCAATGCCTAGCGCAAAGTCAGTCTTCAGTAAATGCTTGTTAAGTCAACACAGTTTGTCAAATAAAAACAGTAAGGGAGAGAACTATATGAAAACGTCTACAGATGCCCAGCGGCATGTATAGTACAGGGAACGTAAAATGGAAACACAAAATCTTCATTTGCCATCTCACCAGAAAACATAATAAAGATAAACAAAGAGAGAGCCCATGTATCCTTTCCGCTTATCACCCCCATAAGCTTGTTTAGCTGGCATCGGCAGACATTTTCTTCACAGGGACAAATTATTGCAGTTTTTCACATCACACAGCATCTCTGTCACAACTCTTCAATTCCATTGCTTAGCCTAAAAGGAATCATAGACAATAGGAAATAAATGAACATGGCTGTGTTCCAGTAAAACCTTATTTAACAAAAGAGCCATATTGTATCATAGGACAGAGGGGGTTTTTTTGAGTATTATTCTAAAACAAAGGAACTTATAGTTTGGTGACCTGTAAGTGATGAGTGTGTGTGTGTGTGTGTGTGTGTGTGTGTGTGTGTGTGTGTGTGTGTCGAGAGGGGGGAGGGAGAGAAAGAGAGAAATACAGAGAGAGACTCTAAGCAAGAGAAACTGACATAATCACTTGCAGAAAAATATGTCATCAATAAAACAATTTTGACCTTTGAGAGCTCCATTGTAAAAAAAAATACTACTAATGATAGTTCATATGTGGGCCATAAAACAGACCAGAAATTACTAGAATTCTGCTGACAGTCATTTACCATGACTCACTGATGTCAGTGACTAAGTGAGATGTCTGAAAATATAGAAGGATGTCAAAGGAAGTGTGGCAGGAACCCCCTCCACGTTCTGCACCCTGCAGCCACTGTGAACGCCTAAATGGTGAGAAATGAAAGCCTGCCTTTCCTTTTTCTGTCATTCTCCCTCATTGCTCTAAGATGGCCACCAGGTCTTCCGGTTAAGAAAGATGAAAAAAGTTTGGAGCGTAAGCCTTTTGGGGATCTGGAGGACCTACCACAAGGAGGCTTGGAAAATGAGAGAGATTCGAGGCCACGAAAGGAATGTGTGCCAGTTTCCCAACCCTACAACAATCCAAGCTACGGCCTCGAAGGAAGGCAGTAGAGTATCTCCTCTGCAGAAACTGATGGGTTCAGTCCACATAAATCGACAGTGAGAGACTCCATCCTCAGCCCATCCCACTGTCACTGGCCCCTATGACCAACGCAGGCATGGAAAGAATGCCAGTCATTACTGGGACCGAATTCCCAGCCTTTATAATGAGATCAAGGATCCGACCAGATTAAATCTGATTTCAAATAACCCTGTCTCGAAAAACCAAAAAAAAAAAAGAAGAGAAAGAAATGTCTTACACCTAAGTGTTGGGGTGGAATCAAGCCCGCTGCAGCTGTGGCACTTTTTAATGAGTCGCTTTAATTTTATATAGTTCAGTCACATCTCACATTAAATGCAAAGTAGAATCACTCTTCTTCTCAGCCTCCTCCACTCCCACCTCGTGAGCTACAAAGTGTCAGACGGTTCTGAGCACTCTGCCTCCATCCCGGGAGGGAGATACTATTATTGCCCACTTACTACTGATGAGGAAATGAAGGCAGGGAGCTTGCGTGACTTAATAAGAACCAGGACTATAAGCTGAGCAGTGTGACTATGACTATGATCTTCACCTGCTGGCTTCTCCCTGGGGCAGGCTGCATAGGCGCCTCTCACTTCACACAAGCAAAGTCTAAGTGACGCGGACGTCCCATGGGGCCACCATGTCCTGCTGCAGCCATAGATAGCAGATGAGAAAACCAAACATGAAAACGAAACAAGTTTCAGTGAATAGCTGCTGATTAACTGAGTGTTTTACTTGACGTTCTCCAAAAGCAGAAACTTAAAGCTCCTTTCTACAGTATTGCCTATTCCGGTGTTTTTAAGATGCTTTTTAGAGGTACGTCAGGATTCAACCAATCCCTCGGGGATGGAGAAAAACTTGGCACCTCTCTCACTAAAGCCAGCTGTGCCTTTACAGGAAAAAAGATGCCACCTGCAGACATGGGGATATGGCCCAGCAGAAAGTAGAACACAGAGAGAGGCGCAGGTGAGAGGGTGCGCATGCGCACTCAGTGCCTTCTTTGGGCAGAGCACGCTCCCTTCCCTCCAAACCCAAGAGGAAGATCACAGTTTGTCTGATATGGAGAGGCGAGCAGGTTAGAACGTTGTAAGAAAGAGCATAGATCTGATTAAAATCCCACAGCATATTCTCAATCTAATCTCCTCCTCCTCTGCAACCCGATTTAAGCAATTCTGCTTATCTCCTAAATGCCTCTTCTTGTTCATAACGTTGATGATTCTCACATGGGCTGTAGACTGTTTATTCTAATTGTGTTCTTATTAGCATTCCCATTTTTAAATGACTACAAATAAGACTCTGACCTTCTGAAGTGAATGACTGCTTACTGTATTTCCTCCAGGAAAAATTAACCTTGCAAATATTGCAAATTACAGCCAGGACAATGCGTCCATTCATTTTTTTTTTCTTCCTGTTTGTTTAAGGTGGAGTCTCCAACTTACTTTCTAGAGCTAAAATGGCGACAAATACTCACTGGACCCCATGTACCAAAAGACATTAGTGACAGGTGGCAAAGGATTCTGTAAAAGGATGCCAAGTACACAGTGGGAGGGGCTCATGAGTACCCATTCCTAGCTGACGAGACTTTGACAATTGATGGCATCTGAAAGAGGTAGAGACAATTTTCTTGGTTGGCACCCCTAGTTGGTCCACCATGCTCCAACAGATGGCCCTATGCCCATGAGTATCCAGGCAGCACAAACTGGAATCAATGGACTAAATTGGTGGCACAAGCCTTTAACCCCAGAACCCAGAGGCAGGCAAATCTCTGTGAGTCTGAAACCAGAATGATCTATACAGTGATTTCCAGGACAGTCAGGGCTATGTAGAGAGTTCCTGTCTCAAAAGAAAGAAAGAAAGAAAGAAAGAAAGAAAGAAAGAAAGAAAGAAAGAAAGAAAGAAAGAAGAGATTAATTTGGTGAGGTTGTGATGGATGGTTATGGTAAGATTGGGGTAGAGTGAATATCATCAAAACACTTTGTATGCATCTATAAAAATCTCAAGGAATTCACTGAGATTATATATTTAAAATTAATTTTAAAAGAGAGAGTGCCAACTGTTCATTCTCAGAGGCCTTCTGGTCTGTTGCTTTTATTTTGGAAAAGAGAACAAATAGTGAGTATAAATTATTTTTCTTAATATATACCAGGCACTGAAATGACACCATTTACATTCAGGGTTTTTCATATAAAAGAAACTATCATTTGATCATTCCAAGGGAACGAAAACAAGATTATGCATTGCTGACAGAAGACGGGAGGGACAAATGTCTTCCTTTGGGAAGTGGAACATGAAGAAGCAGGATAATGAGGATCCCCCAAAAAAACAGACTAAAGATTAAAATATGAATTTAAAAGCATTTAAATATGAATGGAAACAATCAAAGATCAAAAGAGCTCTGTGTAAAGACTTGGAAAACCTAACCGGAGCCATCCCCCATGCCATTGCAGAAGTATGTGACAAGTGACGTGTCAATGGCACAAAATAATTCTATACATTTTATTGATAATTGGCTTCAGCCTGATGGCTGGAAGGAAACATAATAGTTGCAGAGAATTGCAGCAATATATTTTAGCTCCTTTAAACTTCTGCTTCAATCACCTTTCATAAAGTAAAAGAAATGGAAGGAGCTTCGCAAGCTACGCCAAGGAAACTAAGCTGACTGATATTCGCTAGAAGACCCAAACCAATCCCTTTCACCCAGGCACATATAATTCTTACGGTAGACCAGCCTCAGTCTTCGTGGATGAGAAGTTACCCCCCACCCCTGCCATTAGAGCTGAGGAAGAAAGATCATGTGTCGCTGTCGTTAAAGCCGCGGCAGCATGCTCACCCAGCTCTCTCGTATGAAAAGAAGAGAAAAATAAAAACTAATAATCGCCGGCTTCCAAACGCTGACTTTTTATATCTTTTACGGAGCTCCATGAATCTTCCCAAATTAATGACAGTGGATGAGCTTCCTCAAAGATTTTTGCAGGAGGCTGCCAGCACGTCCCTGCAAAGTAAAGCGATTTGCTGTGCCCTTGGTGGGGTGGAAGGGGAGGGCTTAGAAAAATAAACTAGTTGGGAAATAAAATCATAAAGCTGAAGAAATAACATATGAGAGAAATATCTTACCTATTCTCAATTTTAATCATCACAAAACCTGCAGGAGAATTAAACTTATTTACTTGCGCAACTAAGGCCGCTTTTGCTGAAATTGCAAAACTCGCCATTTTACAAAAGGAACAAATCATGAAGATTCTGTACTTCCCAGGGTAAATAGTGCAGATTAAACAAGGAGGGAAAATGAAATCGAAGCTCCTGGAAAATAACTACTGTGGAACTGTTCTCTACCATTTTAAAAATAATGAATCCATCGACCTCAAAATTATAAAATATCTTCTGGCAATATGATACCTGAATTCTATACATACTCAGTAGAATATTATTTTAAAATCAAGCAACTCTCTGAGATATTTATAAGAAAATTTGGGGAATTAGGCTAGAGAATAATCTTCCTATTCAATGTAAACTGAATGAAATTGATCAAAAAGTAAAATTCACTCAATGAAAAAAAAAGCATATGAAGAGACTACTACCCACCAACCATTCTTCTGATCTGAACACACTGGGTAGTATCACCCTGAACAAGAAGAGTAAAACCAGCAAACTGTGAAATAGTCTATATTCCAGGAAAGAAAAGCAAAACAAAGATAAATAAGATAAAAATAATTAAGGGAAATAAAGATGCTTATGTGGTTAGAGTGTTTGACCATATAAATGCTGGGTATGCATTGTGCCTGCCTGTAATTCCAGCCTCACCATGTAGTACCATGTGAGCTAGCTAGAAAGAACAGCCATCAGTGTTTTTGATCTTGGTCATTCTTATGGGTGTAAGATGTTGAAATCTCAGAGTTGTTTTAATTTGCATTTCTCTGATGATTAAGGATGTTGAGCATTTCCTTAAGAGTCTTTCAGCCATTTTAGATTCCCCTGTTGAGAGTTCTCTGTTTAGGTCTGTACTCCATTTTCTTACTGGATTATTTGTTCTTTTGATGACCAATTTCTTGAGTTAAATATTTTGGAGATCAGACCTCTGTCTGATGTGGGGTTGGTAAAGATCTTTTCCCATTCTGGAGGCTACTGTTTTGTCTTGTTGACTGTGCCCTTTGCTTTACAGAAGCTTGTTAGTTTCCGGAGGTCCCATTTATTAATTGTTGTTCTCTGTGCTACTGGGGTTATATTTAGGAAGTGGTCACCTGTGTCAATGTGTTCAAGTGTACTTCCCACTTTCTCTTCTGTGAGGTTCAGTGTGGTTGGCTTTATGTTGAGGTCTTTGATTCTTTTGGACTTGAGTTTTGTGCATGGTGATAGATATGAATCTATTTTTATTCCTCTACATGTTGATATCCAGTTATGCCAGCACCATTTGTTGAACATGCTCTCTTTTTCCATTTGATATTTTTTGCTTCTTTGTCAAAAATTAGGTGTTCAAAGGTGTGTGGATTAACATCCAGATCTTCAATTCGGATCCATTGATCCTCCTGTCTTTCATGCCAATACCAGGATGTTTATAGCACTGTAGCTCTGTAATAGAGTTTGAAGTCAGGGATTGTGATGCCTCCAGAAGTTCCTTTATTGTACAGGATTATTTTGGCTATCCTGGCTTTTGGTTTTTGTTGTTGTTGTTGTTTTGGTGGATTTTTTTGTTCTTTTTTCTTTTCCATATGAAGTTGAGTACTGTTCTTTCAAGGTCTGTGAAGAATTTTCCTGGGATTTTGATGGGCATTACATTGAATCTGTAGATTGTTTTTGATAAGATTGCCATTTTTACTATGTTAATTCTACCTACCCAAGAGCATGGGAGATCTTTCCACTTTTTGGTGTCTTCTTTCAATTTCTTTCTTCAAAGATTTAAAGTTCTTGCTATGCAAGTTTTCCACTTGTTTGGTTACAGTTACTCTGAGATATTTTATGCCATTTGTGGCTATTGTGAAGGGTGATGTTTCTCTGATTTCTTTCTCGGCCCACTATCATCTGTGTAAAGGAGGGCTACTGATTTTTTTGAGTTAATCTTGTATCCTGCTACATTACGGAAAGTGTTTATGAGCTGTAGAAGTTCCTTGGTAGATCAAAAACACTGATGACAACTTATCCTGGAGAGGTTGTAGCATAAAGGAAATACTCCAGCATTGCTGGTAAGAGTGGAAGCTGGTAGAACCCCTTTGGATATCAGTGTGGTGATTTCTCAGAAAATTAGGAAACAACCTTCCTCAGGTTTTTAGACATAAAGCAAAGAAAACCAGCTTAAAAATCACAATCCCAGAGAACCTAGACAACTAGGACACTAAGAGAAACATACATGGATCTAATCTACATGGGAAGTAGAAAAAGACAAGATCTCCTAAGTACATTGGGAGCATGGGGGAGGGTTGAAGGGACGAGGAGAGGCAGGGAGGGGAGCAGAGAAAAATGTAGAGCTCAAAAAAATCAGTTTAAAAAAAGGAAAAAGAACAACCATATTTGTGAGTCTGGTGTTTCATTGAGAGAAGCCTGCCTCAAAGAACAATTTAGAAGAGCAATCAAGCCTCCACATGTACATACAGACACATAGACACACACACACCACATGGACACATGGACAGACACACATGAACACACAGAGACACATGTACAGAGACATACATACAGTCATACACACAAGGAGACACACAGACACACATCACTCAGACAGATACACACCACTCAGACACAAGAACAGAGACATACATACACTGACACACACACAAATATGTACCCACACACATTCACCCATTCACAAGAAAAACAATACATACACTACACACACACATGAAAAATGGAAAAATTAAAAAGGGAAACATATGTACACTAGATAGGTTATATGCACAAATGAGGCAGGAAACAATAAAGGAATTTGCTGGTCCATGTCAAGATTTACAGGTAGAGAAAGGAGAGAAACCTGAATGAATGTGCTTCTTGTTGAGAATGTAGAATTTCATGAAGACCTGAAAATGAGAGAGCGTGTTGTTCTCTGAAACAAAAACATTTCAGGGAGAGAGAATAGCAAGTTCAAAGACCTTGAGGCAGAGTGGCGGCTGATGGCTGCAAAGACTATTCAGGCGTGCAACATGCCTGCAGCAGCATCGGACAGATCTGGTAGAGGAAGATGATAAAAATCAATGTATGGGAAGTGGATCAAAGTTGTGTATTTTCTTCTAGGCCCTTGGAAAGATTTTTATTTTTTCTTTACCTTGTGGAATTTTTCAAGTTTAAAGATAGTAATATAATGCTTTATTTAGCAGGACTAATACAATGGTCTTGTTAGAAAGCACTTTAAAGAAAAATGAAATTGCAAAATTTTCAGGAAAATAGATGACTTAGAACCTACAATATTTAAAAAGGGATATGCATTTGGAGGACAGAAGGAGAGGTGGAGGGGAAAGTGAGGGTTAATATGATCATAGCACATTGTATATATTATGCAATTCTGAAACAAGAAACAAAGGTATTAAACAATAAACATACATTAGAATGTTTTTTACAAAGCACTTTAAAGGACATGTGGGTTATTTCCATCGCCTAGTTATTATGAATAGCTAGGAAATAGGCAGTGGCAATGAGCAAGGCTGAACAAGTGTTTGTGGAGCAGAATGTTGAGTCCTTTGGGCACTGGGCACATGTCACAGAGAAATATAGCTGGGTTGTGTAGTAGATTGGCGCCCAGTTTTGGAGAATTCCCACAGTGATTTCCAGGGTAGCTGCACCAGCTTGCAGTCCCATCAACAGTCAACGAGGGCTCCTCTTTCCTTACATCCTCACTAGCACTTTTTCTGAACCGTTCTGTTGACCTTTGTCATTCTGGTTGGGATAAGAAGAAATCTCAAGGTTGTTTTGATTTGAATTTCCCTAATTGCTAAGGATGATGAACTTTTTGGGGATGTTTATTAGTTAATTTTATTTCTTCTTTCGGAAACTCTATGTTCAGATCCATAGCAAATTTTTAATTAAATCATTGTTTTCTTCATTTATTTTTTTAGTTCTTTATATATTCTGGAAATTAATCCTCTGACAGATGTTATAGCTGGAAAACTTCTCTCCCACTCTTCAGTCAATTGTTACCTGTACAAAAGCCTTTTAATTTTCTGAGGCCCCATTTGTTAATGATTGGAATTTATTCCTGGGCAAATGGCATCCTCTGCAGGAAGTCCTTCCTACACCTGTATCTTGTAGGGTACTGTCTGTGTTGTCTTCTAGCAGTTTCGGAGTTTCCGATTTCACATTGAGGTCTTTGATTCATTTGAACTTGATTTTTGTGCTGGATTTGGTCTAATTTATTCTTTAAATGTGGATATCCAGTTTTACCAGCATCTTTTATTGAAAGTATTACCTTTCATCTAGTGTATTGTTTTGACATTTCTGTCATGTAAATAAACTGTTTTCCAAAAATAATTGATAGAACTAGAACATATTATAGGATATGAGGTAACACAGACCCACATTCTCATGCCCTTGCCCAATGTGGCTCTTAGATCCAAATCTTTAAATTTGAGTATATGACCTGGAGTAACCACAGAAACCAGGAAAGGAAAAGGGACCAGGGTTGGGGAGGTGCTAAAGAGAGCATCCATGCTCATCCCATGGTCTCATTGTGGGTAGCATATTTTCTCACTGTTCAACTTTAGGTTCACACACACACCTATGTTGGGAAATATTATGTGTGACTTTCATTTATGCTGCATTTGTTTAACTCTGTGAAGCTGTGATTCTTTGCCTGCCTAAAACACATGATAGTGTAATAAAGAGCTGAACGGCCAATATCAAGGTAGGAGCAAGGATAGGCAGGGCTGGCAGGCAGAGAATATAAACAGAAGAAAAAATCTGGGAAGAGAGAAGAGGAGCAATGAGAGAATGAGAAGGGGAAGGCATCAATCGCCAGCCACCCAGTTACACAGCCAGCCACAGAGTAAGAGTGAAGTTTAGATTTACAGAAGTAAGAGAAAGGTAAAAGCCCAGAGGCAAAAGGTAGGATAATTTAAGAAGAGCTGGCGAGAAACAAGCCAAGCTAAGGCAGGCCATTCCTAACTAAGAATAAGTCTCCACGAGTGATCTATTTGGGATCTGGGCCACCCAAAAAGCCAAAAAAATAAAACATCTCACAACACACTTAACTTTGGCCAGCAATCTATATGGAAGAGACTGCCTGCCCAGTCTTAGTCCAGACTTTAAAGGCTTTGGGTATTGCTTCTTGACCTCTTATACTTCCACTGTCAGCACCAAAATATATATACACCCTGATGAGGCTGATTATTCTGTGAAAATAAGAAAGTAGGGTAAAGCTGTTTGGGTAACCTGCAGTAGAGGCAAGGGCTGTCCTGGCCTCTGAAACCTGTGGTAGAGGTGCTTTGCCTGTAGGCGGTGAGTGAAGTCTGGAGCAAGAAGACCTGAACAACCACAGAATGTAAAGAGTAGATGAAGTTAGGGATGAATGTGTAGTGTTTGACGAAAGCCATGGAAACCACAGGCAATAAGCAAAGCCTTTTCTCTGGTCAAAGTACAATGCTTATGAATGATTCAATAGTGTGTGCACATGCTAGCAACTATACCTTCTTCCCTCTTCCTGGATATCTGCAGCCTGAGACTGTTCACCTACAGATACCTCTTACTGAAACTAGCTAACTCCTCCCCTGGTGCTATAGATAATAAATGGGCTGAGGACTCAGGCTGTTGCTTGTTGTGGGAGGTCGCTGGTTTCTTCACAGCTGCTCAGCCCCGAAATAATCAAACAGAAACCCTATTGTTTGCAGTATTGTTTGGCCAATAACTTAAGTGTATTTCTGGCTAACTTATATCTTAAAGTAACCCATCTCCATTAATCTGTGTATCACCACGGGGGTGTGGCTTACGAGGTAAAGTTCCAGTGTCTGTTTCCAGCAGGCTACATGGCTTCTCACTGACTCTGCCTTCTTTCTCCTAAAATTCAGTTTAGTTTACCCCACCTAGTTCTACTCTGCCCTATCACAATCGCCAAAACAGCTTCTTTATTCATTAACCAATAAAAGCAACACATCATTTCCTCTTTTTTGTTCAAATAAAAAGGAAAGTTTTAACTTTCACATAGTAAAATTACATACAACAAAACAGATATCAAGCAAGAATTACATTTATATCTACTTTATCTTTTATCATCACAAGGAAAACTATAACTATATATTCTTTAACTCCATCACAGACTATAATATTACCTAAGTAATAGGAAGTACATTGTAAGCAACTTCCAAAACTCTATAATTGACAGTAACATCTAGCTGCATGGACAGTCACCCAAAGTTTTTCTGTATCATTGGGGCATCCAATCTTCAGCCCATAGGCCCATAGTACCCAGCAGACTTTTCCATGAAGCAGGAATTTTCGAAGACAATTCCATCTATATTGGCAGTTTGTCAATCACTTTCTTCTGTGACCTGCAGAATGTCTTGCAGACTCTTTCATGAAACAGGAACCCCAAAGGACTGTCTCACCTTCTTTAGGCAGCTTCAACAGTCATTCCTCTGTGGGTTCTGCATGTCCAATTCATACAGCATCACATCAAGCAGTCCAGACAAAAGCAGTCTTGCCCAAATGGCTGGAAAACTCCATAAGGAGCCTCTTCAATGCCCATCATTCTCATGAAAGTAGATTAGTGCTGCCAGGAGCAGATGTGACTCATTATCATGAAAAGCCTTAAGCTCTAAAAACATTTTAAATGCCATATTCTATAATCTTTGAAAGATCTGAAGAATACCTATCTAACTGAAATATATCTCTATATATCTAGAAAAACCTAACTAACATGACTACAAGCTTGACTATTATAGATGACTCTCTATTAACCTGTATTTCTTAATTATACATTACATTTTTAAATGAGCTGTACAAATACCTTAATTACAATCAGAAATACATATACACAGTATAACAAAATTGACCTTAAATTTGTACCAATAAACCAAGATCCATACCAATGCAAATCTCTATAGCATATTCCCCTTTAAATATAAAGAAACATTTATAAACAATATTTGGGAATTTGGACGTAGTTCTCTCCAAACTGCTTCTTGCTTTTTGTTGGGCAAAGTATTTTGGGGGATGTGTTCATGGTGACCTTTCAGGGAGTCTTGGACCATCAAACCAAATTAGTCTTGAAGAAATCCATAGGTCCTCATCTCCTGTGGAAACAAAAGAAGAACCTCTTTTCCAAAGCAACATACTTTTAGACTCAAATTCTGAAGTTGGCTTAACTTAGCAGTCGATACAATGAAATGTCTCTCATTATGTAGCTCTTTAACAACCAAAAATTCAAAGAAAACACAACAATATACATAATCCAGACTCTGTGTATATTCCATCTTTACATGGCTTATTTTTTTTATTTCTTTAACCTATGACTGTCTGTACTCTGTCTCTTGAAAGACTTTCTTTTATTTTTTTAAATGATTTACTTCTTTTTCATAATTCTCTTTTTCTTCTCTCTCCCAAGCCTACAGATATTTATCCAACACTGTGACCCATTTAGAGGTTGTTTTTATCTGAATCTGTCTTTATTGTGTATCTGTAATTATTTCCTGATCAGAAGCATCTTTTTTAATGCTAAGTGGGCCAACACAGCCCTGCCTGTATAGTGGAGCTGTTTGCTACCTCTGAGAGCCATGTACATTGCCCCATTTTTAGACACACAGTGGGTCTATGTTGCCATTAAGCAAGTTGTAGCACTCTGCTCACAGAACCCATTTAAATGCTTCATAGTCAGATCTCCAGAAAGAGTCAGTTTGTACTGGCAGCACAGCCCAGGAAGCCACCATTTCATAACTGCACTTTTTTGTCTGCTACTGCTGAATCAGGAAAACCTCTCTTAAAGGAGCTGCAGCATGCTGCCAGCAAGCAGAGCCCATCTGGAAAAGAAATGTGGCTCAACTTTGCTTTTTAGTGTCTAGAATTCCTTTCCAAGCCCTCTGAGGCTTTATGTGGATTTAGCTAGCACATGTTAGAGTTCCAACTTGTTGTGTAATCCATTTCTGACCAGAATGGCTTCTTAAAATGCTAAGCACTTCTTAAAAACCTAAACGGTGGCATTGCTAGCACAGTTTCTGTGTGATTATTTCGGGAGTCTGGGAATCCAGGAAATGAAAAAGCAGCCTTCTACAACAGTTGCTGTCCCATTAAAGAGGGGACATCCCACACCAAGCTTTCTATGTGCATGCCTGTATATCTATCTGTTCTTGACACATTTCCTTGCTAGTCAGGTCAATGACCAAACTACATAGCTTGCATACTTGCCAAGTTCAGTCTAGATGAGGTATCTTCAACTCAACCTTAGACATATGACAATTAACAATTGTTGCAAGCCTTTGAGACTGGTGTAGTTTGTTATGAGGCAGTAGCTAGCTTATACATTGAATGGTTTAAAAGATAGTTATATATACTAAAATATTGAAGCCTACAGAAGAAAAACCTGTCAGGTAGAAGAAAATTATGACTTTAGACTTGGACATATTACTTTGATTTTCTCATTTGTCTCAAAAGAGGAGCTTGAACAGGAATTTCATTTACTAGGAAAGTTGCTAAGGCTGAAATATAAATGTTTCAAATAAGATGAACTTGGGTAGTGTGGTTGCAAAATTGACAACAAAGTTGAAGTGACTTTGAGAGTAAAGAACTGCCAAAAGGATGTAGGACCAAATATATGGAAGATAAAATGGGTGAAGAAAGTGAAAAATAAGAGAAACTAGAAGATTGATTTAGATTCAATTGTTAAGAATTCAGTTAAGAGAAGCTGGAGAGTGCCAATGACATGAAAAGAAAAATCTTCCAGAAACTCAAGTTTCTGTACAATATCTGTTTCAGAACAAAAATGAAACCAGAGAAGGAAGCACTCAGCTTTTCTACAGGGTTCTTACAGGAAACCTAGAAGTGGATTTGAGCCAGTAAGCCAGTTTACCAGATTGCACAGTGCCTCCATTCTTTGAAAGCTTTCTTTGAAGGCTGCAGCCCCAAGCAGAGTTCTGCTTCTGGTTCTGTGTCCTCCAATTGAGAGGGATACTGGTCAAGAGGCAGTTATGCATCTTCCCAATACTGTTTATGCCCCTTAAACTTGTTTTTGTGGTTATGCATCCACGTATGTACATCAATGATATATACATACAAAAGAAATTTGAAAAATCATCCTGGAGGCCAGAGAGATTTTATAAGGGTAATTCACCAAGAAATATGTGGTCAGATTAGGTGTGAGAGAGACTGCCATAAAGGATTTTTAAAGAATCATAAAAATGCAGAAGTGTTGAAACTTGTATTACTCTACCCATGTGTTCAGGTTATTGCTCCGTTTACAGAAGCTGAACCAGAACCCATATATGAAGAATTATAGGTGTGGCTAATGCGAGAAACAGGAGGCAGAGTTCAGTCAGGGGCCCATGTTAGAAACAAAAATGGTGGGTCTACAAGAGTCAGCAAACACGAATTTGTGGTTTTAAAGTAAAATCTTGAAAGTGTCATTTTAAAATAACCCTTCACCTCAATCAACTTCTTCAACTAATCAATTTAACTAGCCAGCTATTGCCATGACTAAATTAAGGAGCTTCTCTTGTTACTTTAAACTAGATAAGAGTTTGGACAACAATAGAAAGAAAGAAGAAAAAAGGGAAGGAAGGAAGGAAGGAAGGAAGGAAGGAAGGAAGGAAGGAAGGAAGGAAGGAAGGAAGGAAGGAAATGGTCTATTCCCAAAGCAAGCCTTTACACATAGGGAAGCATCACTAGTGAGACAGAAGGTAACTTTGATTTTTATTGCTATTTGTGTGAAGTCCCATCTTATCACTCTTGGAACAGGAGCAGATTGACATGAAGCATCAACCACAATTTGCCTTTAAGGAAGACTGCTTCAGAATTCCTAATTAGATGAGAACCTTTGCATCCAAGTCTCCCTTTGATTCTTTTATCAGGGTAAGAGTTTGCTGCAGTGAAACATGTTATTACATTACAGACATCATCAATTAGTGTACGCTGCATGAATATGGTTGAGAAGTAGTTAAGCAGTTACACTGACCTGATCTTGACCATGGAGACTTAAGAATACAACCATGATCATCCTACTGTGAAATTTAACCCTGAATTTGTACTCAGATTTAAAATACTAGACAAAACTTCACAAAGGACACAGATTGTACATAAACCTATGAGGATAAAGAGAACACTGGTAGCATCGTAAGGAGTGGGTGGGGAGAAGTGAGCAGGCAATGAGTAGTTAGCTATTGGCTCTCAGTGTTGTGATGGATTCTGCAGTTTAAGAAGCAGAAGGCCTACTTTGGCCTAGGTAGCTCTGGCTCAATCCTGGTCCGCAAATGTCCCTGGACGGAAGCTTCAAAGTTGCTGCAAATCATAGGAAATTTCCTGTATGGATAAAGTAGCCTTCAACTGTGGAACAAGGACAGTCTAAAATACACACAAAAAGGACTGACAAAATTCAGGTGGCACCAGAGAAAAAATTGAAAATAAAATTGTCTCAGCCACATTTAGCTCATTGCTTAGTGTGGAAACTGAAACATTCATTTCCTTATCCCCATTTATGCTTTAGTATATGTAATTATACTTAAGTTAAGTAGATACTAAACATATACACAGCTTTCATTTCATACCTTGAATTCCATCAAAATTCAAGTTCAAAGCCAAAGAACCCTTCCAGGTACTATAACTACTATGATTCAAGAACGAATTGGAAGTCAGTTAACTACCACAGGCGGAATCCTGGTGCTCCCTGCTGAGGTCATGCTTTTCAAAGCACTTTAATGAGATGAAGACGGCACCATAAATTCTGCATCCCTATTTGCCAGTGATGCTAGTCAGAATTTTAAATTACTGAAATGGAAAGTAAACAAACATGTATGCATGAAGATACAGAAATGACTTACATTAACAGTTGGAGAGATGCGGTTATCATGTGGCTCTCAAGTCTTCAATGGGACAGACAGGAAAATGGGCAGTGTACAGAGGAGAATATTTGTTATTTTGAGAATGGGTGCTTTCTTCAGTTAAGCGATATAAAAGATTGCAATGATCTGACTCAGAGGTAGTAAAGAACAGACAGTGCTTATCCATCTACATAACCAATACTTAATACAGCCAGCAGGGTCTGAGTATGGGCCGCATCTCTTCTGACTTAGTTCTGCAGAAACAGCTAACCACTTAGATGGTGCTGCACTTTTTGTGTAATAGCCTCTAAGGAAGGAGTCACTTCACATCAACTCAAGGATGCAGAATGCCTTATCTGTTTCTGCACCCAGCTCAAAGGATCAAGCTAAATTATGACATAGTTACTACAGTTGTGTGGCAGGTTATGGTGTGTGTGTGTGTGTGTGTGTGTGTGTGTGTGTGTGTGTGTGTGTG